>SJYX01015666.1:33235-77873 GCA_006410675.1 Oreotragus oreotragus
CACCAGGGAATTTTTAATTTTTTTATTTGGGCACTTTTAATACTAAGTAGATCATATTTGTATGGGGGAAATGCTAGCTCTGAAAGGCACAATTTTATTGTGTTCTTGAATTAATGGGAAAGTAAATTACTGGATAGAATAAGACAAATAATTCAGGCCATTGCTTTCATTTGAACTTACCTAACTAAAACTGCCACAGTGAATAAAACCCAATTTCTACTTAGGTAGTTTCAAAAAATCAAAGTACTTTTCCCACCCTGATTTACTTATTCACAGTTTCTCAGGACCTAACAGATCATGCAGAGTCTTGATTCCCCAGGAGAACTGGATTATTTTCCTCCCACAAATCCATCACAGGAACAGCTTTACTCAGTATGTTTCTGTGTGAAAGTGATTTCTCATTACTCACTTAGGACGTCATGCCTGTTTATTATGTGGGGAGAAACAGATACTGGAGAAGAAATGAAAAAAGGAAAAAAAGAAGTGGTTTCACAATGTCAGGAATTCAGGTGACTGTAAGGACTATTGTACTGTAATTCTGTAACCTTTTTTACAGCCTATGTTATGATCATCTTTTATGATAATATTCACCTTTTTCTTCAAAATGTAAACTACCAACGTGGTAAATGATAACTCGCAGTTGAGACAGTAGCCACTATAAAATAGAAGCTAGGGTGATAAAATAAAAGTTTTGCAGCTAGATTCCCAGGCTTGAAGTCAACCCAGAAATCTTCTGGTCTCATTACTCTTGGAAAATGACTTGATCTCTCTAATCCACAGTTTCCTAATCTATAAAATAAGGTTAAGAATAGTACCAGCACATCATAAGAAGTAAGATGCAATGAGACGGTGGGTCTAGCAAGCATACAGTAAGTACTCAAAAAGTGCTGGCAATTATTATTCTAGTTGCTCATCCATGAACCACGACATCAGTTCGGCCGCTGTCCAGCTTGGATACACAGCAGGGTATTGTCACACTGTTGTTGCTCAGTTGCTAAGTCACGTCTGGCCCTTCGTCACCCCATGGACTGCGGCATGCCAGAACTACAGAACAAGCTTCAGCTTCAGCATCAGTCCTTTCAGTGAACACCCAGGGCTGATCTCCTTTAGGACGGACTGGCTGGAGCTCCGTGCAGTCCGAGGGACTCTCAAGACTCTTCTCCGGCACCACAGTTCAGAAGCATCAGTTCTTCGGTGCTTGGTCTTCTCTGTCACATTGCTTATTCTGCCCTCACTCATCTCCATCAACCTGCCGTGTGGATTGTTCAACAGTCAGAGCTACTAAGACTGGGGGACTCTCTATTTCCTACTCCTGCGTCTGGTAGTCACACATTGGCTTCTCGTGTCCATCGTGGGCTTTAGACTCTGATCAGCTGCTGGAGAGATATTACCCCCACAAAGTGTGGGGCCTGAAATAGTGCTCGACACAAATATGCTGACCGACGGACCAAAGATGAACACACGAAGACTCTGCTGCTGCTGCTGCTAAGTCACGTCAGTCGTGTCCGACTCTGTGTGACCCCATAGACGGCAGCCCACCAGGCTCCCCCGTCCCTGGGATTCTCCAGGCAAGAACACTGGAGTGGGTTGCCATTTCCTTCTCCAGTGCAGGAAAGTGAAACGTGAAAGTGAAGTCGCTCAGTCTGTCCGACTGTTAGCGACCCCATGGACTGCAGCCCACCAGGCTGCTCTGTCCATTGGATTCTCCAGGCAAGAGTACTGGGGTGGGGTGCCGTTGCCTTCCCCGGAAGACTCTGCAATGTCCAAGAAATGTGCGGTGTTTTGCCAGTTATTTTAGAAAAGGAATGGCTGGCATTTGTTTCTTTCTTATTATATTTTCATTTTTTCTAGCTCCCCCCAATGTCATCACCCAAAGACGGCAAACAGGGTATTTAGTATTTCATCAGCATAAGGTAGCTAGTAAAACGTACAAATCTGGAGAGAACCGGAAAGTTTTAAACACTGACGTGTAATTAAAAGTGCCGTGCTCATCAGGCTAAGAGACGGGGCTACAGCGTGGAAGCATTTTGCATAACAATGCATTTACAGTTCAGGAGGCAGAGTTCGGAGGCACATAAATGTCAGAAATCACAACGGAAAAGCAGCTCCACAGGACCACTGGCACTAATTACTGCTGGCCCAGCTCCCATAGCTCTTGGAGGCTGCCAAGCAGAGTGGGCACAGTACCAGGTGTGCAACCTTTGAGATGCAATACATGCATATACTCTTAAGTGAGAGTTAGCNATTGCCTTCCCCGGAAGACTCTGCAATGTCCAAGAAATGTGCGGTGTTTTGCCAGTTATTTTAGAAAAGGAATGGCTGGCATTTGTTTCTTTCTTATTATATTTTCATTTTTTCTAGCTCCCCCCAATGTCATCACCCAAAGACGGCAAACAGGGTATTTAGTATTTCATCAGCATAAGGTAGCTAGTAAAACGTACAAATCTGGAGAGAACCGGAAAGTTTTAAACACTGACGTGTAATTAAAAGTGCCGTGCTCATCAGGCTAAGAGACGGGGCTACAGCGTGGAAGCATTTTGCATAACAATGCATTTACAGTTCAGGAGGCAGAGTTCGGAGGCACATAAATGTCAGAAATCACAACGGAAAAGCAGCTCCACAGGACCACTGGCACTAATTACTGCTGGCCCAGCTCCCATAGCTCTTGGAGGCTGCCAAGCAGAGTGGGCACAGTACCAGGTGTGCAACCTTTGAGATGCAATACATGCATATACTCTTAAGTGAGAGTTAGCGTTTTTCTGCCCCACTTTGGAGGGGCCGCCACATCATCCCAGGTTTCACACCCGCCTACAGGGGGCTTAATAGCAAGTGAGTTGCAGCATTTTGTAAATTCTCGGTGGTATGATGGGCGTGTCCCATCGTGCCTCCCAAATCATCAAAAATATCATCCGTGCTTCCATGAAAGAAACAGCAGATTAAGAGAAATATATCTTGTCCATTACCTGGATCATTCTGTGGCACTTTGATGATAATTTTTAAACAGCCCCCGAGGCCACTAAACCGCCCAGAGGATGAGGTTATCAGAACTTTAAACTCAAGTGTCCACACACAAAATCAAACTGTCCCAGTGAACCACCTAAGGGGCAATGCTTGTGTGATGATGAAGGGGGGACCCATCAGTAAAATTAGTGACTGAGGAAGCAGCTGTAAATTTTCTGTACTTGTTTATTTTTGACGCTGTCTTTTTACCAGCTTTCCAGTTCTTCCACAAAAGGGTTGAAAGGGGAGAGGAGGCTGCACGTTTTCAAATTAACAAGGCATCTAGTGGTCAGCAGCCTAGGTTCAAGACTTTCAGTGGGGAGGGAGACCTGGGAACCTCTAATATTTACAAAGAGGGAATCTACATGGTCACCCACACAGAACGCCATCCCCACCCCTGCCGCCTGGCAACTTGGACTGACCGGTTAGGTCTCTCCTGCATGCTTTTCGCACACTACGTTAGGTCTGTTAAATACACCTCCACTGTACACTCACAGTGTGTGTGTCCACCCAGTCCTGTCCAACTCTTTGCAACTCCGTGGACTACAGCCCTTCAAGCTCCTCTGTCCAAGGGATTTCCCAGGCAAAAACACTGCAGTGGGTTGCCATTTCCCACTCCAGGAAATCAACCCAACCCAGGGATCGAACCCAAGGCTCCTGTGTACATTTTTACTACTGAGCCACTGGGCAAGCCTGTTACACTCGGCATAACCATAATTAAATACATGTGTAAGGATGAGTTTTATGCCTTTTTCTCCTGTGATGCCAGCAGCTCTATAGAAACAAGGACTGTGTCTGTCCCATTCACGTGATGTCCCCCAGCATCCAACACAGAGCTCAACTGAGAGAAGGTGCTCTCGAAACCTCCATGGAATGAATGGATGCCCGTCCACAGCTCCCCTGACTTTGCCCCCCACCAGAGTGACTGAGCTGGACTTTGGGGTTACAGCATGGGACTCACAGGGCCTTCTGGCCACTGAGACTGGTGAAGAAGCTCCTCACCCACTGCTGGCCAGAAAGAACAGCAAACAGGCCTTCCAGGACACCCACAAACACCACCCTCTGGCTTCACGAGGACTGATGAGCTAAAGCTGGGGGAGCCATGGGGACCCTGTCTCAGGGAGAACACAGCCAACAGCAAGTGATAACACCCCCTGTACTGAAGAGCCCAGCGCAACCTAATTGCTCTGAACTTGTCCCCTGCAGGTCCCACACCCGGGTCAGCATGGGCTTCCACACTGTGAGGTGCCATGACTCTCTCACCGTCAGAACAATAACAGCCTCTCAGAGTCGTTTTCATTAAAGGAGCATACATCACCTGCTATGGTAAGAACAAGCCCCCAGCATCCAGATCCAAGATGCCCGTGGCAAAGTGAGCCCTTTACCCGTCCTGTCTTGTCCTAAAGTTGTATATTTTGTTTCAGCAAGTTCTTATTGAGTCTCTTTATTTAGATGTGCCCAGAGAGGGGAGATGATGCTTGGCCAGACTAGAGGGTAGGTGAGGAGAACATGTTAGAGCAGGCTGTTTACAGAACCCAGAACATCCAAGTGCGTGGTAAGCACATGCTGATGGTGCAGACACGCTACTGGTGTTTTTACACTAGGAAGAAAGAAGAAAGTGTGAGTCTGTCAGTCGTGTCTAACGCTTTGCAACCCCATGGGCTGTAGCCCACCAGGCTCCTCTGCCCATGGAATTCTCCAGGAAAGAATACTGGAGTGGGTTGTCATTCCCTTCTCCAGGGGATCTTCCCGACTCAGGGATCAAATCTGGGTCTCCTGTACTGCAAGCAGATTCTTTACCATTCGAGCCACCAGGGAAGGCTATAGTATACCCAGAAATAGGAATTCTCAGGTGATGCAGTG
This sequence comes from Oreotragus oreotragus, assembly GCA_006410675.1. NCBI lineage: Eukaryota > Metazoa > Chordata > Mammalia > Artiodactyla > Bovidae > Oreotragus > Oreotragus oreotragus. The sequence goes on from SJYX01015666.1 coordinate 38,099, forward strand.
GGGAAGAACCCACCTGCCAATGCAGGAGATGANGGTCTCCTGTACTGCAAGCAGATTCTTTACCATTCGAGCCACCAGGGAAGGCTATAGTATACCCAGAAATAGGAATTCTCAGGTGATGCAGTGGGGAAGAACCCACCTGCCAATGCAGGAGATGAAGGTTCGATCCCTGGGTTGGGAAGATCCCCTGGAGGAGGAAATGGCAACCCACTCCAGTATTCTTGCCTGGAGAATCCAATGGACAGAGGAGCCTGGCGGGCTATAGTCCATGGGGATGCAAAGAGTTGGACACAACTGAGCACACACACACGCCAAAAAACACCTCCATCTGTGATTTTAATACAGAAGTAATAACCTGCTTTTAAAGAAGTAAAAATAATTTGTGGTACAAGTGGAGCTTCTGTACCCATAAAGCAACAGCCTCACTATTCCCAGGGAATTTTTCCCTTAGGGAGAGAGAAACCGAAACAATAAGACATCAGCTGTTCATTCTCTGCATAGCCATGTGAAATCCTTCTATACAGCTGAGTCTGAATAAACGAATTTTATTTTCCATAACACATCATGTCAACATGACACAATCAGAAGGCATATTGACCAAGAAGTATTCGATCATCAGATCAACATTTCAACTGAAAATATTCTCCCATTTGCTACAACAACTGCAGACCAGTTAGAAAAGTCAATGGGTAAAGCCTGAATATTTGTGCAAAATTACATAGATCAACATCCTGGTGAGATGTTGCATTTGACATACGAACAACAGAACAGCTTTTCATGAAAATTCAGAGACAAACAGTCACTGAAAGACAAAGGTTAAGTTTCTAAAATTCTTCTTTTTATATAGCAATGGAGAGGGTGTTCTGCACTTTTTTTTTTTAAACCATTAGCACTAAATCCATGACAGTTTCCTTTGTCATCATACTGATGTCAAGGAAGCAAAGATCATTATTAACTTATAGGAAGACGATATTCTGGGAGCAGATCTTGCTCAGTACACTGTTATTAGTTCTCAGCCTGTGACTGAAAGCCCAGGGAAAGAAGGGACATGGACAGAATCCAGAATGGATTGTAGGGGATCAGGGTGCTGTGTGTGCATAACTAGCATTGTCCCAGAAAGAAGACTCACTGTCTCAGTTCTAAGGAGGTGGATGGACCTAAAGCCTATTAGACAGAGTGAAGTAAGTCAGAAAGAGAAAGATGAGGTCTCCTTGGAAGAAAAGTTATGACCAACCTGGATAGCATATTCAAAAGCAGAGACATTGCTTTGCCGACTGAGGTCCGTCTAGTCAAGGCTATGGTTTTTCCAGTGGTCATGTATGGATGTGAGAGTCGGACTGTGAAGAAAGCTGAGTACTGAAGAATTGATGCTTTTGAACTGTGGTGTTGGAGAAGACTCTTGAGAGTCCCTTGGACTGCAAGGAGATCCAACCAGTCCATTCTGAAGGAGATCAACCCTGGGATTTCTTTGGAAGGAATGATGCTAAAGCTGAAACTCCAGTACTTTGGCCACCTCACGAGAAGAGTTGACTCACTGGAAAAGACTCTGATGCTGGGAGGGATTGGGGGCAGGAGGAGAAGGGGACGACAGAGGATGAGATGGCTGGATGGCATCACGGACTCAGTGGACGTGAATCTGAGTGAACTCTGGGAGATGGTGATGAACAGGGAGGCCTGGCATGCTGCGATTCATGGGGCCGCAAAGAGTCGGACACGACTGAGCGACTGAACTGAACACATATACATGGAATCTAGAAAGATGGGACTGATGATCCTACGTGCAGGGCAGCAAAGGAGACACAGATGTAAGGAACAGACCTTTGGACTTGGTAGGAGAAGGAGAGGGTGGGATGATTTGAGAGAAGAGCATTGAAACATGTACACTACCAGCCAGCAGGAGTCTGATGAATGATGCAGGACCCTCAAAGCCTGTGCTGTGTGACAACCTGGAGTGATGGGGTGGGGAGGGAGGTGGGAGGGGGGTTCAGGATCCGGCGGACACAGGTATACTATGGCTGATTCATACTGATGTATGGCAAAAACCATCACAACATTGTGAAGTAATTAACTCCCAATTAAAATAAGTTAATTTTAAAAAAGGAAGACTCAATCTCAACCTTCATTTTTCAATGACAGTTATTTCAATAAAATGTGATTAACTGGCTTCCATCTGAGTAAGAATTCATTACCATCTTTCTAAATTCCATATATATGTGTTAGTATACTGTATTGGTGTTTTTCTTTCTGGCTTACTTCACTCTGTATAATTGGTTCCAGTTTCATCCATCTTATTAGAACTGATTCAAATGTATTCTTTTTAATGGCTGAGTAATACTCCATTGTGTATATATACCACAGCTTTCTTATCCATTCATCCGCTGATGGACATCTAGGTTGTTTCCATGTCCTGGCTATTATAAACAGTGCTGCGATGAACATTGGGGTACATGTGTCTCTTTCAATTCTGTCAACCTTCATTTTTCAATGACAGTTATTTCAATAAAATGTGATTAACTGGCTTCCATCTGAGTAAGAATGCCTAAGCCACACAGCACAGAGGTTAGGTATATAGGTTTTAAGTGAATTTGAACATCTTTTCATATATTTATGGCCACTGACCACTTTGTTCTTCTATTGTCTAAGTCACCCATTCATATATTTTACCCATTTTTCAAATTAAGTTGTATTTTTTCTATTGATTTTCATATTAAAACTTTGTTGCAGCATTTTCACCCAGTTTATCAACCTTCTTAATTCTATGATGTTCATTATTGCAGACAATTTAAAATTTGTATACAGTTACATCTTTTTTTTTTTTTAAAGGTTTCCAGGTTTTATATCATGTTGAGGAAGGCCTTCCTTATTCCCAAATTTTAAACTATTTCAGTTATTTTATTATCAGAAAAGATATGCTTAAAAATATGCTATGAAAGTTGTCCATTTTGTTGTTCAACGTAATTTTTTAAAAATTCATAGAATTAAGATCATACATACACATTTGTGCTAAAAAAACAAGTTCTCTCTTCTGAGAAAGTGCCATATTCTATTTTTCCCCCCTAATTATGCTTTTTTTCCCCCTAATTATGCTTTTTCCTTTGCCCTTGCAGCCAGGAAGCACTGAGCCCAGTTTTATCAGGCTCTTCTCTTTTTTATTACTTGGATTTTTAATCCTTGTACTTCTGTGATTCTGGGCCCTTTACTGCATGCTACCTTGTATCTTTGCTGAAATCAGAAAGTGTTTACAAAATAAACAAATTAGAAAATGATTAAATAAATAAAGAGAAAGTGATTAAGTGATTTTAAAAGTCTATTATATTTAATTCAAACTTTTTTGGGTCATTTGTTTCTTAACCCGTCTTTTAAAAAAAATATTGGTTTATGTCAGCTGCACTGAGTTTAGCTGCAGCACACAGGGTCTTAGTTGTGACATGTGGGGTCTAGTGCCCTGCGCAGGGATAGAGCGTGGGCCCCCTGCACTGGGAGCACAGAATCTTAGCCACCGGACCACCAGGGAAGTCCCTCTTAATCCATCGACGATGACTTCCTGGTCTGCTGGAATTAACTGACAGCAGCTGAGAAGATTACAGACCTCTTGGTCTCACTCCAATTGTTGTGTTCAGTCACTCAGTTGTGTCCAACTCTCCGACCCCATGGACATCAGCACAGCAGGCTTCCCTCTGCTTCACTATTTCCCCAAGTTTGCTCAAACGCATGTCAACTGAGTCAGCGATGCCATCCGACCATCTCATCCTCTGTCGTCCCCTTCTTCTCCTGCCTTCAATCTTTCCCAGCATCAGGGTCTTCTCAGCTGGGTCCGTTCTTTGCACAGGTGGCCAGACACTTCAGCTTCAGCATCAGTCCTTCCAATGAATATTCAGGGTTGACTTCCTTTAGGATTTACTTGTTTAATCTCCTTACTGTCCAAGGGGTACTCTAATTATTAGTGTACAATTCTGTTTACCTTATTGTGACTGTTCTAATTATTCTTGAATCTAAGTCATCTATGGCTTAAAGCAAGTGTTTAAATGTTTCCTGAATAAACAAACCAGAAAAAAGTCACTCACAGAAAAAACTCACATCAGAAATCTAGGTTAAAAGAAACAGCCCAAGCATTCTACTGTGGGTACATGTTGCATCTAAAGTCATGGATGACAGTAATTGAATAGATGACCCAAAGACACAAGAGCCTGCCATCATCAGCCTGGAATCACCAAGGGAAAGAAGCAACACATCACAGTTTAGAGACACCAGCATGAGTTTAAACAAGGGTTGGTGTTACCCAAGTAATTAGAATAACCCAAATACCCCACAGTCCCAAGAAACCCAATTATTTGGAATTTAACTGTAATTTGCATGCCTGCCTTCTGCTTTTTAATTAGCCTGATGACAGAACAAGGCAATGGGAAAGCCGATTTGGTATTAGGAACTACATTTTATTTAAATGAAAAATTCATACCTATAGGATAAATGCAAAGTTAAAATTCAGTAATAAAATGTATCTTTTAATCATAATTTTTAAATTGTTATTAAATGAGGTATTGGAGTAAGATGAAAGTTAGAAGAGAATATCCTGAAATCTCTCATCTTCTGCTCTATTTTCCCAATCCACACTTTCCCCGGATAAGTCCATTTCACAGGGGCCACAGCCAAGGGTTTACACAGAGGCTGGGGTGGGGTCCTCCATCTAGCAAATGGTGGTGGTTAACTCTTGTTCTAAACACCTTAACACCACCTCCTTATGTCAATAATGGGAAAATGGATAAGAAGTTTTATGTCTTTGGAAAATCAAACGCAGAGCCTTATGTGTATTAAGTTATGTGCTGTGCGCTCAGCCGCTCTTTGTGATCCCATGGACCATAGCCCACCAGGTTCCGCTGTCCGTGGAATTTCCCAGGTAAGGATATTGGAGTGGGTGCCATTTCCTTCTCCAGAGGATCTTCCTGACCCAGGGATTGAACATTGGCAGGCAGATTCTTTACCACTGAGCCCCCTGGGAAGCCCAGGAATTTATTAGAAATACAATTTCTGAGGCTCCACCCCAGACCCCTGAATAAGTCACTCAGGATGAGAGCCAGTAATCTTTTCTAACAAGTTCTACAGGTGGTTCTGAGGCACTAAAATTTGATAAACACAGGTCTACAGAATTTATTCAACAACTGTATTTTAACTCACTGTAGGCTTGTCTAGTTATTTTCTATTTAAACCCCAACCAAACTTGTTAAGAAACTGGAACCAAAAGGGAGTCGAAGATCGTGTGACATTCATTCACCGATTCATTCATTCATCCGACTGGTAACGGATAGACGCTAAGTAGCCACTGGGAGTTAGTCACTGAGGCGACTGCAGGATCAGGGATACTGGGTTAAATAAATGGGACGAGGTCACCGTCCCCGGGAGCTTTCCCTCCACCGAGGAAGAACAAAACCAAACAGGTCAATTTACATGTTACCAGAGGGGATTATGAGGTGATGCTCCAATGAAGTGGTCAGGGAAATGCAAATTAAAATAACACTGAAATATAATTTCACTCCCATTAAATGGACAACATTTTTTTAATGATAAGTATCTATTCTTATCAGCGATATGGGTGGAAATGAAGCCCTTGAAAAGGAATCCAGTCATATCCATTAACGCATCAAGCACAGCCATCCCACTCCTGGGGATCAATCTTGTAGAAAGAATGTCACTTGTTCATGTTCAGGGACATGTACTGAAGCATCGGTTATAGTGGCAAATGCCAGTTACAAAGTGAATGCCTGCCGGTGGGGGAATGTCTGAATAGATCATGGTATATCCACACTAGGCAGCCAGTGAAAAACAGCCACGCACTGACTTTGAGGGCAGCTCTATGACGTGCCTTCAGTAAGGAAAGTGACATGTAGAAAAATGTACAGGACTTTCCTGGTGGTCCAGTGGTGAAGACTCTGCCTTCTAAAGCAGGGGATGTGGGTTTGACCCCTGGTCAGGAAGCTAAGATGCTGCATGCCTCTTGGCCAAAAAAAAAAACCCAAAACAAAACAAAAAACACCAAAAAAACATAAAACATAAGTAGTATTGCAACACATTCAATAAAGACTTTAAAAATGGTCCACATAAAAGAAAAGAATAGGTACAATGTAATTTTACTCTTAGGAACCAGGCCCATCTGTGCGTACATATCGCTGGTACATGAGCACAGGAGCATAGAAGAATAATATGGAGGAATGAACACCCTCAGAGGTGAACCATTTAAGGTGGATTCAGGCTCAACACCCAGGCTCCCTCACTCTCAGTATCTTCCTACATGTAGTGCAGAAGACGGGAGGCTAAGCCACATGCTGGATGCTTGGACATCCTGAAGGCAAATATGCATGCATGGGGGAGAAGGCAGGCGGGGGCCACATCCAGCAGCTTCAGCTGCTCACAAGCACTTTCACGTGTCACACCTTTACATCAGTTGAGTCCCCTGCGTCTGTCACTAGCTTCCCAGGTCAGGAGGGGCAGCGGCTTTGCTGGCCTGGACACGGCAAGCACAGCGTGAGTCTGGAGCCAGCCTTCTGCCGTAGCTGCTGATCCCTGTATCCTGACTTGGATGGCACCAGCCTGGAACTAGCAGGGGCACAGAACCCCTGCATCCCTGTTGAGGCAGAAGTGTCCCCCCGGGGATCAGGTACTCACTCCTGGGGTGCAGAGTCTGCAGCTAGCTCCTACCATCCTTCTAGTGATAGATTTCATCAGCACCTGCTTCCGTAAGCAAAGTCTGCCTAAATGAGCTTGACCCTTTTAAATTTTTTCTTTTTGCAATGGAAACTGTGATTTGATGGGTTACCAGTCACTAGGAGGAGTAAGAAGGAGTTTAGAGAATTTAAACACAGGAATAGATGAAAGTGCCTTGAGAATCGTGGTACTATTATTATCACTAATATTAAAAGCCATCGGAAAGACATCTGTCATCCCATCTAAACAGCTGATGTACCCAGAGGCTCTCAGAAGACTTTAATGCAGAAAAAGCTCTCCACTGCAGTTTCTCTGCAGCACGAGTCTTACCAGCTGGTATGGATGTGGATTTCGGGGCCGGAAGCAAACTCCTGCGGGGTGCTGTCACGGTGGAGGAAGCTGGAGGGGCTGCCCGGCCGGCCCCCTTGGGTGTGTCTTTGGCAGGGAGAGCTGCCTTCAGAGGCGGCTGGTCTTCAGTTCCAAAGGCTGAACCTGCAGGAGGCAGACAGTGCGTTAATGACAGTGTCATGAAAAACAGATGGACCCCCTTGCTGGGCACCACCACCAATCTATCCCTGAAGCCTCCACCTGCATCAGAACTTGACCCAACTCCCGACGAGTGGCCTTGAAAAGCATTTCTCTGGGATGAGAGGTGGAAAAAGAGTTGCCTTCAGCCACTGCAGGGAAGTCTGTCCTCCAAACCCACATGCCACAGGTTCTACCAAAGCCAAGAACAGCTTCGTTCCACTGAAGATTTTACACACACACACACACACACATGCACACACAATTTGCTTTTCTGGATGTGCAGCTGCATACACAGGCTTCCCAGATGGTTCAGTGGTAAAGAACCCACCTGCCAATGCAGGAGACACAGGTTTGATCCCTGCATCAGGAAGAGTCCCTGGAGAAGGAAATGGCAACCCACTCTAGTATTCTTGCCTGGAAAATCCCATGGACAGAGGAGCCTGGTAGGTGATAGTCCATAGGATCACAAAAGAGTCAGACATGACTGAGCAACTAAACAAGCTGTATACACATATGATAAGCATTCATTTTATAAGTGTCAGAGGATGAGGAACAGTTTTCTGAAAACCGATGTAAGTGTCCCAGAGGAGACAAGAGTAAGCACACACACACGTACACCACTGGTCCAGAAGAGGATCCAGGGCTCCCTGAAACCCAGCTCACTTCACCTTCAGAATAAGGGCCTTGGGATGAAGGGAGATGGGTGAGAAGCATGCAGGCAGAGAATCCCTTTGAAATTCATGAAGCTTTTGATCTGACGAGCCGAGGCCTCATCAAACTAAGAGGGCTACCCTAGTGGCTCAGTGGTAAAGAACCTGCCTGTCAATGCAGGAGATGCAAATTCCATCCCTAGGTCTGGAAGATCCCCTGGAAAAGGAAATGGCAACCCACTCCAGGATTCTTGGCTGGAAAATCCCAAGGACAGAGGCAGGCTATAGTCCGTGGGGTTGCAAAGAGTCGGACATGACTGAGTGCCTAAACAGCAACAGCATCAAATGAAGAGGAACCTGCATTAGAGCCCAGTTTATTGCAAAGGCAGAAGATGTCTATTGGTCATTTCAGTTTTCTATTCAACATAGAAACAGGCTCTGTGTCTACAGAATAGCTTCTTTATGATGGGCTGCTCTGAAGACAGGGCATACTGGGATTTGTGTCAGATTTAAATGCCAGAATGGTCGTGCCCATTTTTTCTCCTCTATAAATTTTCAAATCTACTATGCTGGCTATATCTGTAATCTCTTAAAGACAATGACACCACCATCTATTCCTATTAAAGGATAAATCTTCTAAATGCACCTCTGAGTAACAGCTGCAAAGACTAATCTACCAAATTAAATAGAAACCCTGAATATACTGAGATTACTGCCTGTTGGGATGAAAACTATCCAGTTAGGAACGTGACTGTCTACCATAGAAAATACACACTGACAGCTGGAAGTATATACGTAATTGTAGTGAAAGATTAAAGTTTTTGTTTCCATCATTTTAAAAGGATAGCCCTAACATTCTATGCAGATAGGGCCTGCATCAAAATGATAACATTATTAAAATGGCTTTAGTGTTCGAATGTTCAGGAGTTTAATTCAACCCCTCAGAGTAAGAGATGGCTGCTTTCCTCCCTCTGAAGACCTGAAAGTGTGTTTAAAATGAGTGAAATCTGTTTTGTCTCTCAACAAAACAGTATTTAGGTAGGAAGAATAACGACTGCTATTTCCTAACACAGAACCTATGCCCTATAGTTCTCTGAAGGTCCTGTGTAAGGTTTTAAATAGTTCTAAACAAGGCTATCACTGTGCCAACAAAGGTCCATGTTGTCAAAGCTACGGTTTTTCCAGTAGTCATGTATGGATGTGAGAGGCGGATCATAAAGAAGCTGAGTGCTGAAGAATCGATGCTTTTGAACTGCGGTGTTAGAGAAGACTCTTGAGAGTTCCTTGGACAGCAAGGAGATCACACCAGTCCATCCTAAAGGAAATCAACCCTGAATATTCACTGGAAGGACTGATGCTGAAGCTCTAATTCTTTGGCCAACTGATGCAAAAAATCAACTTATTGGAAAAGATTCTGATGTTGGGAAAGATTGAGGGCAGGAGGAGAAGGCAGCGACAAAGGATGAGATGGTTGGATGGCATCAATGACTCAATGGACATGGTCTGAGCAAACTCTGGGAGACGGTGAAGGACCGGGAAGCCTGGCATGCTGCAGCCCATGGGGTCAAAAAGAGTCAGACATACTTAGGGACTAAACAAAAAACAACAAAAGACAGGGGTAGGAAATACATTTGATTCACACACACAGTACAAAAATGATGAAACTCCACCGAAAGGAGGTACACTGTATCCTGAATTTCAGATTTAAAAGTAAGCACAGGAGCAGAAAAAATGAAACCAGACCACTGTCACACAGTACACAAAAATCAGGTCAAAATGGATTAAAGACCTGAATATAAGACCCGACGCCATGAAACTCCTAGTAGAAAACACAGGCAGGACACACTCTGTGACACTGGTCTTAGCAGTATCGGTCTAGAAATGTCTCTTCAGGAAAGGGAAACAAAAGCAAAACTAAACAAACAAGATTATATTAAACTAAAAAGCTTCTGCACAGCAAAGGAAACCATCAATAAAATTAGGAGACAACCTACTAAATGGGAGAAGATATTTGCAAATAATATATACAATAATGGGTTGATATCCAAAATATATAAAGAACTCATACAACTCAACAACCCTATTAAAAATAGGCAGAGGCACTGGATAGACATTTTTACATAGAAAATATATAGATGGCCAACAGAGGCATGAAAAAAATGTTCAGCATCACTAAATTCACATGGAATTAGCTAACGTTCAGCCTCCTGCTGACATGCTGCCAGAATAATCTACCTACTGAAAACGGCGCTGGAGGTTGAACATCAAATCTTTCACACAGCCTCTTTTATTTAACAATTTATTAAATATTCTTAAGAAGGGGAATATTTTGTATCATTTGCAGAGTTCAAATGTCCTTTTATCAAATCCTTTTGTGCTTGGCATTATTCTCTTACATGAAATTTATAATTCAGTGAACTCTCCATTTGGAAATTCAGCTGTTATCCAGGCTGGGAAGTAATTCATCTGTTTGAAGTATGAAGTGTCAAGGAAGCTTTGTACTCCCCTTTGAGAGAAGTCTTGAATTACCAAAAAATAAAATGAAACAAGATAATATAATAAAATAAAACTGAACTCCCTTCTTGTCCATTATTGTGGGAGATAGCTGCCAGTAAACAAGACCTCTCTTTGAAAACTAGTTGAAGTTGACCAGCACTTCACTTCAGTTCAGTTCAGTCGCTCAGTCGTGTCCGACTCTTTGCAACCCCGTGAATCACAGCACACCAGGCCTCCCTGTCCATTACCAATTCCCAGAGTTCACTCAGACTCGAGTCAGTGATGCCATCCAGCCATCTCATCCTCTGTCGTCCCCTTCTCCTCGTGCCCTCAATTCCTCCCAGCACCAGGGTCTTTTCCAATGAGTCAACTCTTTGCATGAGGTGGCCAAAGTACTGGACTTTCAGCTTTAGCATCATTCCTTCCAAAGAAATCCCAGGGCTAATCTCCTTCAGAATGGACTGGTTGGATCTCCTTGCAGTCCAAGGGACTCTCAAGAGTCTTCTCCAACACCACAGTTCAAAAGCATCAATTCTTCGGCGCTCAGCCTTCTTCACAGTCCAACTCTCACATCCATACATGACCACAGGAAAAACCATAGTCTTGACTAGATGGACCTTAGTCGGCAAAGTAATGTCTCTGCTTTTGAATATGTTATCTAGGTTGGTCATAACTTTCCTTCCAAGGAGTAAGCATCTTTTAATTTCATGGCTGCAGTCACCATCTGCAGTGATTTTGGAGCCCAAAAAAATAAAGTCTGACACTGTTTCCACTGTTTCCCTGAGTCTTCTCCAACACCACAGTTCAAAAGCATCAATTCTTCGGCGCTTAGCCTTCTTCACAGTCCAACTCTCACATCCATACATGACCACAGGAAAAGCCACAGCCTTGACTAGATGGACCTTAGTCAGCAAAGTAATGTCTCTGCTTTTGAATATACATACTATCTAGGTTGGTCATAACTTTTCTTCCAAGGAGTAAGTGTCTTCTAATTTCATGGCTGCATTCACCATCTTCAGTGGTTTTGGAGCCCAAAAAAATAAAATCTGACACTGAAATCATACTCACAGAAAACTAGTCAATCTAATCACACTAGGACCACAGTCTTATCTAACTCAGTGAAACCAAGCCACGCCCGTGGGGAAACCTAAAACGGGCGGGTCATTGTGGAGAGGGCTGATAGANAAACTATAGCCTGGACTAGATGGACCTTAGTTGGCAAAGTAATGTCTCTGCTTTTGAATATGATATCTAGGTTGGTCATAACTTTTCTTCCAAGGAGTAAGCGTCTTTTAATTTCATGGCTGCAGTCACCATCTGCAGTGATTTTGGAGCCCAAAAAAATAAAGTCTGACACTGTTTCCACTGTTTCCCCATCTATTTGCCATGAAGTGATGGGACCAGATGCCATGATCTTCGTTTTCTGAATGTTGAGCCTTAAGCCAACTTTTTCACTCTCCACTTTCACTTTCATCAAGAGGCTTTTTAGTTCCTCTTCACTTTCTGCCATAAGGGTGGTGTCATCTACGTATCTGAGTTTATTGATATTTCTCCTGTTAAGGGCCAAGGATCAAGCTTTGTCTAGGGCCTCTGAATGGTAAAGGACATTGCTATCCTTTGACACCTTATTTTTTCCAACCTCCTACGTTACTGACATCCAGTCCCACTGGAAGTAACTTCTTCACTGCAAATTATTTGTGCAGTGAATTCTTCCAGATGCAGTTGATGAAGCTAGTCAATATTTTTTTGCCTTTACTTGGGAAAAGAAACTGCTTTGTCTAGGGCCTCTGAATGGTAAAGGACATTGCTATCCTTTGACACCTTATTTTTTCCAACCTCCTACGTTACTGACATCCAGTCCCACTGGAAGTAACTTCTTCACTGCAAATTATTTGTGCAGTGAATTCTTCCAGATGCAGTTGATGAAGCTAGTCAATATTTTTTTGCCTTTACTTGGGAAAAGAAACATTCATCCACATACTGAAAACTAATAAAATGCTGTAAATCCATTATACATTCTCAACTGAAACAAAAAGGTTCAACCTGAAAGTTGAGAATTATGTGTTATTTTGTGAATATACTGAAGATTTAAGCCCAGAAAACACCCTGTCAGACAGCTCTGAGGGACTAATCTGAAGATGTAAGAGAGGAACCAGGATATATATATATGTTTTTGAAAAAAAAATTCAAAAGTCAAAATAACTCCCCCCTCCAAAAAAACCAGGTAGTTGATATTCAAAAGATGATTGCTAACGAAAGAAAGCCAGGTATCTCAAGCTAATAAGTGTAATGCTTTTCTGTGAGAGGGAAGATGCCACAGTCTAGGCACCCTGAGATCATTCCTTTGATGTGCACTTTAACTCTCTAGGGCCAGTGTCAGGCTTTTCTCCGTCCTAAATCCTCTCAAGATGCACATTCTGGGGTTGCTGTAGTGGCTGATAGTTTGAATGCTAAAACATCCCTTTGTTTACTGATGTAGCAGGCAATATTTTTTCATTCACAACATCAATTTCCTTTACAGACAGGCTACTGCCTCTTCTGTGGCTAATGTCCTTTGTACCCCTACCTGAGGAACTCCTCTCAAAGTTCATAGTGATGGAGGAACCCTTTGTACCAGCCAGGTATTTTGACAAGTCTGTGCTATTTTGCCAGTTTTTCAGCACTTTCACTGTGCTTTCCTCAGCCCTTGGTTTAACACATTAAAGGCCTTATTGGAAGACTCAGTTGGCAGCATTTGTAGAGGTACTCCAAATACTTTGGCCAAAAGCATTGCTGTTGGTCCTTCTATAGTTGAGATCCACCCACTTTGGACACTCAGCTTCGAGGATGGTCAGAGGATGCCCGATGCACCTTGGCTCCTGCTTCTTTTGAGCCCTAACTAATAAAGGGGAGACACTCCAATATTATAAAGGCTACTTGCTTCGATTAAACATAGCCATGTTTTGGTAGAACAACCTTTTCAGAGGGTGCCCTTGAGAGACAAAAACCCTAAGCTTCATGCTTAGTACACTGGAGACTTCATGTTGGGGAAGCTCTAGTAGAGCTTCCTCAACCTCAGTGGAAAGGCTCCTATCAGATATTGCTTATCAAGCCTTGTGGAGTCAAACTGCAGGGCACAGACTTTTGGATCCACATGCCACATCTATAGGCAGCCCAGAACCCTGACTGGAGCTGTACATACTCTAGTGACTCCAAAGTAGGGATTTCCTGGAGCTGAAAACGATGACACTGGATGAGAAAACTTTCCCAAGATATCCAGACTAAGTCTGTTGGAAATTTGTCACCAAACTTTTGGAGATGACATAGCACTTCAGATGATCTCCAGTGTCTATGCTCTTGATAACATCAGTTCAGTTCAGTCACTCAGTCATGTCTGACTCTTTGTGATCCCATGGACTGCAGCATGCCAGGCCTCCCTGTCCATCACCATCTCCCAGAGCTTGTTCAAACATATGTCCATCGAGTCAGTGANATGTGCACTTTAACTCTCTAGGGCCAGTGTCAGGCTTTTCTCCGTCCTAAATCCTCTCAAGATGCACATTCTGGGGTTGCTGTAGTGGCTGATAGTTTGAATGCTAAAACATCCCTTTGTTTACTGATGTAGCAGGCAATATTTTTTCATTCACAACATCAATTTCCTTTACAGACAGGCTACTGCCTCTTCTGTGGCTAATGTCCTTTGTACCCCTACCTGAGGAACTCCTCTCAAAGTTCATAGTGATGGAGGAACCCTTTGTACCAGCCAGGTATTTTGACAAGTCTGTGCTATTTTGCCAGTTTTTCAGCACTTTCACTGTGCTTTCCTCAGCCCTTGGTTTAACACATTAAAGGCCTTATTGGAAGACTCAGTTGGCAGCATTTGTAGAGGTACTCCAAATACTTTGGCCAAAAGCATTGCTGTTGGTCCTTCTATAGTTGAGATCCACCCACTTTGGACACTCAGCTTCGAGGATGGTCAGAGGATGCCCGATGCACCTTGGCTCCTGCTTCTTTTGAGCCCTAACTAATAAAGGGGAGACACTCCAATATTATAAAGGCTACTTGCTTCGATTAAACATAGCCATGTTTTGGTAGAACAACCTTTTCAGAGGGTGCCCTTGAGAGACAAAAACCCTAAGCTTCATGCTTAGTACACTGGAGACTTCATGTTGGGGAAGCTCTAGTAGAGCTTCCTCAACCTCAGTGGAAAGGCTCCTATCAGATATTGCTTATCAAGCCTTGTGGAGTCAAACTGCAGGGCACAGACTTTTGGATCCACATGCCACATCTATAGGCAGCCCAGAACCCTGACTGGAGCTGTACATACTCTAGTGACTCCAAAGTAGGGATTTCCTGGAGCTGAAAACGATGACACTGGATGAGAAAACTTTCCCAAGATATCCAGACTAAGCCTGTTGGAAATTTGTCACCAAACCTTTGGAGATGACATAGCACTTCAGATGATCTCCAGTGTCTATGCTGTTGATAACATCAGTTCAGTTCAGTCGCTCAGTCATGTCTGACTCTTTGTGATCCCATGGACTGCAGCATGCCAGGCCTCCCTGTCCATCACCATCTCCCAGAGCTTGTTCAAACATACGTCCATCAAGTCAGTGATGCCATTCAACCATCTTATCCTCTGTCATCCCTTTCTCCTTCTGCCTTCAATCTTTTGCAGCATCAGGGTCTTTTCTGATGAGTCAGTTCTTCGCATCAGGCAGCCAAAGAATTGGAGCTTCATCTTCAGCATCAGTCCTTCCAATGAATATTCAGTACTGATCTCCTTTAGGATGGACTGCTTTGGTCTTGTAGTCCAAGGGACTCTCAAGAGTCTTCTCCAACACCACAGTTCAAAATCATCAATTCTTTGGTGCTTAGCTTCCTTTATAGTCCAGCTCTCACATCCATACATGACTAAGAGAAAAACCATAGGTTTGACTAAATGAACCTTTGTCAGCAAAGCAATATCTCTGCTTTTTAATACACTGTCTTGATTGGTCATAACTTTTCTTCTAAGGAACAAGTGTCTTTTAATTTCATGGTTGCAGTCACCATTTGCAGTGATTTGGAAGCCCAAGAAAATAAAGTCTGTTACTGTCCCCATTGTTTCCTCACCTATTTGCCATGAAGTGTTGAGATCGGATGCCATGATCTTAGTTTTTTGAATGCTGAGTTTTAAGCCAGCTTTTTCACTTTTCTCTTTCATTTTCGTCAAGAGGCTCTTTAGTTCTTCTTCACTTTCTACTATAAGGGTGAGATCGTCTGCATATCTGAGGTTATTGATATTTCTCCAAGCAATCTTGATTTCATCTTGTGCTTCATCCAGCCCAGCATTTTGCATGATGTACTCTGCATATAAGTTAAATAAGCAAGGTGACAAAATACAGTCTTACCGTACTCCTTTTCCAATTTGGAACCAGTCTGTTCCATGTCCAGTTCTAACTGTTGCTTCTTGATCTGTATACACATTCCTCAGGAGGCAGGTAAGGTGCTCTCGTATTCCTGTCTCTAAGAATTTTCCACAGCTTGTTGTGATCCACAGTCAAAGGCTTTGGCCTAGTCAATAAAGCAGGAGTAGATGTTTTTCTGGAACTCTCTTGCTTTTTCAATGATCCAACAGATGTTGGCAATTTGATCTCTAGTTCCTGTGCCCTTTCTAAATCCAACTAGAACATCTGGAAGTTCTCAGTTCATGTACTGTTGAAGACTGGCTTGGAGAATTTTGAACATTACTTTGTTAATGTGCGAGATGAGTGCAACTGTTTGAACATTCTTTGGCATTGACTTTCTTTGGGATTGGAATGAAAACTGACCTTTTCCAGTCCTGTGGCCACTGCTGAGTTTTCCAAATTTACTGGCATATTGATTGTAGCACTTTCACAGCATCATCTTTTAGGATTTAAAATAGCTCAACTGGAATTCCATCATCTCCACTAGCTTTGTTCATAGTGATGCTTCCTAAGGTCCACTTGACTTCAAACTCTAGGATGTCTGACTCTAGGTGAGTGATCACACCCTGATGGTTTTCTGGGTCATTAAGCTCCTTTTTATACAGTTCTTCTGTGTATTCTTGCCACCTTTTCAAATATTTTCTGCTTCTGTTATGTCCATACCATTTCTGCTCTTTATTGTGCCCATGTTTGTATGAAGTATTCCTTGGTATCTCTAAATTTTTTGAAGAGATCTCTAGTCTTTCCCATTCTATTGTTTTCCTCTCTTTCCATTGATCACTGAGGAACACTTTCTTATCTCTCCTTGCTATTCTTTGGAACTCTGCATTCTGATGGATATATCTTTCCTTTTCTCCTTTCCTTTTAGCTTCTCTTCTTTTCTCAGCCATTTGTTAGGCCTCCTCAGACAACCATTTTGCATTTTTTGCAGATCCAGAATTATAATTCTCTGCTGATCTTGATCCATCTTTGCTGAAGAAATATCAGTCATTTCTTTCAGATCAACATCAATATGACATCTTCTGCTTTCTTCGATTCCTGGTTCTCTTTAAAATTCCAGTTCATTTGCCATGCTTATTGTAAAGCCTTCTTTACTCTCTATTGTTTTATGTTTAGTATTCCTTTGTTTTATCCCTCTTCTGTAGAGCATGCCTGTGCTACAATATAGTTCTCTACTAAACTACTTATCCTTTGTTTTCAACTTGTCTTTTCTTCTAAAGTGTTAGCAAGTTAAGGGCAGGGCCTGTGTTTAAATCACCTTTCTATTTGCCCAGTTCATGATGCAAGCATGGGCACGCTAGTAAGTAAATGATCACTGAGTGAACAAATAGGTGTCTGGATTGCTCCCAAACCTAGGCTTCTGGTCTTGGCCTTTCTATTCTACTCCTCTCAAAGGACTATGGGTATTTTTCAATTGTCCAGTTTTTCCTCAAATTCAACATCACACTCATTATCTTGTTCCATGTCCTTCATGTTTATTAGTAATGCCAACTTCTTGCCAGTTTTCTCAGTTAGACAGTTTAGGGTACTTTGATTCTTCTGATGCTCGGGATTTCCTTTACTCTATTTCACTGGCTGTGTCATTCATTAAGACTTTCGACACTCAATTCCTGGAAAAATTTAAGACTTTTTNACTCATTATCTTGTTCCATGTCCTTCATGTTTATTAGTAATGCCAACTTCTTGCCAGTTTTCTCAGTTAGACAGTTTAGGGTACTTTGATTCTTCTGATGCTCGGGATTTCCTTTACTCTATTTCACTGGCTGTGTCATTCATTAAGACTTTCAACACTCAATTCCTGGAAAAATTTAAGACTTTTTTGGCTAACTGGAGGATCCCTCTGACCCAAATTTGTTCTCTGCTTAAAATTATACTGCATAGATCTGCAAGATCATTGTCACTGAAGCATCATTTTATTCATATCCGTGTATTATTCTATTTTCCATGGAATTTTGTGCACTAAACATGTATATGACACATGCCATTCTTTTGTATAAAACCTAAATTAAAAATATTCATATGAACTAAATGAGATACTTGAGTCTTGACTGCGTGGATTGAAAGGTTGTTGTTGAATCACGATGCCGGGATTCTTGGCCCCTGGAGGAGAAGAATTCAATCCGGGGCCAGAGACGAGGCTTGATCACTCAGAGCTTTTGTGTAATAAAGTTTTATTAAAGTATAAAGGAGATAGAGAAAGCTTCTGACATAGGCATCAGAAGGGGGCAGAAAGAGTACCCCCCTGCTAGTCTTCAGGTGGATGTTATATAGTCACTAGCAGTCTGTTAATGAAAGAAAGAAATGTCTTAAAACTCAGAATGGCACCAGGCCCCTCACCCATAAGATGCATTTTGTGATAATCTTGGCACCAAATGGTTCATCTTGGGCTGTAAAATGATTAACTTGAATCTTGAAGAAGGGCAGATCACCATACAAATAGTTTCATTTACATAGATTAGAGGAACAATATCGGAGTGTAACATACTGGTTTATCAAGTAGGTTGAGCCCAAAAGGCGGAACCGACTTGAAGACAGAGTTTGGGGTAAATGCATAGTACATTAGCATAGCTTAAGATAAAACATTTCCATAAGAAAAAGGCATTGGTTAACTTCAGGTGAAACCAGGTGTCACTATGGCAACAGAGAATTTTAAGAGAAACCTCTTTTTAAATTTGTATAGAGAAGGAAAAAATATCCCTAGTTTGTTTCCTCCTGCCGCTTAAGAGAGAGAAAAATGTCTGACACTTGCAGGCTATTTCCTCCATTTGGAGACCCTTAGCCTTCCTGCCTGTTACCCTCTCAGGATCACAGCAAACTCTGTAAAACTCTTAAAGAGATGGGAGTACCAGACCACATTACTTGCCTCATGGGAAACCTGCATGCAGCTCAAGAAGCATCANTCCTCCTGCCGCTTAAGAGAGAGAAAAATGTCTGACACTTGCAGGCTATTTCCTCCATTTGGAGACCCTTAGCCTTCCTGCCTGTTACCCTCTCAGGATCACAGCAAACTCTGTAAAACTCTTAAAGAGATGGGAGTACCAGACCACATTACTTGCCTCATGGGAAACCTGCATGCAGCTCAAGAAGCATCAGTTAGAACCAGACATGGAACAACAGCCTGGTTCAAAACTGGGAAAGGAGAACTTCAAGGCTGTATATTGTCACCCTGCTTATTTAACTGATATGCAGAGTACATCATGCAAAATGCCTGGCTGGATGAATCAGAAGCTGGAATCAAAATTGCCAGGAGAAATATCAATAACCTCAGATATGCAGATGACACCACCCTAAATGGCAGAAAGCAAAGAGGAACTAAAGAGCCTCTTGATGAAGGTGAAAGAGGAGAATGAAAAAGCTGCCTTAAGAGTCAGCATTCAAAAAACTAAGATCATGGCATCCAGTTCTATCACTTCACAGGAAATAAATGGGGAAAAGTTGGAAACAGCAACAGATTTTATTTTATTGGGCTCCAAAATCACTACAGATGGTGACTGCAGCCATGAAATTAAAAGATGCTTGTTCCTTGGAAGAAAAGCTGTGAGGAAACTTGACAGCATATTAAAAAGCAAAGACATCAATCACTCTGCCCATAAAGGTCCATATAGTCAAAGCTATGGTTTTTCCAGTAGTCATGAATGGATGTGAGAGTTGGACAATAACAGAAGGCTGAGAAGGGAAGAATTGATTGCTTTTGAACTCTGGTGCTGGAGAAGACTCTCGAGAGTCTCTAGGACTGCAAGGAGATCAAACCAATCAATCCTAAAGGAAATCAACCCAGAATTTTCATTGAAAGGNATGGATGTGAGAGTTGGACAATAACAGAAGGCTGAGAAGGGAAGAATTGATTGCTTTTGAACTCTGGTGCTGGAGAAGACTCTCGAGAGTCTCTAGGACTGCAAGGAGATCAAACCAATCAATCCTAAAGGAAATCAACCCAGAATTTTCATTGAAAGGACTGATGCTGAAGCTGAAGCTTCAATACTCTGGCTACCTGATATGAAGAGCTGACTCATTGGAAAAGACCCTGATGTTGGCAAAGACAGAGTGCAGAGGAGAAAGGGGAGATAGTGATGAGAAGGTTGGACGGTATCACTGACTCAATGGACATGAGTTTGAGCAAACTCCAGGAGACAGTGAAGGGCAGGGAAGCCTGGCCTGCTGGAGTCTATGTGGTTGCAAAGCGCTTAGGCATGACTGAGCAACTGAACAATAACAAAATTGAGATAGTGTTTTTACCTCCGTTTTAAGGAGGATAAGGAAAATGAAATTTAGTTACGTCAGGCTTTCTTTCCCAAATCAGTTACACCAGCATGGCAATGGTAGAGCTAAGATTCAAACACAAGTCAATTCAGCTGGACATAATGAGCTTAATTTGTGCTTAATCACTGTATTAGCAAGTAGTACCTCAACTTTAAATTCCTGCTTCTACTTGGAAGACTTCTATGATACATCATGTCAGTCTTTAACTATCACTGCTGAACTAGNCGTCCCCTTCTTCTCCTGCCTTCAATCTTTCCCAGCATCAGGGTCTTCTCAGCTGGGTCCGTTCTTTGCACAGGTGGCCAGACACTTCAGCTTCAGCATCAGTCCTTCCAATGAATATTCAGGGTTGACTTCCTTTAGGATTTACTTGTTTAATCTCCTTACTGTCCAAGGGGTACTCTAATTATTAGTGTACAATTCTGTTTACCTTATTGTGACTGTTCTAATTATTCTTGAATCTAAGTCATCTATGGCTTAAAGCAAGTGTTTAAATGTTTCCTGAATAAACAAACCAGAAAAAAGTCACTCACAGAAAAAACTCACATCAGAAATCTAGGTTAAAAGAAACAGCCCAAGCATTCTACTGTGGGTACATGTTGCATCTAAAGTCATGGATGACAGTAATTGAATAGATGACCCAAAGACACAAGAGCCTGCCATCATCAGCCTGGAATCACCAAGGGAAAGAAGCAACACATCACAGTTTAGAGACACCAGCATGAGTTTAAACAAGGGTTGGTGTTACCCAAGTAATTAGAATAACCCAAATACCCCACAGTCCCAAGAAACCCAATTATTTGGAATTTAACTGTAATTTGCATGCCTGCCTTCTGCTTTTTAATTAGCCTGATGACAGAACAAGGCAATGGGAAAGCCGATTTGGTATTAGGAACTACATTTTATTTAAATGAAAAATTCATACCTATAGGATAAATGCAAAGTTAAAATTCAGTAATAAAATGTATCTTTTAATCATAATTTTTAAATTGTTATTAAATGAGGTATTGGAGTGAGATGAAAGTTAGAAGAGAATATCCTGAAATCTCTCATCTTCTGCTCTATTTTCCCAATCCACACTTTCCCCGGATAAGTCCATTTCACAGGGGCCACAGCCAAGGGTTTACACAGAGGCTGGGGTGGGGTCCTCCATCTAGCAAATGGTGGTGGTTAACTCTTGTTCTAAACACCTTAACACCACCTCCTTATGTCAATAATGGGAAAATGGATAAGAAGTTTTATGTCTTTGGAAAATCAAACGCAGAGCCTTATGTGTATTAAGTTATGTGCTGTGCGCTCAGCCGCTCTTTGTGATCCCATGGACCATAGCCCACCAGGTTCCGCTGTCCGTGGAATTTCCCAGGTAAGGATATTGGAGTGGGTGCCATTTCCTTCTCCAGAGGATCTTCCTGACCCAGGGATTGAACATTGGCAGGCAGATTCTTTACCACTGAGCCCCCTGGGAAGCCCAGGAATTTATTAGAAATACAATTTCTGAGGCTCCACCCCAGACCCCTGAATAAGTCACTCAGGATGAGAGCCAGTAATCTTTTCTAACAAGCTCTACAGGTGGTTCTGAGGCACTAAAATTTGATAAACACAGGTCTACAGAATTTATTCAACAACTGTATTTTAACTCACTGTAGGCTTGTCTAGTTATTTTCTATTTAAACCCCAACCAAACTTGTTAAGAAACTGGAACCAAAAGGGAGTCGAAGATCGTGTGACATTCATTCACCGATTCGTTCATTCATCCGACTGGTAACGGATAGACGCTAAGTAGCCACTGGGAGTTAGTCACTGAGGCGACTGCAGGATCAGGGATACTGGGTTAAATAAATGGGACGAGGTCACCGTCCCCGGGAGCTTTCCCTCCACCGAGGAAGAACAAAACCAAACAGGTCAATTTACATGTTACCAGAGGGGATTATGAGGTGATGCTCCAATGAAGTGGTCAGGGAAATGCAAATTAAAATAACACTGAAATATAATTTCACTCCCATTAAATGGACAACATTTTTTTAATGATAAGTATCTATTCTTATCAGCGATATGGGTGGAAATGAAGCCCTTGAAAAGGAATCCAGTCATATCCATTAACGCATCAAGCACAGCCATCCCACTCCTGGGGATCAATCTTGTAGAAAGAATGTCACTTGTTCATGTTCAGGGACATGTACTGAAGCATCGGTTATAGTGGCAAATGCCAGTTACAAAGTGAATGCCTGCCGGTGGGGGAATGTCTGAATAGATCATGGTATATCCACACTAGGCAGCCAGTGAAAAACAGCCACGCACTGACTTTGAGGGCAGCTCTATGACGTGCCTTCAGTAAGGAAAGTGACATGTAGAAAAATGTACAGGACTTTCCTGGTGGTCCAGTGGTGAAGACTCTGCCTTCTAAAGCAGGGGATGTGGGTTTGACCCCTGGTCAGGAAGCTAAGATGCTGCATGCCTCTTGGCCAAAAAAAAAAACCCAAAACAAAACAAAAAACACCAAAAAAACATAAAACATAAGTAGTATTGCAACACATTCAATAAAGACTTTAAAAATGGTCCACATAAAAGAAAAGAATAGGTACAATGTAATTCTACTCTTAGGAACCAGGCCCATCTGTGCGTACATATCGCTGGTACATGAGCACAGGAGCATAGAAGAATAATATGGAGGAATGAACACCCTCAGAGGTGAACCATTTAAGGTGGATTCAGGCTCAACACCCAGGCTCCCTCACTCTCAGTATCTTCCTACATGTAGTGCAGAAGACGGGAGGCTAAGCCACATGCTGGATGCTTGGACATCCTGAAGGCAAATATGCATGCATGGGGGAGAAGGCAGGCGGGGGCCACATCCAGCAGCTTCAGCTGCTCACAAGCACTTTCACGTGTCACACCTTTACATCAGTTGAGTCCCCTGCGTCTGTCACTAGCTTCCCAGGTCAGGAGGGGCAGCGGCTTTGCTGGCCTGGACACGGCAAGCACAGCGTGAGTCTGGAGCCAGCCTTCTGCCGTAGCTGCTGATCCCTGTATCCTGACTTGGATGGCACCAGCCTGGAACTAGCAGGGGCACAGAACCCCTGCATCCCTGTTGAGGCAGAAGTGTCCCCCCGGGGATCAGGTACTCACTCCTGGGGTGCAGAGTCTGCAGCTAGCTCCTACCATCCTTCTAGTGATAGATTTCATCAGCACCTGCTTCCGTAAGCAAAGTCTGCCTAAATGAGCTTGACCCTTTTAAATTTTTTCTTTTTGCAATGGAAACTGTGATTTGATGGGTTACCAGTCACTAGGAGGAGAAAGAAGGAGTTTAGAGAATTTAAACACAGGAATAGATGAAAGTGCCTTGAGAATCGTGGTACTATTATTATCACTAATATTAAAAGCCATCGGAAAGACATCTGTCATCCCATCTAAACAGCTGATGTACCCAGAGGCTCTCAGAAGACTTTAATGCAGAAAAAGCTCTCCACTGCAGTTTCTCTGCAGCACGAGTCTTACCAGCTGGTATGGATGTGGATTTCGGGGCCGGAAGCAAACTCCTGCGGGGTGCTGTCACGGTGGAGGAAGCTGGAGGGGCTGCCCGGCCGGCCCCCTTGGGTGTGTCTTTGGCAGGGAGAGCTGCCTTCAGAGGCGGCTGGTCTTCAGTTCCAAAGGCTGAACCTGCAGGAGGCAGACAGTGCGTTAATGACAGTGTCATGAAAAACGGATGGACCCCCTTGCTGGGCACCACCACCAATCTATCCCTGAAGCCTCCACCTGCGTCAGAACTTGACCCAACTCCCGACGAGTGGCCTTGAAAAGCATTTCTCTGGGATGAGAGGTGGAAAAAGAGTTGCCTTCAGCCACTGCGGGGAAGTCTGTCCTCCAAACCCACATGCCACAGGTTCTACCAAAGCCAAGAACAGCTTCGTTCCACTGAAGATTTTACACACACACACACACACACACATGCACACACAATTTGCTTTTCTGGATGTGCAGCTGCATACACAGGCTTCCCAGATGGTTCAGTGGTAAAGAACCCACCTGCCAATGCAGGAGACACAGGTTTGATCCCTGCATCAGGAAGAGTCCCTGGAGAAGGAAATGGCAACCCACTCTAGTATTCTTGCCTGGAAAATCCCATGGACAGAGGAGCCTGGTAGGTGATAGTCCATAGGATCACAAAAGAGTCAGACATGACTGAGCAACTAAACAAGCTGTATACACATATGATAAGCATTCATTTTATAAGTGTCAGAGGATGAGGAACAGTTTTCTGAAAACCGATGTAAGTGTCCCAGAGGAGACAAGAGTAAGCACACACACACGTACACCACTGGTCCAGAAGAGGATCCAGGGCTCCCTGAAACCCAGCTCACTTCACCTTCAGAATAAGGGCCTTGGGATGAAGGGAGATGGGTGAGAAGCATGCAGGCAGAGAATCCCTTTGAAATTCATGAAGCTTTTGATCTGACGAGCCGAGGCCTCATCAAACTAAGAGGGCTACCCTAGTGGCTCAGTGGTAAAGAATCTGCCTGTCAATGCAGGAGATGCAAATTCCATCCCTAGGTCTGGAAGATCCCCTGGAAAAGGAAATGGCAACCCACTCCAGGATTCTTGGCTGGAAAATCCCAAGGACAGAGGCAGGCTATAGTCCGTGGGGTTGCAAAGAGTCGGACATGACTGAGTGCCTAAACAGCAACAGCATCAAATGAAGAGGAACCTGCATTAGAGCCCAGTTTATTGCAAAGGCAGAAGATGTCTATTGGTCATTTCAGTTTTCTATTCAACATAGAAACAGGCTCTGTGTCTACAGAATAGCTTCTTTATGATGGGCTGCTCTGAAGACAGGGCATACTGGGATTTGTGTCAGATTTAAATGCCAGAATGGTCGTGCCCATTTTTTCTCCTCTATAAATTTTCAAATCTACTATGCTGGCTATATCTGTAATCTCTTAAAGACAATGACACCACCATCTATTCCTATTAAAGGATAAATCTTCTAAATGCACCTCTGAGTAACAGCTGCAAAGACTAATCTACCAAATTAAATAGAAACCCTGAATATACTGAGATTACTGCCTGTTGGGATGAAAACTATCCAGTTAGGAACGTGACTGTCTACCATAGAAAATACACACTGACAGCTGGAAGTATATACGTAATTGTAGTGAAAGATTAAAGTTTTTGTTTCCATCATTTTAAAAGGATAGCCCTAACATTCTATGCAGATAGGGCCTGCATCAAAATGATAACATTATTAAAATGGCTTTAGTGTTCGAATGTTCAGGAGTTTAATTCAACCCCTCAGAGTAAGAGATGGCTGCTTTCCTCCCTCTGAAGACCTGAAAGTGTGTTTAAAATGAGTGAAATCTGTTTTGTCTCTCAACAAAACAGTATTTAGGTAGGAAGAATAACGACTGCTATTTCCTAACACAGAACCTATGCCCTATAGTTCTCTGAAGGTCCTGTGTAAGGTTTTAAATAGTTCTAAACAAGGCTATCACTGTGCCAACAAAGGTCCATGTTGTCAAAGCTACGGTTTTTCCAGTAGTCATGTATGGATGTGAGAGCTGGATCATAAAGAAGCTGAGTGCTGAAGAATCGATGCTTTTGAACTGCGGTGTTAGAGAAGACTCTTGAGAGTTCCTTGGACAGCAAGGAGATCACACCAGTCCATCCTAAAGGAAATCAACCCTGAATATTCACTGGAAGGACTGATGCTGAAGCTCTAATTCTTTGGCCAACTGATGCAAAAAATCAACTTATTGGAAAAGATTCTGATGTTGGGAAAGATTGAGGGCAGGAGGAGAAGGCAGCGACAAAGGATGAGATGGTTGGATGGCATCAATGACTCAATGGACATGGTCTGAGCAAACTCTGGGAGACGGTGAAGGACCGGGAAGCCTGGCATGCTGCAGCCCATGGGGTCAAAAAGAGTCAGACATACTTAGGGACTAAACAAAAAACAACAAAAGACAGGGGTAGGAAATACATTTGATTCACACACACAGTACAAAAATGATGAAACTCCACCGAAAGGAGGTACACTGTATCCTGAATTTCAGATTTAAAAGTAAGCACAGGAGCAGAAAAAATGAAACCAGACCACTGTCACACAGTACACAAAAATCAGGTCAAAATGGATTAAAGACCTGAATATAAGACCCGACGCCATGAAATTCCTAGTAGAAAACACAGGCAGGACACACTCTGTGACACTGGTCTTAGCAGTATCGGTCTAGAAATGTCTCTTCAGGAAAGGGAAACAAAAGCAAAACTAAACAAACAAGATTATATTAAACTAAAAAGCTTCTGCACAGCAAAGGAAACCATCAATAAAATTAGGAGACAACCTACTAAATGGGAGAAGATATTTGCAAATAATATATACAATAATGGGTTGATATCCAAAATATATAAAGAACTCATACAACTCAACAACCCTATTAAAAATAGGCAGAGGCACTGGATAGACATTTTTACATAGAAAATATATAGATGGCCAACAGAGGCATGAAAAAAATGTTCAGCATCACTAAATTCACATGGAATTAGCTAACGTTCAGCCTCCTGCTGACATGCTGCCAGAATAATCTACCTACTGAAAACGGCGCTGGAGGTTGAACATCAAATCTTTCACACAGCCTCTTTTATTTAACAATTTATTAAATATTCTTAAGAAGGGGAATATTTTGTATCATTTGCAGAGTTCAAATGTCCTTTTATCAAATCCTTTTGTGCTTGGCATTATTCTCTTACATGAAATTTATAATTCAGTGAACTCTCCATTTGGAAATTCAGCTGTTATCCAGGCTGGGAAGTAATTCATCTGTTTGAAGTATGAAGTGTCAAGGAAGCTTTGTACTCCCCTTTGAGAGAAGTCTTGAATTACCAAAAAATAAAATGAAACAAGATAATATAATAAAATAAAACTGAACTCCCTTCTTGTCCATTATTGTGGGAGATAGCTGCCAGTAAACAAGACCTCTCTTTGAAAACTAGTTGAAGTTGACCAGCACTTCACTTCAGTTCAGTTCAGTCGCTCAGTCGTGTCCGACTCTTTGCAACCCCGTGAATCACAGCACACCAGGCCTCCCTGTCCATTACCAATTCCCAGAGTTCACTCAGACTCGAGTCAGTGATGCCATCCAGCCATCTCATCCTCTGTCGTCCCCTTCTCCTCGTGCCCTCAATTCCTCCCAGCATCAGGGTCTTTTCCAATGAGTCAACTCTTTGCATGAGGTAGCCAAAGTACTGGACTTTCAGCTTTAGCATCATTCCTTCTAAAGAAATCCCAGGGCTAATCTCCTTCAGAATGGACTGGTTGGATCTCCTTGCAGTCCAAGGGACTCTCAAGAGTCTTCTCCAACACCACAGTTCAAAAGCATCAATTCTTCGGCGCTCAGCCTTCTTCACAGTCCAACTCTCACATCCATACATGACCACAGGAAAAACCATAGCCTTGACTAGACGGACCTTAGTCGGCAAAGTAATGTCTCTGCTTTTGAATATGCTATCTAGGTTGGTCATAACTTTTCTTCCAAGGAGTAAGCGTCTTTTAATTTCATGGCTGCAGTCACCATCTGCAGTGATTTTGGAGCCCCCAAAAATAAAGTCTGACACTGTTTCCACTGTTTCCCCATCTATTTCCCATGAAGTGATGGGACCGGATGCCATGATCTTCGTTTTCTGAATGTTGAGCTTTAAGCCAACTTTTTCGCTCTCCTCCTTCACTTTCATCAAGAGGCTTTTTAGCTCCTCCTCACTTTCTGCCATAAGGGTGGTGTCATCAGCATATCTGAGGTTATTGATATTTCTCCCGGCAATCTTGATTCCAGCTTGTGTTTCTTCCAGTCCAGCGTTTCTCATGATGTACTCTGCATATAAGTTAAATAAGCAGGGAGACAATATACAGCCTTGACGTACTCCTTTTCCTATTTGGAACCAGTCTGTTGTTCCATGTCCAGTTCTAACTGTTGCTTCCTGACCTGCATACAGATTTCTCAAGAGGCAGGTTAGGTGGTCTGGTATTCCCATCTCTTTCAGAATTTTCCACAGTTTATTGTGATCCACACAGTCAAAGGCTTTGGCATAGTCAATAAAGCAGAAATAGATGTTTTTCTGGAACTCTCTTGCTTTTTCCATGATCCAGCGGATGTTGGCAATTTGATCTCTGGTTCCCCTGCCTTTTCTAAAACCAGCTTGAACATCAAGAAGTTCACGGTTCACGTAAAGACACTTTATTCAGTAAATGCCAAGTCCTCTGAATTTGCAAAGAGCTGCTGAATTCTGTTGGAGAAAGCAATGGCACCCCACTCCAGCACTCTTGCCTGGAAAATCCCATGGACGGAGGAGCCGGGTGGGCTGCAGTCCACGGGGTCGCTAAGAGTTGGACACGACTGAGTGACTTCACACTTTCACTTTTCACTTTCATGCATTGGAAAAGGAAATGGCGACCCACTCCAGCGTTCTTGCCTGGAGAATCCCAGGGACGGGGGAGCCTGGTGGGCTGCCGTCTATGGGGTCGCACTGTGGACACGACTGAAGCGACTTAGCAGCAGCAGCAGCTGAGTTCTGTAACTGCTCTAGTATTTGACAACAATGCAGACAATCAAACCACTGCTCGGTAAGAGGAGAAAGCAACCAGAAATGAACCATGCCTGTGTGAGCCAGAGATGCTCCTAAGGACCCAGCCAGTGGGAGTGGTCCATGCAGGTAATTAGCCATCCCATTCGCAACCAGCCAGAGTCTCCTGCAGTGGACGAGCATACACGAATGATGAATCTGAGTAGATCTGGGCCTGCACCACGGACAGAGGAGGACATGTGAAAATTCAGGCCAGACAAGGCGGCACTGAAGGAATAAAAGTCCCTAGAAGGATCTGAGACACCAGGAGGAGGAAGTGTAGATTTACAGGAGCCCTGAGAGCACCCCACAAAGTGATGAGTGTGTCCCCCCAACCTGTTCCAAAGGAGGATTCTGACCATGACTGCAGCCAGAGTTTCCGATCCATATCCCTGTATCATTTACTGGGAATGTGGATAGCTGAAGCTGAGCTTTAAAAGAAGAAAAGAATGGATCGAGAGATGAACACCAACCAGACTAGAAAGAGGTTGGGAAGACTGTAGAAAAATAACAAATCTGTTATTAATACCATGAAGGCATTACAGCCAAACTTGAAGAAACATCTTTCTTTGATTCTGAGTATTTATCTGTATTATAATGATTAATCTTCACTGATTTTTTAAAAACAATCCCAAGCAATCAAGTTGTATAATGTTCTGGCTGCACGACTGCCTCACTGATGCATATTTCATTGACTTAGCCATATTTATCACTTGGCAGCAAAATTTAGTTTAATTATTAAAGTACCAACTGAATGTTTTATTTCCTGCCTCCTGCATATTTTAACTCAGGTGTATGCTTTATTTCTCACTGAAGTGCTAAGGTAAACCCGCTAGCTTATCATTTCAGCAAAGATGTATCTTTGTCTAAATGAAGAAGATCAAGACTCTGTGGCAGGCTCTGCCCCGGGCAAGGGGCACTTGACAGACACGGTCCTGTTTTCACACCACTTCCAGTGGGGGGACATCCAGACCCAAACAGGTACAGATAAACAGGATCATCTCTGACTGCCATCAATTATGAAGGAAACACAGGAGCAGGAGAAACTCAAGGGTGAAGGAGGGGACATCACTTTAAGTGGAGAGGCTGGGCAAGAGGGAACGTCTAAAGTAAACATTTCTCTCTGCTGCACACTAGCCCCCACCCTCCTTTATTATACTATTATTTTTTTAGGCTTTGTTTTTGCAACCTAAGCCATCCCCCCAAGGAACAAGCATTTTATTTACCTATTTAAACTTTTTATTTTGTATTGGAATATAGACCAATTAGGGGCTTCCCTGACAGCTCAGTTGGTAAAGAATCCGCCTGCCATGCAGGAGACCCCAGTTTGATTCCCGGGTCGGGAAGATCTGCTGGATAAAGGATAGGCTACCCATGCCAGTATTCCTGGGCTTCCCTTGTGGCTCAGCTGGTAAAGAATATGCCTGCAGTGCGGGAGACCTGAGTTCTATCCCTGAGTTGGGAAGATCCCCTGGAGAAAGGAAAGGCTAGACACTCGTTTTCTGGCCTGAAGAATTCCATGGACTGTATAGTCCATGGGGTCACAAAAAGCCGGACACGACTGAGCAACTTTCACTTTCATAAACCAATTAACAATGATAGTTTCAGGTGGATAGTGAAGGGACTCAGCCATATATATACATGTATCCATTCTCCCCCAAACTCCTCTCCCATCCAGGCTGCCATACACAGAGATCCCTGTGTACAGTAGGTCCTTGTTGGTTATTCATTTTAAATATAGCAGTGTGCACATGTCCATTCCAAACTCCCTAACTATCCCTTTCCACCATCCTCCCCCAAGCAGCCGTAAGTTCACCAAGTCTGTGAGTATCTTTGTGTTTTTTAAGTAAGTTCATTTGTAACCTGTCTTTTTAGATTCCTCACATAAGGGATGTCATTTGATATTTCTCCTTCTGTCTGACTTACTTAACTCAGTATGACCATCTTTTTGATTATTAATGACCATCGTTGCTCTTGAAACTTAGAATTGAAGTGTCGGAACCCTTCTGACTCTCTCCCTTTTATCAACCAATTCAAGGCAGTGTGCTTCCATTTCCGTTACAGACTCCAGATTTATACTCCTTGTCTGCCCCCACGTCAGTGCCTTAGCAGGTGTTGGGGACACAGTGGTAGGGCCCTACCCTTCCCCTCCCACCCCCTTCAATGCTCCCTCATTCAGTGCATCCCCTCCCTATACCTCTACCTGGTTTTCCAAGTAAATTCCAAAGTCGTCTTTCTGGTACTCCAAAGAGAAAATGAAAGTCACTCAGTCATGTCTGACTCTTTGCAACTCCAGGGACTGTGTCCATGGAATTCTCCAGGCAAGTATTCTAGAGTGGGTAGCCTTTCCCTTCTCCAGGGGATCTTCCCAACCCAGGGATCGAGCCCAGGTCTGCTGCATTGCAGGCAGATTCTTCACCAGTNGGGGCGCGTCCCTTGCCGCGTCTGCAGTGTCCCTGGGAGGGAGCGAGGCCGTCGGGGCCCCTTCTCTAAGGCTGAGGGTCCGAGAGCCCTCTGTGGACAGTTTGTCGTTTTCAGTTAAAACGTAGAAAACCTGAGACTGGGGGCTTATCCCGTGATCACTCAACGTGGTGTGGCCTTGGGGGTTAAGTTTGTTGCAGATCTTTTTCTCAAGTTTAGTGTGTACTCTTGCTGTTTGAGCCAGATAAATGGGGCATCAGATAAAGGATTTTGTCTCTTTTCAGATTGACTCCTGACAGTTTTGTTAGTTCGTAGAATTTCTCTGGTGATGAATTTTTCATGAAATTAGAGGAAATTGATTCAACTATTACTACATGCTTTGCGTAGCTTTTTTTCAGGCTTCTCCAGCCCTACCTCCTGTCTTTCATACAGGAAAGTTCTGTGGTGGGAGGCAAGTTCACTGAACCACGCTGAACCTTGTCTGCAAGTGTTTGAGTGTGTTTTATGCCATGCTGTGTCGGTGAACAATATAGACAGGATCCTTGCTTCACATTCTGGTGAGAGGGACGAAAAATGAAGTAAAAAAAAAAAAAANATACAGGAAAGTTCTGTGGTGGGAGGCAAGTTCACTGAACCACGCTGAACCTTGTCTGCAAGTGTTTGAGTGTGTTTTATGCCATGCTGTGTCGGTGAACAATATAGACAGGATCCTTGCTTCACATTCTGGTGAGAGGGACGAAAAATGAAGTAAAAAAAAAAAAAAGTGAGTTGTTGAAAATTATAAGGAAGGAACAAGCAAGGCACTTGTAGTAGAACCCAATCAGGTAGGACCCTCTGGCCATGTTAGTTTTCATTCTAACTGCTAGAGAAATTTGAAGAATTTTAAGCAGATGATTTTCATGCTCAAGTTAGTATTTTAATGTTTTACTCTGGAGAAGGAACTGAACTGTGTTCAAGAGTGAAAACAGAGTGATTGGCTTAGTGTGAAAGCAATGGGAAAGATGTTGTATTAGTCCACCGTCTGACGGTGTTTGAATTCAGTATTTTGAAACTTCCCCGATTTGGATCGCTAATAGATGTGGTAGTGGCCTATGAAGAGGGGCATCAACTGAGTGGATGGCGGTGCTGTTTACTGAAATGGGGAGAAACATTCCTGGGATAGGGGCTGTAAACCAATAAGAATGTTAAATTTAGACAGTTAATTTGAGATTTCACTGTTCAACAAATTGGAGATGTCAGGGAAGCAGTAGTATGGAAATGTAAATTTGAACATCAGATTACAGGTAAAGCTTAAACTTTTTTTTTATATGTATTTTTAAATTTATTTACTTTTAATTGAAGGACAGTTGCTTTACATTATTGTGTTGGCTGGTTTCCGCGGTAAATTGACATGAATCAGACATAGGTATACATTTGTCCCCTCCCTCTTGAACCTCCCTCCCACCCTATCCCATCCTCTTTACTTCAAACTTTTTATTGTGGACATTTTCAGACTCAGAGTAATATAATCACTGTACACATAGACATCACCAAGTTTCACAGTTTCCATTATTTCCTAGCTTTATTTAGTTATTTTTGGCTGTGTTGTGCAGGCATGGCTTTCCTTTAGTTAGGCGAGGTTGGGGGGCCGCTGCTCTTGATTGTGGTAGGTGGGCTTCTCATTGTGGTGGCCTCCTTGTGGAGCACGGACTCTAGGTGTGCAAGCTAAGTAGTTGTGGTACACTGGGTTTAGTTGCTCCACAGCATGTGGAATCCTCCTGGACAGGGGATTGAACTCATGTCCCCTTCATTGGCAGGTGGATTCCCAGTCACTGGAGCACCAGGGAAATCCCCTTAACTTTGTTTTACCTAGCATTTCTAACTTTTAACTTGATAGTTTTAAAACCAGTCTCAGACCACATGCCACCTTCCCTGTAAATTCTTTACTGTGCATTTCTGATAAAATATTTTTTACATAACAACCATGTCATTATAAGCTGTAGTAGAATGAACCCTAATTCCTTAACATCAGCTAATAGCACTCTGTATTTAGATTTTTCTAGTGGAATAGGGGTCATGTTTACCAATTTCATCATTGACTGAGGATGCAATACTTTGATACAGTTCCAAGGTTTCTACCTCTAGTGACTGGATTCAGGACTAAACAGTGAAATAAAAGAGAAACTGAAAGAGAGAAGCAGAATTAGTAGGGAGAATGCACTGTTTTTAACTTGTGAGTGTGTAGGTCATTAATTCGGCAGTCGTTATTAAGAGTTTAGGGATGGAGCTTAGGGGTGTCAAGACTCAAGATTTAGCAGTTATCTGCACATTGGTAATGATTGAGCTCATTGGAGGTTATACATGGAAAGAGTACCGGAGAAAAGAGAAGATGAGTATGGGACTTGTAGAAACAGCACATAAAAAGAGCTGAAGAGGGTACCGGTGAACAATTCAAGCTAAGAGGATAGTTTTTGGCTCTGAGAATTGTTGCGGAAGTCAAGGACTAAAGGGGTTTTCAGAGAGTGGAGTGTTCAACATGGATAGTAACTTGGAAAAGTTTCTAAATTGAAGACTGAAAAGAAAGTCTCTTTGCTTAATTGATCTGATCCTTGGTGACTAATAAGACAGGTGCCTGGCCCAGAATTCTCTTTGGTCAGTGATTTGTCACATGCTTCAGACTGATGCATCACATAAGAGACAGTTGTAAAAAGAGGGTTTGGGTTAGAGCAGGGGTTTTGTGATCAGTTGATTAGAGTGCTTTCCAAACACCATAGTCAGGTTCAAAACGCTAGCCTTTGAATTATACCAGCAATCATAAACATCTAGTAAAGCAGATATTTTCTAGTTGAATAATCATATTTTAATACCATTGTAATAATGCTTTTGTATTGTTTTCAACTTTTTCTTTTCTTTAGTGAAACAGATTCCGATAGTTCAAGCTCCTCCTCTTCCTCATCATCATCCTCATCGTCTTCCTCTCGTATGTCCCTTCCTCCAGTTCTGTCAGATGGAGAAGATGACTTACTAATTGAAAAGGAAAATAAGAATTTTCCTCTTAAAACAAAAGATGAGTTACTTCTTAGTGTAAGTACTTAGATTTGTTACTAAACTTAATTTGTATGTTCTAAAATATTTTATGATACTGATGTGATTTCATTTGGCCTGTATCTGCTCCATGAATTTGAAGACCACTCTCAACTTTTACTGGTTATACTTGTGCCATGCCTTGGCTTTCTTAAGTGAAAGAAAGAAGTGATTCTCAGTAATTTCTCAGGTTGCTTCTAATGCTAACGTTTGATAATGTGCTGGGCATCTAGTTTAGCTTGCTGCCTTTCATTCTTATCTTCCCTAAAGATTGTAAGATGTACAATTCTTTTTTTAGGAAGGAGTCCAAAACTCAGAGAAACTTTAGTTCAGTAGCAGTTGAAATTGTTTTTTTTAATCAATTGCATTTGAAAAAATAGAAAGTAAAATTAGATCAGTTGCACTTTTGAGGATTTCTGTTTACTGGAAGTTTTTGGACTGTTTTCATTATTACAGTTGGAGAAAACTTGTTTATTGTGGATAGATATTTATTGGCATTTGAACGCATGGTTATTTCCCCTTAGACTGTATGCTGTTCCTAGGAGGTTAATAATAGTCTTGTTGAAGCCTTATGGTATAAGAGGAAAGTCTTCTCAGACTTTCACAGTATGGGCTGTATTGCCATATGGTTTTCTTTTTTTTTTAAACTCCCATGTGTACTTTTAGTTATTGTTAATGTTTTTAAGAAATTTAATGGTCCCTAATTATAGTTATAAAATGCTTAAACCAGTGAAGTAGTAAAGCAAGATTTGAGAGAAATTTTTAAAGCCTAGAGACATTCAAGAACCTTTTCATGACCATACTGGATCGATCATTTCCTTTTTCTCTACTTGCAATAAGGAATTTTCTATCTCAGTTATGCCTTGTGTATTGAGAACCCTGGAATTTGTGTGCAAATTCATCAGTGATTTCTGTTTTCATACTGCTGACCTTAATCTCAGTGGTTTTTTTACACAGAGGCTCTCCCAACCTATGATTATTTTCTGAAGTTATTGGCAGATTTGTTTGGTCTTATCCCTGTATCTTAATCACTTTTCTACTTAAATCTCTCTTAGAATATAAGAATCAACAAATAAAGGATCATAGTACTTTGGTGTGTACATGTGTTTCGTTTTCTTATTTATCCTACTAGATCTGAAATTCTTCCCGTGGGAATTCCTTGAAATTTAATGCAAAATCTTAGTCAATTTATTTAGGTATTTTTCTGGATAGAGTGTCCATATTTTCATCAGAAAGTCAAAAAGAGTCTGTGTCCACATTTTTGAGGACTGGTTCATAGCTGTTCTTCATGGCTCATGTAGTGCCCAACAGAGTGCTTTTCAGGTATCTGGCTCTCAGTCAAGAGTAATATGTGACTTGTGGAATGGGTGAGTGAGCGGGCATCTGACATTCATTCATGTTTAAACTATTACAACATGCCTGCCATGTGCCAGGTGCTGGAAACAAGACCCGTCTGGTTTCTACTCTAAATACACCTACTGGAGAGGCAGACAGTAAATGATGGTGAGAGGCGCTGAAAGTGCTGTTGAATTATGTGAATGTATGCTTAGCTCATATCAAAATTCCTTTTTTGCTGGGGAAATATATTAGTTTTTAAAACTTAAAATAGTGAGAGGGTCTCTTCCTTTTTGTGCTAGTTCTGAAGGATCTTTGGGAAGGATAGAAGGGGCAATTGTAGTCTTTTTTTTTTTTTCCTTTAAAATTTTGGATTTTTAACTAGCTCCTCACACTATTTTATATTCTTAGGATTAGAAAGCAAATGTACTAGAAGTTCCTGCTCCTACATATGGTACTGGAGATACGTAGAGGAATGATTTNTTTTTTTTTTTTTTTCCTTTAAAATTTTGGATTTTTAACTAGCTCCTCACACTATTTTATATTCTTAGGATTAGAAAGCAAATGTACTAGAAGTTCCTGCTCCTACATATGGTGCTGGAGATACGTAGAGGAATGATTTCTCTGGTCTGCCGTAAATCTTTTAGGGCTCTAGAAGGTTATATGAGGACTCCTTCGGGACTTGCGCTCTCAAGGTCAAGGGAAGAGAATGACTTGGCCCTGAATCTCAAGAATGGTGTGGCTACAAGTACTCGTTGTCTTTAGGATCTGCTCTTTGTTGTTCAGGAGATGTTTCTGCACTTGGCCAGTGGCTTGGCCTCTGATACTCCTGAATGAATGTCGTGGACAGAACTTGGATTGGTTTACTGGGAGCCTGGTTCATGGTTCAACAAATAATTGAAGCTAGTGAGATGGATATTCTGATGGGTATTCTGATTGCCTGGACATGAGTTGCATGGTCACTCCTATACTCTCGTGTGGAGAGTGTGTAGGAAAGTGTAAATGAGAGAAAGCGAATGGGCGAGTGTGAGGGTGGGAGTGTGTGTGATAAGTGACAGAAAGGGAGTGTGAAAGTGTGTGAATTTTGAAGAGTATGGTAGTATCAACCCCATACGAACCACAAGGGATGCGTTCATGGGAAGGGGAGGCTTAGAACATGGCAGCTGTTGTTCAGTCAGTAATAATATTTATCTTCTGTGGAGGGAAAGGGAAATACGTGGAAGCAGTTAATCACATATGACATAGGTTGGACTCTTGGAGCTGCAACAGAGACCAGATTACATCAGGAGAAGGGGGATTTACTGTAAACTTTCTTGGCTAGGAAAGCCAAGGGAACCAAGGTAGCTGTTGAGGATGGCTGTGATATTTCTTTTATGTGCTTCTTGACATTCTCATAGCTCTGAGTGTCATTTATTTTCAAACTCACTTATGTTTGCCTGTAGATTCAATCATTTTACCTCTAGTTTGCACTTGGGTTTCTTGTTCCTGGCTCTGTAGAAAATTTGATAGGTTCTACTTTCACTTTCTTCATGAACTGGCTATTCATGCTATATTCTTCGCTGACTTTTGAGACAGCCCTATTATTTAGCTTTGAATTTGTCTTTCTTTCAGATGACAGTTCATGCTTCCTGGGAAGCATCCCTCCTCTGTTGCTCTACTGCTGCTGCTAAGTCGCTTTAGTCATGTCCGACTCTGTGCGTCCCCATAGACGGCAGCCCACCAGGCTCCTTCATCCCTGGGATTCTCCAGGCAAGAACACTGGAGTGGGTTGCCATTTCCTTCTCCAATGCATGAAAATGAAAAGTAGCTCTAGCTGGTATTGAATGTGCCTTTGTTCAGGTCTACTGGTGTGTTTCTTCTCAGGCAGCAGGGCTGTGCAGTGGAACTGTTGGCTGTGTATAGTCTACTAATTTCCTAATGAAATTCTGAGGAAGACCAGTGAAATAACCTGTGTTGTCTTTGCAAAAAGGTGTACATAAATTCAAATGGATCAAATATTTAGTACCAGTTTCAGAGTTTGTGATGCATCTGTGAGATCTTTAGGACAAAGACCAGCTTTACTGGTTTTATGGCCTAACTCTTCATAAAGTTTCTCATATTCTGCACTGTTTCCTGTTGTTGAGGCATTTGTTGTTCAGATGCTAAGTCACATCCCACTCTTGTGACCCCATGGACTGTAGCACGCTAGGCTTCCTTGTCCTTCTCTATTTCCTAGAGTTTGCTCAAATTCATGTCCATTGAGTTGGTGATGCTATCTAACCATCTCATCCTCTTTTGCCTGCTTCTCCTCCTGCCCTGAGTCTTTCCCAGCATCAGGGTCTTTTTCAGTGAGTCAGCTCTTCTCATCAGGTGGCCAAAGTATTGGAGCGTCAGCTTTAGCATCAGTCCTTCCAGTGAATATTCAGGGTTGATTTTCTTTAGGATTCACTGTTTTCATCTCCTTGCCGTCTGAAGAGACTTTCAAGAGTCTTCTCCAGCATCACAGTTCAAAAGCATCAAATAATTCTTTGCCGCTCAGTCTTCGTTATGGTCCAACTCTCACATCCATACATGACTACTGGAAAAACCATAGCTTTGACTCCATGGACCTTTGTCAGTGAAGTGATGTCTCTGCGTTTTAATATGCTGTGGAGGTTCCTCATAGCTTTTCTTCCAAGGAACAAGTGTCTTTTAACTTCATGGCTGCACTCACCATTTGCAGTGATTTTGGAGCCCCACAAAATAAAATTTGTCATTTTTTCCAGTTTTGCCCTATTTGCCATGAAGTGAATGGATTGTATGCCATGATCTTTGTTTCTTGAATACTGAGATTTAAGCCAGCTTTTTCACTCTCCTTTTTCATCTATCAAGAGGCTCTTTAGTTCCTCTTTGCTTTCTGCCATTAAAGTGGTATCACCTGCATATCTGAGGTTGTTAATATTTCTCCAGGCAATCTTGATTCCAGCTTGTAATTCATCTAGCCTGATATTTCACATAATGTAAGTAGGATGACACCATACAACCTTGACATACTTCTTTCCCAATGTTGAACCAGTCTGTTGTTCCATGTTTGGTTCTAACTGTTGTTTCTTGATCTACATACAGTTTTCTCAGGAGACAAGTAAGTTGGTCTGGTATTCCTGTCTCTTTTAAGAATTTTCCAGTTTGTTGTGATCTTCACAGTCCAAGGCTTTAGCATAGTCAGTGAAGCAGAAATAGATCTTTTTCTCATATTACCTTGCTTTTACCATGATCCAAGGAATGTTGGCAATTTGGTCTTTTCCTCTGCCTTTTCTAAATCCAGGTTGTACATCTGAAATTTCTCAAGTACTGTTGAAGGCTAGCTTGAAGGATTTTGAGCATTAACTTACTAGCATGTGAATGGGCACAACTGAATGGTACTTTGAATGTTCTTTGGCATTGCCTTTCTTTGAAATTGAAATGGAAACTGACCATTTCCAGTCCTGGGGTCACTGCTGAGTTTTCTAAATTTGTTGACATACTGAGTGTAGCACTTTAACAGCATCATCTTTTAGGATTTTAAATAGCTCAATTGGGATTCCATAATCTCCAGTAGCTTTGTAGTGATTCTTCCTCAGGCCCACTTGACTTCACACTCCAAGTGTCTGGCTCTAGGTGATTGACCACACCATTGTGGTTATCCAGGTCATTAAGACCTTTTTGTATAGTTCTTCTATGTATTCTTGCCACCTCTTTTTAATATCTTCTGCCTCTCTTAGGTCCATACTGTTTCTGTCCTTTATTGTGCCCACGTTTGCATGAAATCAAGATTGCCAGGAGAAATATCAATAACCTCTGATGTGCAGATGACACCACCCTTATGGCAGAAAGTGAAGAGGAACTAAAAAGCCTCTTGATGAAAGTGGAAAGTGAAAAAGTTGGCTTAAAGCTCAACATTCAGACAACGAAGATCATAGCATCCGGTCTCATCACTTCATAGGAAATAGATGGAGAAACAGTGGAAACAGTGTCAGACTTTATTTTTGGGGGGCTCCAAAATCACTACAGATGGTGAGTTCAGCCATGAAATTAAAAGACACTTACTCCTTGGAAGAAAAGTTATGACCAACCTAGATAGCATATTCAAAAGCAGAGACGTTACTTTGCTAACTAAGGTCCGTCTAGTCAAGGCTATGGTTTTTCCATTGGTCATGTATGGATGTGAGAGTTGGACTGTGAAGAAGGCTGAGCACCAAAGAATTGATGCTTTTGAACTGTGGTGTTGGAGAAGACTCTTGAGAGTCCCTTGGACTGCAAGGAGATCCAACCAGTCCATTCTGAAGGAGATCA
>SJYX01015666.1:79242-99408 GCA_006410675.1 Oreotragus oreotragus
TTTGTCTATCAGATCTAGTCCCTTAAATCTATTTCTCACTTCTACTGTATAATCATAAGGGATTTGATTTAGGTCATACCTGAATGGTCTAGTGGTTTTCTCCACTTTCTTCAATTTAAGTCTGAATTTGGCAATAAGGAGTTCATGATCTGAGCCACAGTCAGCTCCCAGTCCTGTTTTTGCTAAAAACCTCAACTGGAGATCCTGTAGAGGAAAATGAATACCTGAGATAAACTCATCTAAAATGCTCTGAATCATTTAGATTTTCCTGTCTTTTTTAACAGTTTTCCAAAAGTCATTTTTTCTCTCCCAGACTTAACCCTAATATACCATTAATAGAATCTTTGCACTTTCCTTAAGCCCTTCTTAGGGAAAAACTTTTCTTGGGAGAGTCACTTGTGATCATTTGACAAAGGTGAATAGAAAGCTCTGTTTATTTAATTTAAAACCTAGGTCTGCTTTCTTAGGTTTTTCTTCAACATCCTCTCCACTTCAATATCCAGTTTCTGTAGCAACTGACAAACAGCACCTGGATCAGAATGTAAAGAAATTTGGTTTTAACCTAGACAGAGAAGAAGATAATCAGGTAACAGCTACATAGCTTCTTGAGCTGGAACTTACTACATCATTTCAAGGAATTATGTATTTTGTCTTGAAGAGACCAGAAATTCATCTTCCTTTCACACAACCTCAGAAAAGTTAGCTGTTCCTCTGTTAAACTGTTTAATGATAGTCAAATTAATTAACTAACCACATTAAAACAGATCAGAGAACTCTTCTGTGGAGAAATCAGAGCCAATAGAATTAATTCTCTTCAAGTGGAATGTCTCTGGGAGTTATTTTATATTGTCTCTTGTAAGATGGTCTCTTGTTCAAGTTGATTGGAAAAATCTAGAGTGGTATTTATGTCTCTGATATGGGTTAGGGTGTAGATACTAGATCTCTTGAATCACTTAGGTGGAGAGATGTTGGAGAGGGGAGAAATGTTCAGACACTAGAAAAGACGACATCCAAGAGATGAAAAATAATTAACGTTACATCTCAGAAACAGATGTAGCATACTACATGGAAACCATCCTTTTTTAAAACAAACAAAGTTAAGTCCTTGAAGCTGGAGGAAGATTACTGCTTTTTTGTATTACAGGAACTACCTTCTGTTGAAGAACTCACTATTGTTCTGCCTGAAGATATTGAATTAAAGCCTCTTGGGATGGTTTCAAGTATTATTGAACAATTAGGTATGTATGTATTTTTATTAATAATTATAATTTATATCTAAGCATATACTAATAATCAAAGACTTATGGTTAGGGAATTTTCTCCAAAATATGTAATAATATTCATTTTATAGCTGTTAGATTTGAACAGATAAATTCAGTTTTTACTTACACAAAGTGAAAATGAAGTCGCTTAGTTGTGTCCTACTCTTTGCGACCGCATAGACTATAGCCCAGCAGGCTCCTCTTTCCATGGGGTTTTCCAGGCAGTAGTACTGAAGTGGATTGCCTTTTCCTTCTCCAGGGGATCTTCCCAACCCAGGGCTCGAACCCGAGTCTCCTGCATTGTAGACAGACGCTTTATCATCTGAGCCACCAGGGAAGTAGTACATAAATACAATGTTTTTTTTTTAAATTTAAAGTGTGCTTTTACTGACATAGAAATTTCTCCAAAATTTATTTGAATGATACATGTGTTTTCTGTTGCTGTTAAGTTACTACAGATTTAGTGGTTTAAAACAACACATTTATTATTTTACAGTACTGTGGGCCAGAAGTGTGATGGGTCCCACTGGCTAAAATCAAGGAGTCCTTCAGGGCCATGTTGTTCTCTGGAGGCTCTGAGGAAGAATGCATTTCTTGATCTTTTCCAGTATCTGGAGGTCTCTCGCATTCCTTTGCTCATGGCCCCCTCCCTTCATTTTCAAAATCCATAATGTAGCTTCTCTCTGACCTCTATCATCCTATCCCTCTCTGATGGATCACCACAGACTGGAAGATCCTCTGCTTCTAAGGACTCCTTAGATTGGGTCTACCAACTGTTAACTGGGGTAATTTTGTACTGCAAGGTGCTTAGCCTTATTCTTATCCTCAAAGTCTCTCTTTTTAATATAAAATGTCATTTACAGGTTCAGGGATTTGGGTGTGTGGATATCTCTTTTTGTGGGTAGAGAGCTGTTACTCAGCCTACTGCCTTTGATTTTATCTTAGAAACAAGTAAATTAGAAAGTTCTATGATTTAACACTGACATTAATGCCATAAAATATGAACCCATTGGAGTATATGGGAACTAAATTTTACAGATTTCTTTTAGCCCTAAGATATGATGTCAGTACAGGAGAGACTTTGAAATTAATGTTGCTACTATTAACTCGAGTAAGTGACACCAAAAAATAGGACTGCAAGTTGACAAAGTCATAGGATTTTTGAACTGAGAAAAAGGCCTAAATGGTCCAACAGTCCTTAGTTTATGACTTAAGGGACTTAAGAAGAGTTTGAGTCACTTGCTCCTATGGTTTGTTGTATAATCAATCAGTGGTAGAAATGAAAATTTATCTTTTGATCTTTTTATTTATTTTTAACACCAAAAACATTTTGTACTGAGGTATAGCCAGTTAACAGTGTTCTAGTACTTTCAGGTGAACAGGGAAGGGACTCAGCCATTCATATACCTGTATCCATTCTCCCCCAAATCCCACTCCCACCCAGGCTGCCACATACATTGAGCAGAGTTCCATGTGCTCTACAGTAGATCTTTGTTATCCATTTTAAATATAGCAGTATGTACATGACCTTCCCAAAGTCCCTAACTATCCCTTCTCCCCAGGCAATCAGGTTTATTTACTAACTCTGTAAGTCTCTTTCTGTTTTATAAGTAAGTTCATTTGTATGATTTCTTTTTAAATTCCTCATATAAGGGATGCCATATGATATTTCTCCTTCTCTGTCTGACTTCACTCAGTATGACACTCTCTAGGTCCATCCAAGTTGCTGCAAATGACATTATTTCATTCTTTTTAATGGTTGAGTAATATTCCATTAAATATATGTACCACATCTTTATCCATTCCTCTGTGAATGAACATTTAGGTTGCTTCCGTGTCTTGGCTTTTGTAAACAGTGCTGCAGTGAACATTGGGATGCATACATCTTTTTGGGCCATGTTTTTCTCTGGATATATGGCCAGGAGTGGAATTGCAGGGTCATTGAAACCATGATTAAAAACCTCCCAACACACAAAAGTCCAGGAAATGACAACTTCACAGGTGAATTTTATCAAACATTGAGAGAAGAGTTAAAACACCTATCCTTCTGAAACTGTTCTTTTCATCTTTTCTTAAATTGTCTTATTACTATTTTAAAAAATAAATCTTACTTACAATTTGGCAGATTATTAATGAAAATTCCAATTAAATGAAACTTTTTTATAAAAATCATAATTACTAAAACTACACATGATTCTTGAGTCATTATATTTACTATCTTATGGTATTTAATAATATACAAAAATCAGAAAGATAATTTCTTGATTACGTAGTATGAATCAGCTGTTTATTGGATTTGATGGGTGTAGAAAAAGTTTAGGTCATGATGTTCATTCTCAAGGGAAAGAAAAGTAAATTGTGTGATACATATGAAATAATGCTTTTTAAAGATACTATTTTGACTAACACATCCTAATAAACTAACAAAATTCTCACCCCTGGTGGGGATAAAGATTAATGAGTCAGATAGAGCACGTGCTGCTATTGAATATGCTTGTTACACACTCTGTTTTGAAAACTTGAAACATAACATTATTTGGACCTTTTACAAAAAAGAAAATAACATTAAATATCAGTCAGCTAGGTTGTGGTGATAGTTCTGTGTGGGTTTCACCATACGATCATGTTAAAATCTCTTATGTACTTTTTTCTTCAGTTCACAGTCTCTCAGTCATGTCCGACTCTTTGTGACCCCATGGACTGCAGCATGCCAGGCTTCCCTGTCCATCACCAACTGCTGGAGCTTACTGAAACCCATGTCCACTGAGTTGGTGATCCCATCCAACCATCTCATCCTCTGTTGTCCCCTTCTCCTGCCCTCAATCTTTCCCAGCATCAGGGTCTTTTCCAATGAGTCAGTTCTTTGCATCAGGTGGCCAAAGTATCAGAGTTACCCAGGACTGATCTCTTTTAAGATGGACAGATTGGATCTCCTTGCAGTCCAAGGGACTCTCAAGAGGCTTCTCCAACGACACAGTTCAGAAGCATCAATTCTTCAGCACTCAGCTTTCTTTATACTCCCAATTCTCATATCCATACAGTTCAGTTCAGTTCAGTCGCTCAGTCGTGTCTGACTCTTAGCGACTCCATGAATCGTAACACACCAGGCCTCCCTGTCCATCACCAACTCCTGAAGTTTACCCAAACTCACCTGCATCAAGTCGGTGATGCCATCCAGCATCTCATCTTCTGTTGTCCCCTTCTCCTCCTACCCCCAATCCCTCCCAGCATCAGAGTCTTTTCCAATGAGTCAACTCTTCGCATGAGGTGGCCAAAGTACCAGAGCTTCAGCTTTAGCAGCAGTCCTTCCAATGAATACCCAGGACTGATCTCCTTTAGGATGGACTGGTTGGATCTCCTTGCAGTCCAAGGGACTCTCAGGAGTCTTCTC
The DNA here is from genome assembly GCA_006410675.1 of Oreotragus oreotragus. Lineage (NCBI taxonomy): Eukaryota > Metazoa > Chordata > Mammalia > Artiodactyla > Bovidae > Oreotragus > Oreotragus oreotragus. The sequence continues at coordinate 83,896 of SJYX01015666.1, forward strand.
TAACACCACAGTTCAAAAGCATCAATTCTTTGGCGCTCAGCTTTCTTCACAGTCCAACTCTCACATCCATACATGACCAATGGAAAAACCATAGCCTTCACTAGACAGACCTTTGTTGGCAAAGTAATGTCTCTGCTTTTGAATATGCTATCTAGGTTGGTCATAACTTTTCTTTCAAGGAGTAAGTTTCTTAATTTCATGGCTGCAATCACCATCTGCAGTGATTTTTGGAGCCTCCCAAAATAAAGTCTGACACTGTTTGCATTGTTTCCCCATCTATTTGCCATGAAGTGATGGGACCAGATGCCATGATCTTAGTTTTCTGAATGTTGAGCTTTAAGCCAACTTTTTCCCTCTCCTCTTACTTTCATCAAGAGGCTCTTCTTCACTTTCTGCCATAAGTGTGATGTCATCTGCCTATCAAGGTTATTGATATTTCTCCTGGCAATCTTGCTTCCATCTTGTAGCTTCATCCAGCCCAGCGTTTCTCATGATGTACTCTGCATATAAGTAAAATAAGCAGGGCAGGGTGGCAATATACAGCTTTGATGTACTTTTCTGATTTGGAACCTGTCTGTTGTTCCATGTCCAGTTCTAACTGTTGCTCCTTGACCTGCATACAGATTTCTCAGAAGACAGGTCAGGTGGTCTGGTATTCCCATCTCTAAGAATTTCCCACAGTTTGTTCTGAACCACACAGTCAAATGCTTTTATGTAGTCAATAAAGCAGAAGATGTTTTTCTGCAATTCTCTTTCTTTTTCGATGATCCAGCAGATGTTGCCAATTTGATATCTGATTCCTCTGCCTTTTCTAAATCCTCCTTGAACATCTGGAAGTTCATAGTTCATGTACTGTTGAAGCCTGGCTTCAGGACTTTTGAGCATTACTTGGCTAGTGTGTGAGATGAGTGCAATTGTGTGGTAGTGTGAATATTCTTTGACATTGCCTTTCTTTGGAATTGGAATGAAAACTGACCTTTTCCAGTCCTGTGGCCACTGCTGAGTTTTCCAAATTTTCTGGCATATTGAGTGCAGCACTTTCACAGCATCATCTTCCAGGATTTGAAACAGCTCAACTGGAATTCCATCACCTCCACTAGCTTTGTTCATAGTGATGCTTTCTAAGGCCCACTTGACTTCACATTCCAAGATGTCTGGCTCAAGATTAGTGATGACATCNTTGAGTGCAGCACTTTCACAGCATCATCTTCCAGGATTTGAAACAGCTCAACTGGAATTCCATCACCTCCACTAGCTTTGTTCATAATGAGGCTTTCTAAGGCCCACTTGACTTCACATTCCAAGATGTCTGGCTCAAGATTAGTGATGACATCCTCATGATTATCTAGGTCATGAAGATCTTTTTTGTACAGTTCTTCTGTATATTCTTGCCACCTCTTCTTAGTATCTTCTGCTTCTGTTAGGTCCATACCATTTCTGTCCTTTATTGTGCCCATCTTTGCATGAAATGTTTCCTTGGTATCTCCAGTTTTCTTCAAGAGATCTCTAGCCTTTCCCATTTTATTTTTTTCCTCTATTTCTTTGCATTGATCACTGAGAAAGGCTTTCTTATCTCTCCTTGCTATTCTTTGGAACTGCATTCAAATGGGTTTATCTTTCCTTTTCTCCTTTCCCTTTTGCATCTTTTATTTTCTCAGCTATTTGTAAGTCCTCCTCGGACAACTATTTTGCCTTTTTGCATTTCTTTTTTTGGGGTTGGTCTTGATCATTGCGTCCTGTGCAATGTCATGAACCTTTGTCCACAGTTCTTCAGGCACTTTTTACCTTTCTATCAAATGTGAGGGTTTTGAATTAGGTAGTTTTAAATTTTCATGTAATTTGACCCTGGGAAATTCTGTCATTATTCAGTATCAGTCTTTGTCGTCTTTATTCCAAAAGCAGATCTAGCTCAAAAATTGTTGCCCATTCCTTAGTGCATGTTCCAACTTAGAAGTAGTAAATCTTGAAATTAATTGGGATACAATTGAAGATCTTTGAATCAATTTTAATAATCAACTAATATTTCATTTTTCAAGTGGAGATGGCATTATCTGTGTAATGTGATGGAGTATTTTTGTTTGTAGCTTTAATTTTCTAAGAATCTAGTGTGTATGTGTGTCTATGTGAGTGTATATGTGTGTTTGTTTTTGTTTTGCTGTTGTAGATTGTTAGTTTGACATTTGTAGCACTTAACAAGAACAGGAGAATGTACTAGACTGGAGGGATAATGCTTTTTGTCTTTTTATTTGTTTATTTATTTTCATTGGAAGGTAATTACAATGTTGTAGTGGTTTTTGCCATGCATCTAGATGTATCAGCCATGGGTGTACATGTGTCCCCAGTCCTGAATCCCCCTCCCTTCTCCTTCCCCATCCATCCCTCAGGGTCGTCCCAGTGCACCTGGGAGCCACATTACTGGGAGCTCCATCATTCTCTTTATCTGTTCAGAGGAAAATATTTTTGTTAAGTCTTTAACTTTTTCATATATCTATATGTAATCAGTACTTTTCAGAAAAGGATTTCTAGGGTGAGAAGGAAGACTAATTTCTTCTAAAACAGGAGTTATGTGACTAAATGTGATTATTATTTTTTGGATAAAAATTGCTTGAGAAAATGTACACAGCTTGACTTTGTTGACTTTTGACTAATGGATAATTCCAGCTTTCTGTGAGATTTTGTACTTGAATCTTTTTTCCTAGAATTGTAGCTTTCATATAAAAGAAAATAATGTAGATATATTTCCTTATGCTACTTGTTTATCCAGGAGGAATGGTTACCAAGGTATATTATCCCACCTTAAATTTCATTTTAAATTATGTGGAGATTAAAGCCTAAATTCTGATTTGAATTCTGCATTACCATCTGATTAAATCTTGAAATAATCTATTTTGTTTTATTTTCAGTAATAATTGAATCTATGACTAACGTACCTCCAGTTAATGAGGAGACTGTAATTTTTAAAACTGATCGACAGGCAGCAGGAAAGGTTTGTAAAACAATACTCAAATCCTACTAATTACCCTTTTTCTTTGTTGATTGGATTTTCTGACTTTAGTATCTTAAGTTTAATATTTTTAGTATGTGAGCAATCTAGAGCTCTCAAATTTTAGTACATTCCTGATTTTCTTCAGTAATTTGTGTCTGTCTGTAAATTGGTTTGATTTGTTGTTGTTGTTGTATAGAATTTTTTTCCTGACATTTGTCAGGTTCTTTGCCAGTCAGGTTCTTTGCCAGGCAGTGGGTCTGTATTTTGAATAAGACACAGTTCTTCCAGGTACTCAGTTGGGTGCAGGAGACTTTCCAATGCATAATAATTCATAAAACTTTTTGCTTTTTGTGGCCCTTTGAATAGTGGCTCTTGAAACTTTTTAGACTTTGACTTCCTCACTTGGAAGCTGAGAGTGGAATCTTTCAAATGGAAAAAGTTTTTGGTGACACCAGTAAAGTTTCACTGTAAGCACTTTCTGGAGAATTGTGAATATGTACTTTAGTACCATTATAAGATTAAGTTCCTTTTAACATCCTTACATGCAGGGAAAAACCCTGCATGCTGCATGTCTGCATTTTACCCAACAGATATATAATTCTGAGTGGTCATCGGAGGACAGAAAATCTTCCAAGATGAAGAATATAAATATCAACCAAGTATTCTCTTTCTGGCAGCAGGGGCAGAGTTTTATTCACCTTGGGATATTCCACTGTGTATAGTTAGAGTCCTTTGTAGATTATATGGGCTAAGTAAATAAGTATTGAGTTGATAACAATTGAGAAACCAGATGTTGTCTCTGGAGAACTTTTGGGGGTTTAGTTTTTCCTAGATAAGTGACAGTTGACATCTTTTTTATTTTAAGAAATAGAATTAGTGTTTAATCAGAAGAAAAAGCATTTATTTTGAATTATATTACTAGAGCAACTCACATAATTTTCCCTTTTCTGCGCCTTTTCCTGCTGTTTCCATTCTGACAGATTAGAAAGGGATCCAGCTTTTATGAGGGCCCTGCCACCCTGCATTGCCTACTTTTTAGGTTGACAGACCAAAATAAATCAGTCTCTTAGAACTGGAAAGCAATCAATGACAGAATTAATTGGAGTCCAGAGCTAATGCTTTTTGGCAATTTTTGAAAAAGTTTGTGACGAGAAGAAAGACTTTAATACCTGAAGGGTGGTGTTGACTTTTCTCCCTTTCAAATTCCTAGGCTTAATACTTTTGTATCAAGTATGAGTCTCAGTATTTTTGGTTCAGAGGAAGTACTGAAATATAGAATAAACTCTATTTATTGCTGATACCTTTCTAAGGGGCCAAGGAGAGTCTAGGGGCTTAGCCTGGTAAGCTGTTGAGAGAGAGGAGTAGAGGTGAGTGGAGATGGCTGGGGAGGGGAACTCTTGAGCACAGGGATGCTGCTGAACCTCTTGGGGAGACCAGGGAGAAGAGGCTAGGAAAACGTACTTCCTGCTTTTCTGACTGAATTAAAACTGATTATTTCCATGATTCCTTTTATTTATGACATCCTTCCTTTTCCTTGTCCTTTTCAGTAACAGTAATAATCAGCTACAGTGTCAGATACCTTCTGTATCTTTTTAAATTCACTGAAACTGTAAGGAAATAGAATTATCTTCATTTATTCAGAAATCCCAATAGTTAACAAGGAGCAAAATGCAATGTATAACACAGGTGATCTGATTTTTTTTACCCCTCTCCCATCTCCTTCCTTGTTTCCCACCTATTTAAAGGAGGGCAACTTCAGATTTGAAATTCCGCCTTTTGCACTTTAATCCTAGAAATGATTGGTTCCTGTTGATAATTAATGAGTGAACTCCATTTTTAATGTTGAATTCTTATATTGGGGAATTTTTAAAACATTAACAACTTATGCCACCTGTAAGTTGGATTTCTTGATCGTTGTCTCTACGTTTAGTTTTGAGCATTTGTTGTTTTTATTGTTTTTTGTTTTACTTTTTAACAAATGAGGACTTTTCAGTCAATCAGCAACTGAGGATATAATAAAATAGGTACTTTCAGTGCAGTTGATTTAAATTGTTATTGGAGCATTATTTAATAATTTGCATCAAGAGTTTTAGTAGTAATCATACTTTTAGCTTTGATAGTTCCATCCCTTATGAACTAGTTTTCAGGAATTCTGAAGTACAGAGATTTACAGATAAAGGTGTTCATTATGGCATCATTTCTGAGCAAACTGGGAGCTTTTCTCAGTATTCTACAATATAAGATATGTTAAATTTTCCTAGATCTATAAAGGAGCGTTAAATAGCCACATAAATTATATATTATGAAATACATATTTAACATGAAAAAAACTAAAACTTTAGGCTTTAAAAGGGAGCAGAAGATCAGTGGAACAGGATAGAAAGCTGGAAAGTAAGCTCATGCACTTATGGTCAGTTAATTTACAATGAAAGAGGCAAGAATAGGGAATGAAGAAAAGACAGTCACTTTAGTAAGTGGAAAATTTGGACAGCTATATGTAAAGATTGAAATTAGCACATTCTCTAACACCATGTTGCTAAAGTAAAGTCAGAATGGATTGAAGACCTAAGTACAAGACAGGATATGATCAAACTTCTAAAGGAAAACATGGGCAGAACCCTCTTTGACATAAATCACAGCAGTATTTTTTTTTAGCTCTATCTCCTAGAGTAATGAAAGGAAAGACAAAAATAAACAAAAGAGACCTGATTGAACTTAAAAGCTTTTACACATTAAAGAAAACCATAGACAAAACAAAAAACCTATGGACTGGAAGAAAATATTTGCAATTTATGCTACCAATGAGATTAATTTCCAAAATACACAAATAGCTCATACAAGTCAATATCAAACAACCGAATCAAAAATGAGCAGAAGACCTAAATAGACATTTTTCTAAAGACGTACAGATGGCTAAGAGGCACATGAAAAGATGCTCAATATCTCTAATTACTGGAGAAATTCAGGTCAGCATATACACAATGGAATATTAGTCAGCTGTTGAATGCATTTGAATCAATTTTAATGAGGTGGATGAAACTGGAGCCTATTATACAGAGTGAAGTAAGTCAAAAAAACCACCAATACGGTATATTAACACATATATATGGGATTTAGAAAGATGGTAATGATGACCCTATATACGAGACAGCAAAAGAGATACAGATGTAAAGAACAGATTTTTGGATTCTGTGGGAGAAGGTGAGGGTGGGATGATTTGAGAGAGTAGCATTGAAACATGTATATTATCATAAGTGAAACAGATCGCCAGCCCAGGTTCAATGCATGAGACAGGGTGCTCAGGGATGGTGCACTGGGATGACCCTGAAGGATGGGATGGGGAGGGAGATGGAAGGAGGATTCAGGATGGGGAACACATGTACACCTGTGGCTGATTCACATGACTGTATGACAAAAACTTCCACAATATTATAAAATAAGTAGCCTCCAATTAAAATAATTAAAAAAAAAATTGTAGTGAGGTATTACCTCATACCAGTCAGAATGGCCATCATTAGAAAGTCTATAGATAATAAACCCTGGTGAGGGTGTGGATTAAAAGGAACTCTCTCACTGTTGGTGGGAATGTAAATTGGTGCAGCCACTATGGACAGTGGTATGGAGGTTCCTTAAAAATCTGTAGAGTTAGTGTATGATCCGGCAGTCTTATTTCTGAGTGTATATCCAGAGAAAACTATAATTTGCAAAGTTACATGTATGCCAGAGTTCATAGCAGCACTGTTTACAGTGGCTAAAATGTGGAAGCCACGTACATGTCCATTGATAGATGACTAGAATCTGAAAAATCACACACACACAGTACTGCTTCTGTTTTATGTTTTGGATTTTTGGTCAGGAGGCTTGTGGAATCTTAACTTCCCAAACAGGGATTCAACCTGCACCCTTTGCATTGGAAGGTGAAGGCTTAACCACTGGACTATCAGAGAAGTCCCAATAGTATGAACTTTTGAAGTACTTATTTTACTGTCGAAGGAGAACTTTATGTTTCTTTTTTTTTTTTTTTATAGATATTTGAGATATTTGGACCTGTTGCACATCCATTTTATGTATTACGGTTTAATTCTTCAGAGCATATTGAAAATAAAGGCATTAAAATAAAGGACACTATGTATTTTGCTCCATCAATGAAAGACTTCACCCAGTATATATTCACAGAGAAGCTTAAACAGTAAGTACTTTATTGGCATGTTATTTCTTTGCTTATCTAGTGTTTGTGTTTTAGGAGTAATACTTAGTGATGTAGTTTCTTGCAGTTAAGATGATATCTGTCTTCCTAAGAGCTCGCTTGTCTTCCTGGTAACATCTCTGAAAGCTACAGTTATTACCAGGTTTTACAAGGTAGAGATCATTTTGTATTTTTTGACCAAAATGACATGATCAACTGGTAAGAGCACATTTGGGCCATATACATTTTCTGAATTTTAATTCATTATCTTTTCCATTATATACTTTCATGCATATATGTGCTACAACTTTTCCATTGTAAAGAAAGATTTCTTTGGATTGCATTCATAAGCTTCACTATTTAGTGCAACTTTATAATTCTTGAAAAAAGAAAGTGAGTAAATTTTAGGTTGCTTATAAATTGTACATTTATAGAAGAACATATTTATGTGTTGTGTTTCAAGCTGCAGTTAACAGAGTTGACTTAACCAGCAAACCAGTGGTCTCCATTCTATCTGTAAATGTATGATATCCTGTGGTGTGTATCTGGTGATATTTCTTGTTTCCACTGATGAACTGTATATTTGTCAGGTATAAATTTGTTGCCAGATGTTAGCTGTAGAGCTATTTTTATCAGATGTTATTATATTTACATAATTATTTTTTGCACAAACCAGTGGCGTATGAATTAAAGTAGAATAACTTTTTCTGTAAATACAAATTGAATGCCTTGGAAAGATGTAATAAATATGAACCAATAAAATGTTGCCCAGTTAGGAGTGGAGAAAAATACTGCAAAGGATTGGGGAAGAGATCTTATATCTGAAAAGATTTTGTACTCAGTTTGACACAAAAGTCCCTTTGAATAGTTGGAAACTTGAAATACAGGTGAAGCATTAAGAATGTGTTTTTTGCAGAAGATAGTGTGAGTAGTAACTTTGGGCTTGTCAAACCATGGTACCAGTTCCAGCTGGGAGAAGGCCTCTTTACCACTTACATACTAAATCCAGTCTGAGTTTTAATATTTGGAAATCTCTGAAATGAGATGAATATTTTGTTCCTGATAATTTGTTAAACTCATGTTTAAGAAAACACAGAAGTACCTACAGGAGCTTAAGTTGTTCTTCAGGCTATGTAAGATTAATTTTTCTAAATAGCCATTAACATGAAAGGTGAATTAAATGTAGCAAAGTTATAAAAATTTTAATATGATTTAAAATCATGCCTTAAATAATTAGCATTTCGTTCTGTTTGAATATTAAGTTTTTGCTTTGGATATTCCATATATTAGCTTTTAAGGGGTAAAATATTTTAGCTTAAAATAGATAGGTTGATGAGATTTTTTCTGAAGGTGTTTTTAGATAGATTTAGAAGCAGTCTTTGTTCTGATTTACAAGAACAAGAATTTTTGTCTTTTTTTGCAAAGAAAGAATAAGAAACTAAAGAATCGGGAAACTGAGCCCACTCTGCAGAAGCCCCGCCTGAAGAAGTCCATTCTGTTCTAGACTGCATTTATTCTGTTGGTCAAAGGAACTCCTTTCCTTGGAGGTGGAGAAGTTGAACTTATCTCCAGCTTACCCGCTTTTAGTTGGGTTATTTTAATCTCAGCGTCCCATGAACTTACTCTTGTTAAAGATGCTGTTGGAAATGTTGCTTGTTCTTTTGTTTAGTAGTTTTTGATTTTCTGTGTTAATGCCCCAGTTAGGGAACTTTTCCCATTTCTGTCTTTAGAAGATTTCATTCTTAGCTCACTGTAGGCCTTGAGATGGTATCCATGCAAAAAGGAGCCCTGGAGCTATGATAAATGCATGGGTAGAAGATAATTAAAAATGGAAAAAGTCATTGATAAGGCTTTATGTATAACAACAGAATTCCAAATTAAAACAGTAGACTCGGAAAAAAAGATTTCATGTGCGAGCTCACAGACATCTGTAAATTGATTATTATGGATTAATGGATTAGTTCATTCCTGGGGGTTTCATTTATTTTTGAGATTTGGTGTCAAGCAGTGAGAACATCTACTCCTAATACTTTGTAATATTTTAATGTAATTGAATAACAAATATTGTCAAACTGTGAAGTCAGGATCAAACAGACACAATTAAAAATGAGCTGTCAGAAATTATAATATAATAGATCTATATGCTTTTGTTGGTTGTAGAGTATAAAACTTTTCACCAAAAAGAGTTAGTGTCCTATCGGATCTTTACAGCTTCTCCTCCCCAAACTCTAGATGCCTTTGTCTCACCCTCTGCTCTGAGAGTCACGCTTGGAGCAAGCCTTGCTTACTCATGGAGGATCATTGGTAATTCTCAGGTGAATCGAGGAAGAAGCATTTCATGTTGTGATCTCTGTTGTTTAACCTGTAAAGTCTTACACAAGGAAATAACCTCGTATTCCCTTTTCGTGTCCTTGGCACCTGGAACATCCGATTGTGGTCTTGGATAGGTATTTACTTAAGGAGGTTTATGAGCTGAGCTCAGATATTATGAGGGTATCAGTCAGAGTCAGAGCACCTGGAGCTGCTGAAGAATTGCAGAACCACTTTGCCCTGCACAGCATGGTGTCAGCTTCTCATTCTGATTCTCCACTCCTAATATACATGTGTGCTCTTCCCACATCTTCTTAAATAAAGAGCAGAGAAATGAGCCTTTATTCTTCTCTCTTGTTGTCTTATATATTGCAAATTAAGATTGAGCTTAGATCTTTTGCTTTTTTATTTTCCATGCTATTAGGTTATAAGCACTTAACAGAATCTTAATAAGTACTTTGATCCTTTGACCTTTGTTCCCTTAGGGATAGGGGATCAGATGCATCATGGAAGAATGATCAAGAACCACCACCAGAGGTAAGTGTCTTTTCACACAGTATTTGAGAAAGGAAGACAGGACTCAGTCTTATACATCCCTCATTCCTGATCTGAAGGATGTCCTCGAAACTGCTCACTCACTAGTCACACTGCCTTCAGCCAGCTCTCCCCTCCCTCCGATGCCTTTTATACCTCGCAATTAGAGTTTGTGGTCATTTCAGAAAAAAAAATATTTTCAATCATATTTTAATTACTATCAGATTATCATTTTCCTTATAGTGTCCTGTTTGATAGCTGGTAAAGGCAAAATTATCATTATTTAAAACAATTTTTTTTAGTTTAGTAAATTCACCACATGGGATATGAAAATGTTTATTGATGGTACTTTTAATAAGCTATTTTTCTTTTGGAGGTAGAAAATAATTACAGTCTACCTACTTCTCCATTTTTTACAGTATATTCACCTTCCTAAAAAGAGTGTTCTTTTTCTTCTCAGCAATAATATTTTACATTTCAAAGTAGCTTGATATATATGGTCTTTATTAAAACATGAAAATTACAGCAGTGAGTATATACATTCTTAAAAATAGCATGAATTTATACTTTTGCATTTTTATTTTATAAAACAAAAATATAAGAGAGTTTTTTATGCACTCAGAAGTTCTGATGAAGTTTCTCAGTTTTGTAAATTCTTGATATTTATTGATTTAACTTTGATCATTGTAGATTCTCAAGCAGTGCTAAAGGTTCATACTCTGTGTTAATTTGTGATTTTGCTGAAGCTGTGTGAGTCAGTGAATGCCCACTTAGAGGATTACTTAATCAGAAGCAGTCCTATTTTAGCATCCACATTGCCATGGCGTTATGCCTTCTGATTTGTATCATGTGTACATGTATTAACTTTCAGGGTCACTTAAATAAGTGCTTTATTCTCTTTACCTCTGATAATTGAATTGGTAAATGCATATGACATAAATCTATTTTTTTGTGTAAGGCCTTGGATTTCAGTGATGATGAAAAGGAAAAGGAAGCCAAACAGAGGAAAAAATCTCAGATTCAAGGTCGGAAAAAATTCAGATCTGAATTTAATGAACCTGGTGAGTTAAATGTAGAAAATGTACATACATGTTAACTCTCTTCTGTTGTGTCCGACTTTGGCGACCCCAGGGACTAGAATCTGTTAGGCTCCTCTGTCCATAGGATTCTCCAGGAAAGAATACTAGAGTGGGTTGCCATGCCCTCCTCAACGTTCAGTCCTCTGTCGTCCCCTTCCCTTGCCTTCAATCTTTCCCAGCCTTAGGGTCTTTTCCAATGAGTCAGTTTTTCACATCAGGTGGCCAAAGTATTGGAGTTTCAGCATCAACTTCAGTCCTTCCAATGAATATTCAGAACTGATCTCTAGGATGGACTGGTTGGATCTCCTTGCAGTCCAAGGGACTCTCAAGACTCTCCAGCACCACAGCTCAAAAGCGTCAATTCTTCGATGCTCACCTTTCTTTATAGTCCAACTCTCATAACCATACATGACTACTGGAAAAACCATAGCCTTGACTAGATGGACTTTTGTTGGCAAAGGGATGTCTCTGCTTTTTAATATGCTGTCATAGCTTTTCTTCCAAGGAGCAAGCATCTTTTAATTTCATAGCTGCAATGACCATCTGCAGTGATTTTGGAGCCCCCAAAAATAAAGTGTCATTGTTTCCACTGTTTTCCCATCTGTTTGCCATGAAGTGATGGTACCGGATGCCATGATCTTAGTTTCCTTAATGTTGAGCTTTAAGCCAGCTTTTTCACTCTCCTCTTTCACTTACATCAAGAGGCTCTTCAGTTCTTTTCTTTCTGCCATAAGGGTGGTGTCATCTGTATATTTGAGATTGTTGATATTTCTCCCAGCAGTCTTGATTCCAGCTTGTGCTTCATCCAGTCCAGCATTTTTCATGATGTACTCTGCATATAAGTTAAATAAGCATGGTGACAGTATACAACCTTGATGTACGCCTTTCCCTATTTGGAACCAGTCTGTTGTTCCATGTCCAGTTCTAACTGTTGCTTCTTGACAGGTTAGGTGATCTGGTATTCCCATCTCTTTCAGAATTTTCCACAGTTTCTTGTGATCCACACAGTCAAAGGCCTTGGCATAGTCAATAAAGCAGAAGTAGATGTTTTTCTGGAACTCTCTTGCTTTTTCGATGATCCACCAAATGTTGGCAATTAGATCTCTGTTTCCTCTGCCTTTTCTAAATCCAGCTTGAACATCTGGAAGTTCACGGTTCGCGTACTGTTGAAGCCTGTCTTGGAGAATTTTGAGCATTACTTTGCTAGCGTGTGAAATGAGTGCAGTTCTGTGGTAGTTTGAGCATTCTTTGGCTCTCCTCAGTGTAGTATACAGTATTTTTAATCTTCATTTACATCTGTATAAATTGCTCAGTTGTAAAACTGAGGGAGCTATCTAGGGGTTTTCTTGTACTTTCTGGTATCTGCCAGCATTGGAGGCATCACACAGCATGGGGTGGGGTGTGGTAGGAGAGGCACAAGGGACACTTGGGTGCTTTTCAAGCTTGGGGGTGTAAAAAATGGCTCCTTGGGGTAAAAAGTAGAAGAATCATTTGTGCTTATCAGTCCTTTTTTTTTTTTTTCTCCAAGAAACCTGTTTGCTTCCATTTTTATAATTAAATGATATGGTACTTAAGGTAAAATCAAGGTGTTTTGTTAGCTGTTGACACCAATGCAGTCACAGAAGAAGGTCCTCATGTTGCTTTGTTATATCCACACCCACTTCCTTTCTTCTTCCGTTTCCTCAACTCCTGACAGCCACTCATCTGTGTGCCATTTCTGTGATATATTTTTGTCTTGTCAAGAATGGTTTATATAAATTATCAGTTGGGTTTTGTTACTGAGCATATTTTTCTGGAGATCATCTAAACTGTTTTGTGTATTAAGTTTGTTTGTTTTCATTCCAGGGTGGTGTTTTATGGTATGAATATACCGCAGGTGTTTTAACCATTCATCCATTTAAGGGCATTTGTGTTGTTTACAGTTTTGGGTTTTATGAATAAAGCTGCTTTATACATTTGTGTACAGATTTTTATGTGAACACAAATTTTAGCATTTCTCTGGGATAAATGTCCAAGAGTACAGTTGGATTATATAATACAGTTGACCAGTGAACAACTTTGGAGTAAGGGGCACTGACATCTCCCTCCCTTCCATGCAGTTGAAAATTTGAATGACTTAAAGTTGGCCCTCTGTACCCATCGTTATACATCCGTGGATTCAGCCAACCATGGATTTTATGAAGGATGATATGTTTTTATTGAGAAAAATCTGCTTAAAGGTGGACCTATGCAGTTCAAACCTGTGTTATTTAAGGGCCTGCTGTAGTTCCATGTTGAGTTTCTTGAGAGCCTGTCATATTGTTTTTTTGTGTGGCTTTACCACTTTACATTCTTGTCCCTAGTTGCCCAGTTTGTCTGCATTCTCACAAGCATTTGTCATTGTCATCATTTTTTATTTTAGCCATTCTAATAAGTATGTAATGATACGTAGCTGTGCTTTTAACTTGCATTTTCCTAATGGCTAGTGATATTGACCAGCTTTCCATGTGATCATTTGCTACCTGTATCCCTTCAGTGCTTTTTTGTTCGTATTGTGCCTGCTTTATAATTTTATTTCTGCTTTACTCTTGAGTTAGGAGAGTTTATATTTAATTTCTAATATTTCTTTTGCTTCAGTTTTCATCGTTATAAAGGAGCTTTGCAGAATGAAATTTTTTGTTTTGATGAAGCCCAGTTTATCTGCTTTTCTTTGATGGAGTCTGAGAATTCCTTTCCTAGACTTAACATTCCAAAGATTTTATCTTTTTTATTTCCTAAGAGTTTTCATAATTATTTTTAGCCATTTTAATTCCTTTGCCTTTCCATATGACTTTTGAAATCAACTTCCCTATATTGACAGAAATTCTTGCTTGGATTTTGATAGAAATTGAATTGAACCTGTGTATTGGTTTAGAGAGAACTGATGTCTTAACTGGATTGAGTCTTCCATTCCACAAACATGGTATACATCTCATTAATTTAGATTTTTTTAAAATTTCTTTCACCAGCATTATGTAGTTTTCAGAATGCAAGTTCTGTACATCTTTTTGTTAGATATACACCTGAGTATTTCAGTTTGGGGGAAATTATTGTAACTGCTATTGCATTTTTAATTTGTGTTCATGTGTTCATTTCTAGAATACAGAAATAATTATTGTTTGTATGTTTAGCTTGTGTCTTGTGACTTTGCTGAACTCATTAGTTCTAGGAGTTTTTCTCCTGAGATTTCAATGTAGACAGTTATGTCAGTGGCAAATAGAAATAGTGTTTGTCTTTTCCCTCCCAATCTGTATGTTTTTTTTAACTGTCTTTTGTTTCCGAGCTGGCTGTAACATCTGGCACTATATTCAGTAAATATGGTTTATTCCTGATCATAGAAGGAAACATTCAGTATTTTACCATTAAGTATAATATTAGGTATAGGGTTAATGTAGGTGTTCTTTATCAAGTTGAGGAAGTTTCTGTCTAGTCTTCCTAAACATTTTTTCAGAAATCATGAATAATAATTTTGATTGTTTTTCTGCATTGATTGATAATATCACATGACTCCTTCATTAACTTGTTAATAAAGTAGATTACATTGGTTTTAGAATATTGAATAAACCAGTTAGCCGTGATGTGTAATTCTTTATAAATATTGCTGAATTTTGCTTATATTTTAATATGGCTTTTTATGTTTATATTCATGAGAGGTATTGGTCTAGTTTTCTTTCAGACTCTTTTTAACTGGTTTTATTGTCAGTAGAGTAGCTTCATAAAAATGAATTGAGATTTTCCTTTTTGGTATACTTGAAAACATTATGTAGACGTGCTGTTAATTTTTTTATATTTGGTTAAAAAATCTCCAGTGAACCACTTCAGACTGGAGATAGCTTTTTGGAGAGACTTAATTACAAATTCAGTTTACTTAATAGTTTACTTTTCCATGTTGGATAGGTTATAGTAGCTTTTATTTTTCAAGGAGTTGATCCATTTCATCTAATTTGTCAAATTATGTATGTAGAGTTGGTTTGCAAGATTGTCTTCATTTTGATGTCTTTGATATTAATCATTTGTGGCTTGTATTTTTTCAGTTTTGCTTAGAAGATAACAAATTATATTGATATTTCACAGAGCCAATTCTTTGTTATTGATTTTTATTTATTATTTTTCTATTAACATTTGCATTCTTTTAACTCTTTATCATTAACATTCTACTGCTTGCTTTGAGTTTATTTTGTTTTGGTTTTTATAGGTTCTTAAGGTGGGAGTTTATGTTGTTAAAGACTTTACTCCTTGAATCTGTTCCACGGATATGCATACATTTTATTTATTGTGATTTAGCTTAATGTTTCTTTGTTTATATTCCTCTTGACACAGTCTCTTGGACCAATGGATTATTTTAGTTCAGTCGCTCAGTCATATCTGACTCTTTGAGACCCCATGAATCGCAGCACGCC
>SJYX01015666.1:114080-154050 GCA_006410675.1 Oreotragus oreotragus
ATGTGAAGAGTTGACTCATTGGAAAAGACTCTGATGCTGGGAGGGATTGGGGGCAGGAGGAGAAGTGGACGACCGAGGATGAGATGGCTGGATGGCATCACGGACTCGATGGACGTGAGTCTGAGTGAACTCCGGGAGATGGTGATGGATAGGGAGGCCTGGCGTGCTGCGATTCATGGGGTCGCAAAGAGTCAGACACGACTGAGCGACTGAACTGAACTGAACTGAATCTTAGGGTGCTGCTTTTAAAATCATATGGTCCTAGATCCTTAAATTACTAGCCAGTATAAATAGAATATTCTTCACATGCCATTTGTCATCTGAAATAGGCTATTCTTTATATAAGCCTTTTTCTACAGTGAAATAGATTGTCATTCACATGATAGCATACAGATAATGCTTTTGTGTGTCTGTGTGTGTGGGTTGCTCAGTCTTGTCTGACTCTGCAGCACATGGGCAGTAGCCCGCCAGGCTCCTCTGTCTGTGGGATTTTCCAGGCAAGAATACTGGATTGGGTTGCCATTTCCTTCTGGGAATTTTCCTGACCCAGGATTGAACCCGAATCTCCTACATTGCAGGCAGATTCTTTACCATCTGAGCCATCAGGGAAGCCTTTTGCATGTCTAGTTATAAATAATGATAAAATGAAATTAAAATTATAGCCTAAGCTAATATGTTTATTTTATTAGGCGAGTAACTGTCTTTCTCCTCCTTTCTTTAATGGAAAAGATAGTGAAGTCCTTGGTAATTGGATGACTTGTTCTCATGTTAGAAATAAAGACTGAAAGAACTGGGTTGAGACTCTAGTGTAGACCTAGAATAGGAGGTACAGTACAGAACTTTGCAAAACACATTTCTCAGAAGCCTTATGGTTAAGTCATAAAGTTAAGTTGTAAAATGCCCCCATCCTGCTGTGTAACTGAAAGATTAGTAGGCTGTAGTTGTCATACCAGTTGGATACACTGGTGGAGCCTGTGTACAAGGGTCTCAGCTTTGCGAACGCTGAAGACTGCAGGGTGCTTGCTCTTTCTTTCCCTTTCCCTCTTCCCACCCATTCGTTCTGACTAGTTACTCCCCGCCCTCCACCCCTGCCTCATTCTGTGCTACTCTTCTCCATGCTTGTTTAGAGTTGGTGAAACTCAAGTACGTTAAAATTTCAAGACATAGGAAAAGAGTAGAGGGACTTGCCTGGAGGTCCATTCGTTAAGACTCTGCCTCCCAGTGCTGGAGTTGTGGGTTCAGTCCCTGTTCAGAGAGCTGAGATCCCACATGCCCACAGCCAAAAAGCTAAGAACATAACACAGTGATGTAACAAATTCAATAAAGACTTCAGTGAATAATGAGTAGAATCTTGACTTCCAATTTATAATGTAATACTGTTTGATTAAAAAAAAGAAATGGTATTTAAAATCCCCATATGCTAAAAATCNAAAAAAAATAGACAGTAGAATGAATGCAAGCTGGAAAATGAAATCATTATGTGAAATTGTCCAGTTATGTTGCAGGTACTCTATGATTTAATACAGTCTATATTTATGACAATACATTCAGGGTAAAAGCAACAGCAGTACACATTTGTGTCCTTTTCTGCAGATAAATTGCCCTTATTCCAAAAGCCTTACTCATCAATCTGACCCAGCCAGATCCTAAATTTATGTAGCGATTATGTTCCAGAAAACCATGGAAACATTTACTATACTGTTCTGAAATTAAAGTTGAGAAATACCTTCTTAATACCACTTATCAGGCCAAAGTACTTGTTTTGAGCTACTAGCAGCGATAAAATTATGTCTCATCTTTGACTGTACACTCTAGACATGTACAATTACTTAGTGTTCTGGAAATGAGGTACACAGTTATGTGTCAGATGGTAAAATAATGAAAATAGCCAATGATAAGTTTATTCTGCACATTCAATAAAGAAGTATACTTAATTATATTTTATATGTGTATTTATAAATATATACATTTGAAAGCTGGTGCAAAGGCCTGATGCATATTTTAGTTCAGTACCTTTTATTTCTACTCATAAGGTTGATGAAATGGGAATAAATGTTACATTGACTTATTTTGTAGTTAGTAGCACTGTAACATCCCCCAGAAAGAGCAAACTGTCGTGATAACGGTATAAAGCTTATTATTTACATTGAAAATACAAGGGCTAAACATTGTTTCTAACACAAAATATGGCCCAAATAGTGGGACAGATACAAAGGAATGAAACTTTTTAGCAGAGAATCCCTATTAAAATGTGATATATAGATGGTGGTGATCTGTAATGTTTAGATGCCCACTCCAGTATTCTTGCCTGGAGAATCCCAGGGATGGGGGAGCCTGGTGGGCTGCCGTCTATGGGGTCACACAGAGTCGGACACGACTGAAGTGACTTAGCAGCAGTAGCAGCAGTGAACTAATATGTTCTCAATATTCATAGCCACTATCAGAACCATTGCTGCAGCTCTTGAAACCTTTCATGTGTGCTCCTGTGACACATGGGAGGCATGCTCTTCCCCATTGCACCACTCTCCAAATGTCTGCTTGACTATGCATCCTGCAGTGCTTTGTGTCAGGACATGGCAGTGTCAGCCTTGGGTGTGCCAGCTGTCTTAGTGGCTGGTTAATTCAAAGCAAATGATTCATTTTCTTTACTAGCAGTTTGGTTTTTGACCAGCTGTAATTCCTAGTGGTTTTTCAGTCACTAAGTCATGTCCAACTCTGCAACCCTGTGGACTGCAGCACACCAGGCTTCCCTGTCCATTATCTCCCAAAGTTTGCTCAAACTCATGTTCGTTAAGTTGGTGGTGCTGTCTAACCATCTTATCCTCTGTTGACCGCTTCTGCCCTCAGTCTTTCACAGCATCAGGGTCTTTTCCAGTGAGCTGGCTCTTTGCATCAGGTGACCATAACATCGGAGCATCAGTCCTTCCAATGAGTATTCAGAGTTGATTTCCTTTATGATTGACTGATTTGATCTTGCTGTCTAAGGAACTCTCAAGGGTCTTTTCCAGCACCATAGTTCTAAAGCATCAATTCTTTGGCGCTCAGTCTTTATGGTTCGACTTTCACATCCATACGTGACTACTGGAAAAACCATAGCTTTGACTGTACAGACCTTTGTCAGCAAAGTGATGTCTCTGCTTTTTAATAATTCCTGTTACTATATATATATTGCTAGTATCATAATTTCAAAATAAATTCTGTCCAGCAAAATTAAGGGTTTAAAATACAAGGTCAGAAGAAAATAATCTATAGGTATTAACTAATGCATTCAGATACTGTTTGAAATCTATGAAATTGCCTATAAAATTCATTTGGTTCAATCTAATATATGGACTCTGGAATGTGTTACTTCCCACATTTATTTTTCTCCAGTGAGCATCTCCCTGTCCCATATCCTACAGGACACATTTTAGAAACACTATCACAGATGTTCACTGGGGAAGCTCATGATGGAGCACATTTCTCAGATATGCCTGGTCTTGGTAAGACAATTTATTGAAGTTACAGCTGATTCTGGAGTCTGGCAGTAATGTTAAATACTTTGTATTAGGCTAGGAAATCACTGTTTAATATTGACTCTTTGGTTCTTAACCTGTTATGACCACCGTCTCCTACAGTGTACTGCTGCTGCTAAGTCGCTTCAGTCGTGTCCAACTCTGTGCGACCCCATAGACTGCAAATCGCCAGGCTCCCCCATCCCTGGGATTCTCCAGGCAAGAACACTGGGGTTACCATTTCCTTCTCCAATGCGTGAAAGTGAAAGTGAAGTCGCTCAGTCGTGTCTGACTCTCAGCGACCCCGTGAACTGCAGCCCACCAGGCTCCTCCGTCCATGGGATTTTCCAGGCTAGAGTGATGAAGTGGGGTGCCATTGCCTTCACCACAGTGTAGAACAGGTCAAAAATTACTGACCAGTCATGGTTGGTTACTATGTAACTATACAAAAGGGGGGGGGAAAAAAAGATGAAGAACTTAGGCTCTAAGTACCTTTCTACTTTTCAGTTCAGTTCAGTTCAGTCGCTCAGTCATGCCCAACTCTGCGACCCCATGAATTGCAGCACGCCAAGCCTCCCTGTCCATCATCAACCCCCGGAGTTCACTCAGATTCATGTCCATCAAGTCAGTGATGCCATCCAGCCATCTCATCCTCGGTCGTGCCCTTCTCTTCCTGCCCCCAATCCCTCCCATCATATAAAGATTTTTAAACTTTCAAAAAAGAAAACCAAAACAGATGAAAAGCTCCCTATGTACTAATATGGAAAGATCTCCAAGATACATTAAGTGAAAATAGCAATTTAATGGTCAAGTTAGTGTGTAGAATATGCTCACATATGTATATGGGAAGAACAGGAAGACTGGATATATGTGTATGTCTGTACATACACACATGCACACTTATTTGCCTGCATATGCACAGAATCTGTTAAGGAGAAAAAAGCACTGGTTCCCTCTAAAGAGAGGAATGAGATAGCCAAGTCAGAGATGAGATAATTTTCACTAAGCTATTTTGTTGTATTTAGGAATGTTGTACTATATACATATATATTAACTTTTCAAAAATAAAATTTATATTTATATGTAAAAAAAGAACAGGGTACCAGCAGAGTTTTTGACACCAGAAAACAGAGGCGTTGAGTCCTCAGTAAGGCAGATTCTCAGTCTGAAGGATCAGCATTTATGTAAATAAAGTCACACGTGTTAGTACAGGTAAAGCCTGGGACATTTACATTTTTCTAGAAGAGAAGCTTTCCTCTCTTTTTAAATTAATTAATCTTTTTATTGAAGGATAATTGCTTTAGAGAATTTTGTTTTCTCTCAAACCTCAACACGACTCAGCCATAGGTACACATATATCCCCTCCCTTTTGAAACTCCCTCCCATCTTCCTCTCATCCCACCCTACTGGATTGATACAGAGCCCCTGTTTGAGTTTCCTGAGCCATACAGCAAATTCCCCTTGGCTATCTATTTTGCATATGGTAATGTAAGTTTTCATGTTACTTTTTTCGTACATCTCAGCCTCTCCTCCCCTCTCCCCATGTCCATAAGTCTATTCTTTATGTCCGTTTCTCCATTGCTGCCCTGTTAATAAATTCATCAGTACCATTTTTCTAGATTTTGTATATATGTGTTAGAATATGGTATTTATTTTTCTCTTTCTGACTCACTTCAGTCTGTATAATAGGTTCTAGGTTCATCCACCTCATTAGAAGTGCCTCAGAGACATTCCTTTTTATGGTTGGATATTAGCCCATTGTGTATAGGTACCGCAAATTCTTTATCCTTTCATCTGTTGATGGACATCTAGGTTGCTTCCATGTTCTAACTATTGCAAATAGTGTTGTAATGAACAATGCAATACATGTGTCTTTTTCAATTTTGATTTCCTCAGAGTATATGCCTAGGAGTAGTATTCCTGGGTTATATGGTGGTTTTATTCCTAGTTTTTTAAGGAATATCCATACCATTTTCCATAGTAGCTTTATTAATTTACATTCTCACCAACAGTGCAAAGATCATTTCCTTTTCTCCACACCGTCTCCAGGATCTATCGTTTGTAGACTTTGTGATGATGGGTATTCTGACTGGTGTGAGGTGATATCTCATTGTACTTTTGATTTGCATTTCTCTAATAATGATAAATGTTGAGCATCTTTTCATGTGTTTGTTCAGTTCAGTTCAGTCGCTCAGTCGTGTCCGACTCTTTGCAACCCCATGAATTGCATCACCCCAGGCCTCCCTGTTCATCACCATCTCTTGGCGTTCATTCAGACTCACGTCCATTGAGTCCGTGATGCCATCCAGCCATCTCATCCTCGGTCGTCCCCTTCTCCTCCTGCCCCCAATCCCTCCCAGCATCAGAGTCTTTTCCAGTGAGTCAACTCTTCGCATGAGGTAGCCAAAGTACTGGAGTTTCAGCATTAGCATCATTCCTTCCAAAAAAATCCCAGGGTTGATCTCCTTCAGAATGGACTGGTTGGATCTCCTTGCAGTTCAAGGGACTCTCAAGAGTCTTCTCCAACACCACAGTTCAAAAGCATCAATTCTTCTGTGCTCAGCTTTCTTCACAGTCCAACTCTCACATCCATACATGACCACAGGAAAAACCATAGCCTTGACTAGACGGACCTTAGTCGGCAAAGTAATGTCTCTGCTTTTGAATACACTATCTAGNGAGTTTCAGCATTAGCATCATTCCTTCCAAAAAAATCCCAGGGTTGATCTCCTTCAGAATGGACTGGTTGGATCTCCTTGCAGTTCAAGGGACTCTCAAGAGTCTTCTCCAACACCACAGTTCAAAAGCATCAATTCTTCTGTGCTCAGCTTTCTTCACAGTCCAACTCTCACATCCATACATGACCACAGGAAAAACCATAGCCTTGACTAGACGGACCTTAGTCGGCAAAGTAATGTCTCTGCTTTTGAATACACTATCTAGGTTGGTCATTGCTTTTCTTCCAAGGAGTAAGTGTCTTCTAATTTCATGGCTGCAGTCAGCATCTGCAGTGATTTTGGAGCCCAAAAAAATAAAGTCTGACACTGTTTTCACTGTTTCCTCATCTGTTTCCCATGAAGCGATAGGACCGGATGCCGTGATCTTCATTTTCTGAATGTTGAGCTTTAAGCCAAGTTTTTCGCTCTCCTCCTTCACTTTCATTAAGAGGCTTTTTAGCTCCTCTTCACTTTCTGCCATAAGAGTGGTGTCATCTGCATATCTGAGGTGATTGATATTTCTCCCAGCAATCTTGATTCCAGCTTGTGTTTCTTCCAGTCCAGCGTTTCTCATGATGTACTCTGCATAGAAGTTAAATAAGCAGGGTGACAATATACAGCCTTATGTGTTTGTTAGCCACCTGTATGTCTTCTTTGGAGAAATGTCTGTTTAGGTCTTTCCCCCCACTTTTTGATTGGGTTGTTTTTCTGGTAGTGAGTTGTATGAGGTGCTTATATATTTTTAAAGTTAATCCTTTGTCAGTTTTCATTTGCTATTATTTTCTCCCATTCTGAGGGTTGTCTTTTCACCTCGCTTGTAGTTTGCTTTGCTGTGCAGAAGCTTTTAAGCTTAATGAGACCCTACTTGTTTACTTTTTCTTTTCCATTACTCTAGTAGGTGGGTCATAGAAGATCTTGCTTTGATTTATATCATCAAGGGTTCTGCCTGTGTTCTCCTCTAGGAGTTTTATAGTTTCTGGTCTTACATTTAGGTCTTTAATCTATTTTGAGTTTATCTTTGTGTATGGTGTTAGGAAGTGCTCTAATTTCATTCCTTTATGTGGAGCTGTCCAGTTTTCCCATCACCATTTATTGAAGAGGCTGTCTTTGCCCCATTGTATATTCTTGCCTCCTTTGTCAAAAATAAGGTGCCCATAGGTGCATGGGTTTATTTCTGGGCTTTCTATCTTGTTCCATTGGTCCATATTTCTGTTTTTGTGCCAGTACCATACTGTCTTGGTGACTGTAGTTTTGTAGTATAATATGAAGTCAAGAAGGTTGATTCCTCCAGCTTTATTCTTCTTTCTCAAGACTGCTTTGGCTATACAGGATCTTTTATGTTTCCATATGAACTGTGGAATTTTTGGTTCTAGTTCTGTGAAAAAATGTCATTGTTAATTTGATAGGGATCGCATTGAATCTATAGATTGCATTTGGTAGTATAGTCATTTTCACAATATTGATTCTTCCTCCCCAGGAACATGGAATATCTCTCCATCTGTTTATATTATCTTTGATTTCTTTCATTAGTGTCTTATAATTTTCTGTGTACAGTTATTTTGTCTCCTTAGGTAAGTTTATTCCTAGATATTTTATTCTTTTTTGTTGCAATGGTGAATGAAATTGATTTCTTAATTTCTGTTTCTGATTTTTCATTGTTAGTATATAGAAATGCAAGTGATTTCTGTGTATTGATTTTGTATCCTGCAACTTTGTTAAATTCACTGATTAGCTCTAGTAATTTTCTGATACTATCTTTATTGTTTTCTATGTACAGTATCATGTCATCTGCAAACAGTGAGAGCTTTACTTCTTTTCCAATCTGTATTCCTTTTATTTCTTTTTCTTCTCTGATTGCTGTAGCTAGGACTTCCAGAACTATGTTGAATAATAGTGGTGGACATCCTTGTCTTGTTCCTGATCTTAGGGGGAATGCTTTCAGTTTTTCACCATTGAGAATAATGTTTGCTATAGGCTTATAGATGGCCTTTACTATGTTGAGATAGATTCCTTCTATGCCCATTTTTTGAAGCGTTTTAATCATAAATGGGTGGTGAATTTTGTGAAAGGCTTTTCTGCATTTATTGAGATTATCATATGGTTTTTATCTTTCAGTTTGTTAATAAGGTATAGCACATTGATTGATTTGCATTTATTGAAGGATCCTTGAATCCCTGGAATAAATCCAACTTGATCATGGTGTATGAACTTTTTGATGTGTTGCTGAATTCTGTTAGCTAAATTTGTTTGTTGAGGATTTTTGCATCTATGTTCATTAGTGATATTAGCCTGAAGTTTTCTTTTTGTGTGTTGTCTTTGTTTGATTTTGGTATCAGGGTGCTGGTGGCCTCATAGAATGAGTTTGGAAGTGTTCCTTCCTCTGCAAATTTTTGAAAGAGTTTGAGAAAGATAGGCATTAGCTCTTCTCTAAATGTTCATCTGGTCCTGGACTTTTGTTTTATGGAAGATTTTTGATCACAGCTTCGATTTCACTGCTTATAATTGGGTTGGCAATAATTTCTATATCTTCCTGGTTCAGTCTTGGAAGATTGGACTTTTCTAAGAATCTGTCCATTTATTCCAGGTTATCCATTTTATTGCCATATAGTTGTTCTTAATATTTTCTTATAAACCTTTGTATTTCTGCATTGTCTGTTGTAACCTCTCCTTTTTCATTTTTAATTTTGCTGATTTGAGTCTTCTTTTTTTTTTCTCTTGATGAGTTAGGCTAAAGGTTTGTCAATTTTATCTTCTCAAAGAACCAGCTTTAGTTTTACTAATCTTTACTATTGTTTCTTTCATTTCTTTTTCATTTACTTCTGCTCGGACTTTTATGACTTCTTTCCCTCTACTAACTTCGGGGTTTTTTCCTTCTTTTTCCAGTTATTTTAGATGTAAAGCTAGGCTGTCTATTCAATGTTTTTCTTGTTTCTTGAGGTAGGATTGTATCGCTATAAACTACCCTCTTAGAACTGCTTTTGCTGCATCCCATAGGTTTTGTATGGTCGTGTTTTCATTGTTATTTGTTTCTAGAAATTTTTAAATTTCCCTTTTGATTTCTTCAGTAACCTGTTGATTATTTAGAAAAGTATTGTTTAATCTCCATGTGTTTATGTTTCTTACAGTTTTTTTTTTCTTGTAATTGATACCTAGTCTTATAGTGTTGTGATTGGAGAAGATGCTTGATACGATTCAGTTTTCTTAAATTTACTGAGGTTTGATTT
Organism: Oreotragus oreotragus; assembly: GCA_006410675.1. Classification (NCBI taxonomy): domain Eukaryota; kingdom Metazoa; phylum Chordata; class Mammalia; order Artiodactyla; family Bovidae; genus Oreotragus; species Oreotragus oreotragus. Next base: position 123,516 of record SJYX01015666.1, read on the forward strand.
GTGACTCAAGATGTGGGCTCTCCTGGAGAATGTTCCATGTGCACTTGAGAAGAAGGTGTATTCTTCTGCATTTGGATGGAATGTCCTGAAGATGTCAATGAGATCTCATCTAATATATCATTTAAGACTTGTGTTTCCTTATTAATTTTCTGTTTTGATGATCTGTCCATTGGTGTGAGTGGCATGTTAAAGTCTCCTACTATTATTGTGTTACTGTCAATTTCTCCTTTTATGTCTGTTAGTGTTTGTCTTTGGAGAAGGCAATGGCACCCCACTCCAGTACTCTTGCCTGGAAAATCCCATGGATGGAGGAGCCTCGTAGGCTGCAGTTCATGGTGTTGCTAAGAGTTGGACACGACTGAGCGACCACTTTCACTTTTCACTTTCATGCATTGGAGAAGGAAATGGCAACTCACTCCAGTGTTCTTGCCTGGAGAATCCCAGGGATAGGGGAGCCTGGTGGGCTGCTGTCTATGGGGTCACACAAAGTCGGACACAACTGAAGGGACTTAGCAGCAGCAGTGTTTCTTATGTATTAAGGTGCTCCTATGTTGGGTGCATAGATATTTACAATTGTTATGTCTTCCTCTTGGATTTATCCCTAGATCATATGTAGTGTTCTTCCTTTTCTGTTGTAATATTCTTTATTTTAAGGTCTATTTTGTCGGATATGAGATTCGCTACTCCCAGCATTCTTTTGCTTCCCATTTGCATGGAATATATTTTTCACCCCCCCTCCAGTACTCTTGCCTGAAAAATCCCATGGACGAAGGAGCCTAGAAGGCTGCAGTCCATGGGGTTGCTGATGGTCAGACACGACTGAGTGACTTCACTTTTACTTTTCATGTTCATGCATCAGAAATGGCAACCCACTCCAGTGTTCTTGCCTGGAGAATCCCAGGGATGGGGGAGCCTGGTGGGCTGCCATCTATGAGGTCACATAGAGTCGGACACGACTGAAGTGACTTAGCAGCAGCAGCACCTTCAGCCTACATGTGTCTGTAGATCTTTTTTCTTCTCTTGTATTTCTTGACTATATAAGTCCCTTTAACATTTGTTGTAATGCTAGTTTGGTTGTACTGAGTTCTCTTTTGCTTGTCTGAAAAGCTTTTTATTTATTTATCAATTTTGAATGAGATTCTTGCTGGGGAAAGTTATCTTGGTTTTAGATTTTTCCCTTTCATTACTTTAAATATATCCTGGCATTTCCTTCTGGTCTGCAGAGTTTCTGCTGAAAGATCAGCTGTTAAACGTATTGGGTTTCCCTTGTATGTTACTTGTTGTTTCTCCCTTGCTGCTTTTAATATTCTTTCTTTGTGTTTAGTCTTTGTTAGTTTGATTAGTATGTGTCTTGGTGTGTTTTTCCTTGGGTTTATCTTGTATGGGACTCTGCACCTCTTGGACTTGACTGACTCTTTACTTTTCCATGTTGGGGATATTTTCAACAACTATAATCTCTTCAAAAATTGTTTCATATCCTTTCTTTTTCTCTTCTTCTAGGACCCCTATAATTTGAATGTTGGTATGTTTGACATTGTCCCAGAGGTCTCTGAGACTCTCCTCAGTTCTTTTCACTTTTTTCTGCTTTTCAGAAGTGATTTCCACCATTTTATCTTCCAGCTCACCGATTTGTTCTTCTGCTTCAGATATTCTGCTATTGATTCTTTCCAGAGTAGTTTTTAATTTCAATAATTGTATTGTTTGTCTCTTTATGTTTATTCTTTAATTCTTCTAGGTCTTTGTTAATTGATTCTTGCATTTTCTCCATTTTGTTTTCAAGGTTTTTGATCATCTTTGCTATCATTATTCTGAATTACTAGTTTGCCTAGAGCCTGTTTTGTGTGTGTGTGTGTGTGTTTCTAAATTGTTCCTTCATTTGTGTAATATTTCTCTGCCTTTTCATTATTATTATGTTTTGTTTTGTTTTTAAACTTACTGTGTTTGAGGTCACCTTTTCCCAGGCTTCAGGGTTGAATTCTTTCTTCCTTTTACTTTCTGCCCTCTGAAAGTTGGTCCAGTGGTTTGTGTAAGCTTTATATAGGATGAGATTTGTGCTGAGTTTTTTTGTTTGTTTGCTTGTTTTTCATCTAAAGGGCAAGGCTGAGTGAGGTGCTAATCCTGTCTGCTGATGATTGGGTTTGTGTTTTTGTTTTGTTTGTTGTTTAGATGAGGCGTCCTGCACAGAATGCTACTGGTGGTTGGGTGATGCTGGGTCTTGTTTTCAAGTGGTTTCCTTTGTGTGAGTCCTCACTATTTGATACTAAGTTCTCTGGTAGTCTAGGGTCTTGGAGTCAGTGCTCCCACTCCAAAGGCTTGGGGCTTGATCTCTGATCAGGAATGAGGATTCCACAAGTGGTTTGTTATGGCATTAAGTGAGATTAAAACAAATATCCAAAAATGAGAAACCAAAGATAAACCTCAGACAAATGGCAGTTACAAAATCAGGCAAATTATAATTAAAATAACAGAATATACATATACACACATAGGCAAAGTCAAAACACTCTAACAAAAATAAAGTACAATAGATTGACCTTGTACACAAAGGAAACCAAAGATTATATCTACCAGTTAAGAATAAAACTAAAGTACAAACTGGAAAACGAAACCAAAGGTGCCAATTGGGGAATAAAGCAATGAAAATAAAACTAACAAATGTGTTGAGAGGAAAAGAGAGAAAGACAAGAAAGGAAGATATGCAAATTTAAATAGAGGTAGATAAAGATTTATATACATTGAAGGTTAACTGCAAGGGGAAAAGAACAGTAGAAAAAGCAAACTAATAAATGTAGAAAAGATAATAATAGGTTTTAAAAATTAAAAACAGAGGAAAAAAAAAAAAAACTCCACAGAACTGCAAAAGCCCAATGTAGAGGCAGAGGTTTATAACAACAATAAAAAATGTGACTAAGAAAAAAAGAAAAAGCTCAAAAGCTTAATAGATTTCATAGTGCCAATAAAATCATCAACCACAACAGAAGGGAGAAAGAAAAGAAAAAAATCCACAAGAATCTACAGAACAAGTGAAAACATAAGAATAATAAATGTTTTTCTTGAGTCACTACTGTCAGAATTCTTTCCCTCGCTGGGAGTCACAGTCCACCTCACCTCCCTAGGATACCCCCCAACACTGTGCTGATCTGTGGACCGGCTGTGGGGATAGCTCAGATTCTAATCTAGTCCTACCCTTGTGTGTTCTTGCCTCCAATGTCCACAGCTCTCAGAACTAGTGCCTTTTCTTTTGTGGGAGCTCTCAATGTCCTTTTATATATTCCATAGACACAGAGTCTACCTAGCTGATCATGTGGATTTAAGCCTAGTTGATCATGTGGATTTAATCTGTAGCTTGTACAGCTGGTGGGAAGGTTTTGGGTCTTATTCCTTAGCCACACTGCCCTGGGTTTCAATTGTTTTATTTCCACCTCTGCATGTGGGTCATCCACTGGGGTTTGGTCCTGAGGCTGCCCTGGAAGACTTGGGTTTGCCTCTGTGTGGGCCAGGTGTGGAGGAGGTGCAGCTGCTTGGGCTGCAGGGGTTCTGGCAGCACCAGGTATTCAGCTGAATTGGTGGCTAGGGCAGAGGGAAATATAGTGCGCTAGAAGGTGAAGACGCTCAGTCGTGTCCGACTCTTTACGACCCCGTGGATTGTAACCTACTAGACTTCTCCGTCCATGGGATTCTCCAGGCAAGAATACTGGAGTGGATTGCCATTTCCTTCTCCAGGGGATCCTTCCCCACCCAGATATCGAACCAGGGTCTCCAGCATTAGAGGCAAACGCTTTAACCTCTGAGCCACCAGCGACCTCAGTGCTCTAGAAGGGTATGGCAATGGCACCCCACCCCAGTACTCTTGCCTGGAAAATCCAATGGACGGAGTAGCCTGGTGGGCTGCAGTCCATGGGGTTGCTAACAGTCGGACAGACTGAGCGACTTCACTTTCACTTTTCTCTTTCATGCATTGGAGAAGGAAATGGCAACCCACTCCAGTATTCTTGCCTGGAGAATCCCAGGGACAGGGGAGCCTGGTGGGCTGCCGTCTATGGGGTCACACAGAGTCGGACACGACTGAAGTGACTTAGCAGCAGCAGCAGAAGGGTATGGCAACCAGTGTTGGCCAATACGCTCCAGTATTCTTAACTAGAGAAACCCCCTTACAGAGAAGCCTGGCAGGGCCATAGTCTACAGGGACAAACAGTTGGACACGACCAAAGTGACTCTGCGTGTATAGACACAAGACGTTTTTGTGCCTGTGGCAGCTCTGCCCCAGCGAGAGTTGAGCGTGAAGGTGGCACAGCTGCTTAGCTTGCAGGGACCCTGACAGCGCCAAGTATGCAGTGACGTGGCCTGCCTCCACTGCAGGAGTTATGGCCCTATCTGAGTCTTTTCTCGAGCCTCTTGTAGCTGGCGATCAGAAGGCCTCTTTGGCCAGTTTTTCTCCGTAGCTCTGCCTGTTCAGGCAGTTCTTTCCTTTTGTTTTTAAAGAGAGAAGGGGCTGCAGAGAGTCTCAAGTTTTTCTCCATTTAGAGCAAGTATATATAACAAATGATTTTCAGATTTGATAGTTCACAAGTCCTTTAAAAAAAAATTATGAACTCCCAAATCTGTACTCATGGTTTACATTGGGAGACATTGAATTATGAAGCTAAAATCTCTTTCTACAAAAATGCTTCTGGTTTCTTATAGAATTTTTATATCCACAAAACTGTATCTGTGGATATATTCAAATAAAAAAAAACATTGGCCTCAACAATGTTGGATTTCAAATGGCTTTATAGGCAAAATTTCCAAATAATTGTAACCAGGAAAAAAGGAAATATTTAATGGTCTTACACATCTAGATAATGTCTTCCCAATGTTTCTGCCCAACGATTAATTTATAATTTAGACTGAACAGGAAGTCATTCTTACACTAAAATAAAGGAGAATCATCTACAGATTAACAAATTTTATTGTCAGTCTCCATTTTAAAAAGCTCTCTCCAGGCATACTGTGATGAGGAGTGATATTTGGGTGTTTGCAAAATCTAAGAACATTCTACAAAGACAAAAAATGCCTGTGTACAAGAACAACAAAACAATGGTTCATGTGGTAACTAAACAGCTGGTGTCTAGAGAAGACAAAGTTTTAATTGATCAGGTAGCTGCTGGCAGAAAACATTACCGTGGAAGTAAAGATTAAAGACTTTGCATTAGGCAACTATTGTAAATTAACTGGAGAGTTTGCAGGAAAAAAGAGATGAACTCAGGGCTTTAAATTCTAGTACTTCAACCTGAGTAAGGGCCAAGAAAATTGTTTTTATCCTGGTGTAAACAAAGACAAAGCCAACTCCCGTCACAAAGCTATCTCCTGATAACTGAAGTGCTGGGGTTTCTGGAAACCAGACCTAGGACTGATCCTGTGGTTGCCTGAACTTAAAAATACAACACTGTGAATGAACCTCAGAAACATACTGCAGGGACTTTCCTGATGGTCCAGTGGTTAAGACTTTGCTTCTAATGCAGGGCATGTAGATTTGATTCCTGGTCAAGGAGCTAAGATCCTGCATGCCTTGAAGCCAAAAAACCAAAACATAAAACAGAAACGGTATTGTAACAACTTTGATAAAGACTTTAGAAAACATTGGCCCACATCTAAAAAATTAAATAGAAAAACAAAAACAGTAAAGCAAAACTGCCATATACAAAAAGAGTAAAAGTACATTGATTCCACTTAAGAAAAGATGAAAAAGGCAAACTTAAAACCATCTAATCTAATCTTTAGACTTTGGGGATACAAGCTTTGGTAGCACAGCTATTAAAAATAAAATAAAAAAGATAGCAAGAAAATAATTATGAATGTTAGGAAAGTAAATGTCATTTACAGTGAGGAAGGGAATAACTGTTGGGGAAGGGCAAGTGGGGGGAGGGGCCTCCTATGGTACTGGCTATGCCTCATTTATTCCTCCAGATAGTTATGTGGGTGATTGCTCTGTGATAATTTATTTGGCTGTACATTTATATTCTATGAAATTCCAGATGTGTGTGTATAATTCTTCAAAGTCAAAAGGATTTAACAACCCTGCATGGCTTCACATCCCATTTAGAGAAAAAAGACAAGGTCCTGAAATGACCTGCAAGTCCCTAATGATCTGGCCCCCTCTTAAATGATTTCTCAGTTCTTCCTTTTTTCTCATTCTGTTCCTGAAGCTGCACATGAATGTGACTGGAGAAAACCAAACTATCATGCTGAAATTCCTCACTTGAAATTCCTCAGTACTACCCCTAAAATGTACCCTTAGAGCTGCCTGGAAATGCACCATATTTCCCAAGACCATTCACCAGTCCTACCTAGGTGGCAATTTTACAACACTCAGTCTCCAAGCCCTCCACTTCCCTCACCTCATATTTCACTGTCCTTCTGGATACCGATTTTGAATGCCTCTGTACTGAGAAAATGGAAAAAAATTCTTTGTGGTGGACATACAGATGTATTATCCACATTACCCCTTCAAGAAGAGTCATTGAGACTTCCCAAATGGTCCAGCGGCTTAAGATGCCACACTCCCAATATTGAAAGCCCAGTTTTGATACCTGGTCAAGGAACTAGATCCCACATGCTGCAACTAAGAGTTTGAAACTAAAGATCTCGTATGAAGATCAAAGATCCCATGTGGCACAACTAGGACCTGACACAGCAAGGGAAGGAAGAGAGGGAGGGCAGGAGGGAGGGAGGGAAGAGGGAAGAAAGAAAAGAAAAGTTTTGGGGGAAGTGGGTAGCAGCAATGTAAAGACAGTTCAGTTCGGTTGCTCAGTCATATCCAACTCTTTGAGATCCCATGGACTGCAGCATGCTGGGCCTCCCTGTCCATCACCAGCTCCCAGAGCTTACTCAAACTCATGTCCATCGAGTCAGTGATACCATCCAACCATCTCATCCCTGGTCATCCCCTTCTCCTCCCACCTTCAATCTTTCCCAGCATCAGGGTCTTTACAAATGAGTCAGCTCTTCGCATCAGGTGGCCAAAGAATTGAAGTTTCCGCTTCAACATCAGTCCTTCACCAAGGGACAAATCCAAAGTTGTCTTTGGAGTTGATACGGCTTTGCCAGGCATGCACTGTACTTTGAATTTTCCTGCAAGCCAATCCTGTTCCCTCCCGCTTCTCTCCATAACTGTTGATCCCTTTATTCAGCACTCCAAACTCCAACTTAATTTTCTTCCTGAGAACTGTCTGTGACACAGAGCATCCAGACTCCACTGCTTCTGTTGCAAAATCCTATGACTACCTTCTTTAAGTAGAGCTCTTATTTAAAACAATCACATCATTTGTGCTCTGTTGCTTACTCAGACATCACTCCAGCAATTCTCTCCTCTCCCCTCTGACATCATCAGTCTTTCCTTATTGAAAAAATTGCTATTGTTTGTCCCATCCTATAATTAAAAAAAAAAAAATCATTCTTTTGGCCAAGTTCATCAGTTACTGCTCTGTTTCTCTACTCTCTTTTGTAAAAAAAAAAAAAAGATTTTAAACATGATTTATATTCCCAGTCCCCAATTCTTCTCTCATCTCTCTTTAATTTATTCTAATCAGGATTTTGCTCCTACTGATACTCCCACTCTTGTTAAAGCCATTCCATGCCTCCTACAATGCCAGCTACTGTGGTCTGGCCTCAGCCTTCATATTTCACTTCTTTTCATGGTTGATAATTTTGTGCTTTTTGAAATCTATTCCAGTGGCTTTTAGGATGTCAGGTTCCCTTGTTTATGCTACCTCACTGGCCACTGTCTTTTCTCAGATGGGGCACCTGTTCCACAGTTTGCCTGGATGAAAGCACACGGTGTCCTGGAAATGTGCTCTGCTGTCAATCTCCTTTCCTGGTTTGCTCTTTGCTCTGAGTCTTATAGGGCAGAGTGACAGAGCTCTGTGCTTGATGCATTTCTATTCTCCAGTTATACTTATCTCTCCCCCAGACTTTCCTCCATGTTGTAATTTCATGGAGTTCCTGACATCTCCACTTGGACGACTAATCAGCACCTTAAAGTGTCCTTAACGCACCACCTCTGAGTTCTCTGTTCTCAGCTGCTCCACTAGAAGGGTCTGCTTTCTCAGTGGTGACAACTCCATCCTTCCAGTGAATCAGATACCTGATTCAAAATAAGACAAAGAGCAAATCAATATGGATTGCATGTTTTACTTCATGCTCAGAGATGGAGATGAAATGATGGTTAAGGTAGAGAAGTAAGCTACTTTCCAATTTTCTAAGAGAAATTCTCTGGGTTTCAATACTTCAAATGGGTTGACAACTTGGCAAGACTGAAGTAATTAACTCTTCTACATCCCTTTCCACTGATAATCTTTCCTCCCTCCTTTGACTAAGGTGTTACCAAACTCGGGTCTGACTGCTTGACACTTGAAAAACAGCATATGAGAGAGAGAAATGTTTGTAGAAAGTAAAGCTGCTTTTAATCAGAATGCTGGCATCTGGGAGATGGTGGACTCGGTGTTCCCCATAATCATCTCTGAAGATTCCATTGGGCCATGAAGGTTTATAAAAGGAAACAGGCAAGTGATCCCAGCTAATCATTGAGATGGAGGTCAGAGTCATCACCATCCCCCACAGTGTGAAGGCTTGTCAACTCCTTGTTGCCTTTCTTCAGATGCTATCTTGTTCACTCAGTTTGTTCCCAAGATTACTGAAGGGGAAGCTGGAGAAGAGATTTGGTCATCTTTAAATACTTTTTCTTCAGTTCTACTTCTTTGATCTACAGAAAGAACCAACAAGATAGGCAAGGTATTGTGTGCTCCAAAGATTTGAAAGGTGTGCTTGGACTGGAGATGAGTAGAGCATGGGGTCCTGGTTTAATGTTAGTGACAAAGGGCTTCTACAGAGAGCTACTTACAAGGATATTCATCTATTTGTTTAGCATCAAATCAAATTTTCTGCCTCATATCTAGAAGAATATATTCTACCTCTGTCATTGAAATTTAAAATAAATAAAGGCTAGGTATGCAATAGAGTCCCATCCAGAAATCTACCCCAAAAGAGAGATTTTTGCAAAATCCACTTAGATAAGGAGTTTTCTGAAGAGCCTCTAAAGAGTTATTCCTGGCCTTAACTAGTTATTCTAGTTATTATAAAAGGGAGAAACACACTCAGGCGGTCTTTAATCCCTTTTCTGAATACAAATAGTTCCTGGAGCTGCATGATCCCTGGGAATACAGATATAAATACCTTGTTATAAAGTGGTTAGAGGTTGACATTGGTGGGTTCAAAATATCTACACTAGAGTTTAACTTGATGGAAACAAAAAGAGGAAAACACATATATAAGCGATATCATATGGTATTAGTCTCTCTTTCTGACTACTTCCCTGAGAACGATAATGTTTGGAATATGACACAAATGAACCTGTCTATAAACCAGAAACAGACTCACAGACACAGAGAACAGACTTGTAGTTGCCAAGGGGGCCGGGGAGTGGGGAGAAGGAGTGGGAGTTTGGGCTTAGCAGATGTAAACTGTGACATATAAGATGGATCAGCAGCAAAGTCCAACCATGTAGCACAGGGAACTAACTATATTCAATAGTATCCTGTGATAAACCATCATGGAAGAGAATACAAAGAAAAATGTATGTAAATGAAGTATGATGACTTTCTCATGTTGAATTCAGTGTTCAATATTTAATATTATTTTCTTTTTAGGAAATGGTGGGGGATTTTATTAACTGATAAAGGGGAAATGAGAGATGCTTTCTAAGCACTAGTGTGTTAGAGTTTCAGAAAAGATAGGGTAAGCTATTAGATGATGAGCTTGTGTAAATATGGGAAATAAAAAATGTGCTATTATCTAAGTATCTTCATCTACTTCTTTCCCTCTTTCCATACTCTTTCCCAGTCCTCCCCTTCCTGTCAGCAGTTACACTGAAAACAAAATAGAATGATTCAAGATCTCCAAGGGCAAATCCAAGGACTTCTTTAACCTCTCAGAAAGCCCAGAGAGTTTATTTCCTCACTAACCTACCAGAGTATGCAAATATGTTGTATGCAGGAAAAAATAAATATTTTCTGTATCCTGACACTCAAGTGAGCTATAATCTTTGAAATGTACACACTGTAACATACACAAAGTATCTAGAAAATGGTACCTATTTCTGATATTTCAGTTCCCATTTATTAAGAATTATCAAAGGGAGAAACATCACCCCCAACAGGATAAAACTTGATTTTTGGAAAGTGAAAAATTCTTACTCTTTTTATGTACTGAAAGGTTGTTGCTGAGCCGTGAAAGATGCCAGGATTCTTGGCCTCCAGAGGAGAGGAGATTCAATCCGGGGCCAGTGATGAGGCTTGATCACTCTGAGCTTTTGTGTAATAAAGTTTTATTAAAGTATAAAAGAGAGAAAGCTTCTGACATAGACATCAGAAGTGGGGAGAAAGAGTGCCCCCCTCCTAGCCATTAGCAGTATGTTATATATCTATGAGCAAACTGTTTGTTAGAGAAAGGAGATGTCTCAAAACTCAGAGTGGCACCAGGCACCTCACCCACAACATGCATTTTGAGATAACTTTGGCACAAGGTGAGTCATCCCGGGCCATAAAACAATTGACATGAATCTTGAAGAAAGGCAGGTTTCCAAGAAAATATATAGTTTTATTAATATAGATTAGGAGAACAATGTATGAGTAAAACATACTGGTTCCTTGAGCCATTATCAGTTCTGAGTCTTAAGTGGAACTGACTTGGAGAGTCTATGGTAAATATGTAGTTCATTAACATAGCTTAAGAAAAACATTTCCATAGGAAAAACGCATTGGTTAGCTCGAGATTTGAGAAAAGTTACGTTCAGGTGGAACCAGATGTCATCATGGCAACACAGAATTTTAAGAGAAACCTCCTTTTAATTTTGTATAGAGAAGGGAAAAAAAAAAAAATCTGACATTTATAGTTTGTTTCCTCCTGCTGTTTAAAAGAGAGACAAAAAATGTCTGACATTTGCAGCCTATTTCCTCCGTTTGGAGACCCTTAGCCTTCCTGCCTGTTACCCTCTCAGTACAAAGCAGATATACCTACAGTAATTATGTATTCAGTTCAGTTCAGTCGCTCAGTCGTGTCCGACTCTTTGCGACCCCATGAATCGCAGCACGCCAGGCCTCCCTNAGCTAATGATGTCTTGGTGTAACACTGTAAATCTGACCTGGGATATTGTAGTAAGCCTAATAATTATAATTTTAAGTGCTGGCCTTCCTTTCTATATTTTTTAACTTAAAATGTCCTAATGCATGAAAAGACACTGAACAAATTGTTGAACTGTGGCTTTATTAACACAACCTTTTAAGTTGGGTTTATCTTAATGCCAAATAGTAGCTTGTCTAGTCGTTTATAGTAAATCACTGAGAATTTCACAAGACTTCACTACTAAGTTTGGAAAGACATTCCACTGGCATTCTCTTGGAACCACTGCCCTGCTTTCTTTCAGAAAGGGAAGCTTATCATTTTCAGAATTGCAAGTTGATTCTTAGTGATCATTTATTATGACTCTAGTTAATAAGTTAATGACCTTAGAGATTGGGATGGGTGTGTCTCCATAAATATAAATGTCCATCCTTGCTACTTTAATATAGATGAGTAATTTTAAACATCTTTGTATGTCCATGTTTTGTTATCAGTAAAACTAGGAACAAAAATAAATCACATGTATGAAATATAACAGAAACAGCCCCAAATTAACTATATTTTTATGGACATCTCTATAATAGCATCTTATTAGTATTATTAAGTAAGTATACATCACTGACTCAATGGACATGAATTTGAGCAAGCTCTGGGAGATGGTGAAGGACAGGGAAGCCTGGCATGCTGCGGTTCATGGGGTCGCAAAGTCATACATGACTGAGCGACTGAACAAGAGCAAAAGGTGTATTCAATTTTATTAAAAGCCCATTTTACAAGATGTTACCAAACCCAAGTTCAGTCTGCTTGCTACGTGATAGGTCAATGACCAGGAGACAAGGTGCTGAGACAGAGCAGCAACTTTATTCAGAGAGCCAGGTATTTGAAGGGGTGTGGACTAGCATCCCAGAATAACATCTTACCAGGATCTGGATGCCAGTTTCTTTTACAGAACAGACAAGAGGAGGAGGAGATGAGGAAGTAAAGTAAAAAGGCCTTAACTCTTGCAAAATATCTGCTGGCTTGGCCAGCCTCCGGGAGTGGACATGTTAATTTCTTCTTTTCTGTAGCCATTCAAGTGGGTAGAGTTTGAATGTCTCCCTGCAAACTTAACAAAGGCAATTTATCAGGCAAAGGGGCTGAGTTCTCCAAGGCAGCACATTATGTATGCTCACAGCTATAGATAGCATCCTTTTAGGGATTATAGTAACAAAAGCAACAGGGAGCAAAGGTTAAAGTAAAAGAAATAGATCCAACAGGGAGTCAGATTCTGTTCTTCCCTGTTACAAAAATGCTAGTTACACCAGATATGGCATGAACAGAAACTGCAGTCTTAACCACACATGTCCGAGGAGCTAATAAAATCACCCAGTGAGTGTATTGTTGAAGCAGAGTAGCTGGGCCAGGCAGGGAAAAGATATATTCTAAATCTTCATCAAGATAACAATCTGTTTAGAAACAAACGTCTAAGAAACAATCAGGAAATGTCCAAGCAACGCCACTAATAACTCAAACTCTGACAATCATAACTTGGGTGTCTCTATCGATATGCAGCAGTGCTGCCACTGTTGTTTTAATAATAGAACACTCAGCCAAGACGCAAGCAAACTGGAATACTGAATAAGAGAAAGCACACGTGAGCTTCTAGAGGCTGAGGGTCATTTTCAAAGGTGGGGGACCAAGCCTGGCAGCTTTGGTCTTTCAGTGCTGAAACAGAACCTGAGATGATTCCCTTCCTCTCTGGAAGGCGAGTGCAGAGAAAAAGAAAGAGCCAGGCAGTGAGGCAAGAAAAGGGAAATTGTTAGTGAAGAACCTAAGCCACTCCATTTTGTTAAAAGAAAAACTCCATTTTGTAAGGTCCCAGGAAAAGAGCCTTTGGAAATCCCCTGACCTCACCCCACCGCCCACGAGCCAATCGGACCCCAGACCAAAATCTCCTGACTTAACGCTCAGGAACTCGTGGTCTACCTAGAAGTTAGGGACCAGTCAAGAACCAAGACACAACCCTTCGAAAGAAAGTGACCAGTCAGACATCCCCCTACCTAGAAATCCTTTTTTTCCATGTATACTCCCTATATAAGCAATGTAATCCAAAACCCAGGGCTCCTCCCTATAGCCTCTGTGTCGGTATCAGTGGGAGCCCCAGCTCGAGCTTGGTAATAAAAAACTCTCTTGCTTTTGCATCAGATATCGGCTCCTTGGTGGTTGTTGGGAGATTTCATGACTTGGGCATAACATTAGAGGGAAACAATTGGATGACTGGCCCTGAAGGAGAACCACTGTCCTCCCTTTCTGACAGGGTCTTTCTTATACCCAGCCAATGAAACATTTTCTGAAGAGATGCTTAATTATTAGCCTGTAGTTGCATCCTGTGTGATCACGTAGCTGGAGGTCTGGAATCTGGTGGTCTTGTAGCTTTGAGAAGGTAGGCGCCAGAGAGAAAACAGAGTGTTGTTTGGGCAGTTTGGTCAGTCTCAAGGGTCGCTGTGACTTTATTCTTTGTTTGCGAGGTCAACATAATGAGCCATTTCAACCATGAGCCCCCATGAGGGCCCTGTCACTCTCCCTGCCCAACACTGAAGCTGAAGGGGGCCCGAGGGAGGGGCAGCCAAGGAGATTCCTCTCTCCTTCACAGTTCATCCTCTGACAGATGAAACTGGAGGAGCCCGAGTTTGAAGTCACAGCCGCGGGAAACAGCCTGGTTGGACACGTGGTATCACCTTTTGAACCTTCCCAAACTCTTCCGGTTGGTGGTGGCTTATTTGTTCAGTATTCCTTACCAGAACCTACTATTGTAAATCACCTCACACAAATGGTTACTATGGTGCTTGGCCAGGGTAGGCGGTTTCAGTCAGTGTGCTTCCCCAACATAATCGCCAAAAGGATGCTGTCTATAATTGTGTGTGTGTGCATGCACACTCAGTCATGTCTGACTCTTTGCACCCCTATAGATTGTAGCCCACCAGGCTCCTCTGTCCGTGGGATATTCCAGGCAGGAATACTGGAGTGGATTGCCATTTCCTTCTCCAGGGAATCTTCCCAACCCAGTGTTGAACTCTCTGTGCCTCTGTGTCTCCTGCATTGGCAGGTAAGTTCTTTACCAGCTGAGCCATTGGGGGAAGACCATCTGTAGCTGTGAGCATATGTAATGGCCTGACCTAGGAAACCCTACTTCTTTGCCTACATGTTAAGGTTTAGTTCACAGGGAGACATTCTGACCCTGACCACCAGTAGAATGGCTGCAGAAAAGAAGAAATTAACACATTCCCTCCCCAATGTGGCCAAGCCGAGAGATAGTTGTAAGATTTATGACCTTTTTACTTAACCTTTTTTCACTCCTCACCCTGCTTTGTTCTATAATAGAAACTGGCATCCAGACCCATATAAGATGGTACTCTGGGATATTAGTCTACCATCTTCTCAAACACCCAGCTTTCAGAATACAGTCACTATTCCTTGCCTCAGTACCTTGGCTCCAAATTACTGGCCTGTCATGCGGCGAGTAGATGAAACTTGAATTCAGTAACATGAAGGCTTTGGCATGTAAATTTTGGGAAAAATCAAAATTTGGGGAATGTTAAGCCCATAACATCTTCCATCTACTTGATGACACTGTGCTGCTGGAGACTGAAAAAAAAAAATGCACAACAAAAGTTGAGAATTCTGTTTTATTCAGATTTTCTGAGGACTCACATACTTTGGCCACCTGATGCGAAGAACTGACTCCTTGGAAAAGACCCTGATGCTGGGAAAGATTGAAAGCGGGAGTAAAAGGGGACAACAGAGGATGAGATAGTTGGATGGCATCACTGACTCAATAGACATAAGTTCGAGTAAACTCTGGGCACTGGTGATGGACAGGGAGGCCTGGCGTGCTGCAGTCCGTGGGGTTGCAAACAGTCAGACATGACTGAGCAATTGAGCTGATCTGAACTGAGAATTCAATTCCAACCTCTCAAGTAGCTTTGAGGAGCTGCTCTGAGGAGGTAAAGGAAGGGCAAGGATATGTAGAAGTTTCTGCAACAAAAACCAGTTAGTCAGAACAAGAAAGGATTATTGTTAATTACAGAAGCTAAGGAATTTACCACTTTTCAGCGTATGGGAACATACACACAGGAGTCTGGGCTCACTGAAACCATTACTTTGCCATGCACCTCTGCTATCTGGGGCCCGAGTCCTGTGCTTTCTCATCTTGAGTCCGCACAGGGCACACCACAGGGAGCAGTTGCAGTGCACTAGGGCTTGGCAGTGAGCAGCCTATGTGTCTCCATCCTGTATTCCATCAGGGTGCACCACATGCTTGACTGCAGCAGCTGACTGCTACATGCTAAGCGTTCTTTGTTTCCAGCCTGATAGCATCTGGGCTCACTGGTGGGGGGACTGTAGTGGCTTGAGGCCTGCAACATCCCTTGTTTGCTAATGTGCCAGGCAGCATTTTTTATTCACACTGCCAAGTTTATTTTGATGTGACTTGTGCCGAGGTAGATATGGGCAGAAGGGCAGCTTGTGGACACAGCTGCCTTCCTCTAATGCCCTCCTTTCCCTTAGTTTCTCTCTTTCTCCCTAGAGAACCTAAAATTAGACATACATATGAGCATCTCACTTTCCTTCTGTTTTTCTATTCTCCCCACCATCTCAGTAAGAGGATTTTCTTTACCTCATTTCTTCTGACTTCCTCTCCTCCTTTTGATTCTAGCTAAAACTTAAGAATAGATGGCAGTTCCTTCTGTACATTGAAAAATATCCGTGAGCTACATTCTTCTAAATTAGTTTTTCGATTGGATAGTAGGAAAAAAAATTTTTTTAATTGTCTTTCTACTCTGTCAATGGAGTTATTGTCTTGCTGCATAATCTTGTTTCGCAGTAATAAGTTTAAGCCTACTTAGATAACATATTTATGTGATTCATTTTGTATATGACTAAAACAAAAGCAAAAACAATCACAAGGAGAAATAAAGCATTTGATACGTGTACAAAGTGAAGTAGAACTTGCAACTCAAGCCATTCTATTTAATGTAATAAGGAGAGAAATGTTTTTCATTTAGGTCCATAAACTCTTATACTAGGTAAGTGCTTATCAGCGTACATTGATCCAGAGTATTATTAAACCAAAAAGAGCAAGCTGAATGAGCTACAGAGAAATTCTTAAGCAGAAGCGCAGATTTTCTTCTTACACAGTTATCTTTGATTGCCAGTAAATCTTAGAGATGATTAAAACAAAAAGGAGGTAAGAGTTTTTAGAACATATAAACCTTGTCAGCAAATGGCTGAAAGTCACTTAATGCTCCTATGGATACAGAAGATGGAAATCATTTCTTTCCTCCTAAGTTCTTACCAGGTGTCCAGAAGCTACAAATATTCCTGATTTTTTATAAAGGTATCAATTTTCATATTTTGTGAGTTTTCTGTTCTATGGGACCTCTAGTTAGTGGAATTCTTCCTCTAGGCAATCTTTAATAGAAAAGACTCTTTAAGTTTCTTTGTCATTTCTGGTTCCAATTAATGAACCAGAAGCATAAGTTGCCATACATTTTAAAAATTATTTTATAAATGTTTAGTGAGTATCTGTGTTCCAGATAATGCTTTCAGTTCTGGAAACAGAGTGACTGAACCATAAACCACAAACTCTTAAGGACCTCACTGTCTAGCGGGAATGGCAGGGAAAGGAAAAATTGGTTTCTGCTCAGTGAGATGAGTGCCTTGGTAGAAATAACTATGAGCTGGAGTGAGAAACTAAAGGAAAGAGCAGGGAAGGCAGCACCTAGGAGGTGTCACATGCGCTGTGTCTTGATGGATGTGTAGGAGTTTTCCAGGTTGACAGAAGAACCTTCAGAATAGTCTACAACATGTGCTAAGGCAGAGATCACATCTTTATTTTAGTTATGTTCTGCTGATTCTAGGCAAAATCAGAATCATTTTATCTTTGGTAAGTTGTAATTTCTAAAAAATTGAAACCAGTGGTGCATTTTATGTATTTTCATACATTGGTCTTCAAGAGTGAAGTTCATCCTTAAATTCAGAATGAAGTTCAATTTCATCTAATATTTTACATTATATTTTCCTTCCACTTGTGTCAAAACAAAGATAAAAACAATTACATGCTTCCCTGGTGTCTAAGATGGTTTAAAAAAAAAAAAAAATCTGCCTGCAGTGCAGGAGACCCGGGTTCTATCCT
The DNA here is from genome assembly GCA_006410675.1 of Oreotragus oreotragus. NCBI lineage: Eukaryota > Metazoa > Chordata > Mammalia > Artiodactyla > Bovidae > Oreotragus > Oreotragus oreotragus. Next base: position 140,842 of record SJYX01015666.1, read on the forward strand.
TGGGTTGGGAAGATCCCCTGGAGAAGGGAATTGCTACCCACTCCAGCATTCTTGCCTGGAGAATTCCTACAGACAGAGGAGACTGGCGGGACTATTGCTCCCTGCAAATGTCCACACTGGCTGCCTAAAATAAATTAGACCTTCATGAAAGGCTTCCCTGGTGGCTCAGATGATAAAGAATCCACCTGCAATGCAGGAGACTCTGCATCGTACATTTTGTCAATTAAAGGTTGTTATTCTCTCCCCAGTTGGCTAATGGAGCAAATGGTAGAGAAGTATGGAAAACAGTTTTTTAAATAGTTGAGCCAGTGCAGGGCTTTTAGGTAAAAGCTTATTTGTAAGATATGCCTGGGTCTGGGACTGGTGTGAGGTCGCTCTTATCTGAATTGGAATCAGTTTATTCCTGCAACATGGCCTAAACTTGAAAGAGAAAGAGACCTGGAGGGCAGATGCCCTGGGGAGAACACAACCCATCCCATCTTGTCTTACAGTGATGGAGCAGAGGGAGACTCCTACCCCAACACCATTGCTCCGAGCACACAGAAGCAGAAGGCTCTGCTGCGGGGCCAGTGGTCGCCACTAACAACAAGGCGACCCAGTGAGCACCAAGCCTGGCTGTTTCTCTCAAGAGAGTCGGGAGAAATAGTTTTGAAGTGTGATATTCTTCACAATAATTGGAAAAGGATGGAGAATTTCTCTGACATAAAGAACGAAAAATCAAAGTGAGTTTTGCCTAATTCACCAGGATGAATTAACAGATTTTTATTTGGAAATTGCTTGTTAACTAGATAATCACCTGACATACAGTGTTTAAAATATCCATTCCTATATTGTTCTCTAAATTTCTCAGGAAATCTTTTTACTTCAACTTGTTTTTCTAAATTAATTTTTTATTTGAAATAAATTATTCCATTTTGAAACTGAAATCATATTGGCTGATACTATATTGAGATGAGGAACACAGGCAGAAGAAAGTTAGAAAAAAGAAATTGAACACAGGAATGAAAAAGAGAAAGAAATGAATGTTTAGTCTTCACGTTATTTCAGTCATTCTTTTTTAACCTTAGTTTTCATTACAATGGAAAATGGTAACTCAAGTCTAGTGCCACCCAGGACACCTTCTTATCATAATGGAAATGGGCTGCATGGCACTGGAAGTATGGCTGGTGGCACCCAGGAATTCCATCTAAATGTATTTAATTTTAATTAATTTACATTTGAATTTATATACCTGTTTGGGGCTAGTGCTACCATATTGGTCAATGCCACCCTAGGAATATGAAGATGTTTAGTATATTTACACAGTTAAACTACTTCAAAGCACTCTAATAAGGACACTGACAAATCACTGCAAGTTTTCCTCACTACAGGCTAACACCTAGTTTTCTTCTAGGAAAACTGTCAGTAGTAAAGCCCTGGTTCACAGTCCACAAGGAGAGGCTTCCCATGGGGGAGGTTGATAGGAAAGCATGGATTCATTGTGCATTTCTTAAATAAAAAATTGAAATCCTTTAAATGGTTAAGCTTAATATTAAAAACATTGCATTATATTGAAATGAAATAAGCAATTAATTTAGAACAAAATGTTAACAAATACACATTTCATGCATAATGTGTCATCTTGTTCATGATAATTTTTCTTGCTCTCAACCATTACTTAACCTTATTTCTCAGTAGGAATGAAACCAAGACTCTCATTCAGTGACAGAACCTAGCAGACAATGATTAAACACTGAAAACTATGCATGTTCCCCACATCTACTAAAAGATTTTAGATAAATACAAATCAGATACAAATGTATATGTATTTTATTTATAAAATTAAATATACTAGTTTGGTCAAAGGTAAGTGTATTTTTAGCTTTTTTGTTTAATTTCCCTGCTTTACTGAGATGTAGTTGACAGATAACATTGTGTAAGTCTAAGGTGTACGGTGCATTGATTTGATACATTTAGCTACTGGGAAAAGATTACCACCATAGCACTAGTTAACACCTCCATCCCATCATATAATTACCATTTTTGTATGTGTGTGTGGTGAGAACAATTAAGGTCTACTGTCTTAGCACATTAGAGGACAGTAGTTCTTGGGAATTCCCTGGCTGTCTAGCGGTTAGGACTTGGCACTTTAATTGCTATGGCCTGGTGGTTCCTTGGTATCCTTGGAGGGGGGGTTTGTCTAGGACTTTCATGGAGCCTGAAATCCGTGCTCAAAATGGTTCTTGTATGTAACCTAAGTACCTTTTCCCCCCAATACACTTTAAATCATCACTGGATTTTATTTATACCACCTAATACAATGTAAATCATAACTATGCTTCAATATGATTAAAAAGTAAAAAAGAAGTGATCATTTCTAACAATTTGATAGCCATTATAAAAGTCTATTAAATTCCATATATTGCATTAATATACTGTATTGATGTTTTATTTTTATTTTTTTAATTTTTATTTTTACTTTATTTTACTTTACAGTACTGTATTGGTTTTGGCATACATTGACATGAATCCGCCATGGGTGTACATGAACTCCCAAACATGAGCCTCCCTCCCACCTCCCACCCCACATCATCCTGTATTGATGTTTTAAAGTCTAAATACATCATGAGAGACTATTCACATCATTCAAATATTAAATAACTGGTTAAGAATCATATGTTCAAAAGTTTCAACTTGTGATTATCTCCCTTGTTTTGCCATAATTTTCATTTTGTGATCTAATTATAAGTAATATTTATTAAGTATTTAAAATTATACACCAGGCATCATGTTAAATGCTAATTTTTAGATGTTATCTCAGTAAATGCTTATATAACAGCTATTACTATCTGAATTATACCTGGGAGTAGAGTAAACCACCCTTCACAGTGATTAACTTACCAAGGCTCCACTGACAGCAAATGGCAGAGCTGAGCTTTGCATCAGATCCTGCCTCAGTCCAGAGCACAAGGCTCACATCTTAAATCTCAGCACCAACTGCCTCCTAAAATTTTTCTAATACACACAGGACAGGAACAATAATAGGAACACTGGAAACTAGTGATTATGAAGGGAGGAGCTAATGATGTCTTGGTGTAACACTGTAAATCTGACCTGGGATATTGTAGTAAGCCTAATAATTATAATTTTAAGTGCTGGCCTTCCTTTCTATATTTTTTAACTTAAAATGTCCTAATGCATGAAAAGACACTGAACAAATTGTTGAACTGTGGCTTTATTAACACAACCTTTTAAGTTGGGTTTATCTTAATGCCAAATAGTAGCTTGTCTAGTCGTTTATAGTAAATCACTGAGAATTTCACAAGACTTCACTACTAAGTTTGGAAAGACATTCCACTGGCATTCTCTTGGAACCACTGCCCTGCTTTCTTTCAGAAAGGGAAGCTTATCATTTTCAGAATTGCAAGTTGATTCTTAGTGATCATTTATTATGACTCTAGTTAATAAGTTAATGACCTTAGAGATTGGGATGGGTGTGTCTCCATAAATATAAATGTCCATCCTTGCTACTTTAATATAGATGAGTAATTTTAAACATCTTTGTATGTCCATGTTTTGTTATCAGTAAAACTAGGAACAAAAATAAATCACATGTATGAAATATAACAGAAACAGCCCCAAATTAACTATATTTTTATGGACATCTCTATAATAGCATCTTATTAGTATTATTAAGTAAGTATACATCACTGACTCAATGGACATGAATTTGAGCAAGCTCTGGGAGATGGTGAAGGACAGGGAAGCCTGGCATGCTGCGGTTCATGGGGTCGCAAAGTCATACATGACTGAGCGACTGAACAAGAGCAAAAGGTGTATTCAATTTTATTAAAAGCCCATTTTACAAGATGTTACCAAACCCAAGTTCAGTCTGCTTGCTACGTGATAGGTCAATGACCAGGAGACAAGGTGCTGAGACAGAGCAGCAACTTTATTCAGAGAGCCAGGTATTTGAAGGGGTGTGGACTAGCATCCCAGAATAACATCTTACCAGGATCTGGATGCCAGTTTCTTTTACAGAACAGACAAGAGGAGGAGGAGATGAGGAAGTAAAGTAAAAAGGCCTTAACTCTTGCAAAATATCTGCTGGCTTGGCCAGCCTCCGGGAGTGGACATGTTAATTTCTTCTTTTCTGTAGCCATTCAAGTGGGTAGAGTTTGAATGTCTCCCTGCAAACTTAACAAAGGCAATTTATCAGGCAAAGGGGCTGAGTTCTCCAAGGCAGCACATTATGTATGCTCACAGCTATAGATAGCATCCTTTTAGGGATTATAGTAACAAAAGCAACAGGGAGCAAAGGTTAAAGTAAAAGAAATAGATCCAACAGGGAGTCAGATTCTGTTCTTCCCTGTTACAAAAATGCTAGTTACACCAGATATGGCATGAACAGAAACTGCAGTCTTAACCACACATGTCCGAGGAGCTAATAAAATCACCCAGTGAGTGTATTGTTGAAGCAGAGTAGCTGGGCCAGGCAGGGAAAAGATATATTCTAAATCTTCATCAAGATAACAATCTGTTTAGAAACAAACGTCTAAGAAACAATCAGGAAATGTCCAAGCAACGCCACTAATAACTCAAACTCTGACAATCATAACTTGGGTGTCTCTATCGATATGCAGCAGTGCTGCCACTGTTGTTTTAATAATAGAACACTCAGCCAAGACGCAAGCAAACTGGAATACTGAATAAGAGAAAGCACACGTGAGCTTCTAGAGGCTGAGGGTCATTTTCAAAGGTGGGGGACCAAGCCTGGCAGCTTTGGTCTTTCAGTGCTGAAACAGAACCTGAGATGATTCCCTTCCTCTCTGGAAGGCGAGTGCAGAGAAAAAGAAAGAGCCAGGCAGTGAGGCAAGAAAAGGGAAATTGTTAGTGAAGAACCTAAGCCACTCCATTTTGTTAAAAGAAAAACTCCATTTTGTAAGGTCCCAGGAAAAGAGCCTTTGGAAATCCCCTGACCTCACCCCACCGCCCACGAGCCAATCGGACCCCAGACCAAAATCTCCTGACTTAACGCTCAGGAACTCGTGGTCTACCTAGAAGTTAGGGACCAGTCAAGAACCAAGACACAACCCTTCGAAAGAAAGTGACCAGTCAGACATCCCCCTACCTAGAAATCCTTTTTTTCCATGTATACTCCCTATATAAGCAATGTAATCCAAAACCCAGGGCTCCTCCCTATAGCCTCTGTGTCGGTATCAGTGGGAGCCCCAGCTCGAGCTTGGTAATAAAAAACTCTCTTGCTTTTGCATCAGATATCGGCTCCTTGGTGGTTGTTGGGAGATTTCATGACTTGGGCATAACATTAGAGGGAAACAATTGGATGACTGGCCCTGAAGGAGAACCACTGTCCTCCCTTTCTGACAGGGTCTTTCTTATACCCAGCCAATGAAACATTTTCTGAAGAGATGCTTAATTATTAGCCTGTAGTTGCATCCTGTGTGATCACGTAGCTGGAGGTCTGGAATCTGGTGGTCTTGTAGCTTTGAGAAGGTAGGCGCCAGAGAGAAAACAGAGTGTTGTTTGGGCAGTTTGGTCAGTCTCAAGGGTCGCTGTGACTTTATTCTTTGTTTGCGAGGTCAACATAATGAGCCATTTCAACCATGAGCCCCCATGAGGGCCCTGTCACTCTCCCTGCCCAACACTGAAGCTGAAGGGGGCCCGAGGGAGGGGCAGCCAAGGAGATTCCTCTCTCCTTCACAGTTCATCCTCTGACAGATGAAACTGGAGGAGCCCGAGTTTGAAGTCACAGCCGCGGGAAACAGCCTGGTTGGACACGTGGTATCACCTTTTGAACCTTCCCAAACTCTTCCGGTTGGTGGTGGCTTATTTGTTCAGTATTCCTTACCAGAACCTACTATTGTAAATCACCTCACACAAATGGTTACTATGGTGCTTGGCCAGGGTAGGCGGTTTCAGTCAGTGTGCTTCCCCAACATAATCGCCAAAAGGATGCTGTCTATAATTGTGTGTGTGTGCATGCACACTCAGTCATGTCTGACTCTTTGCACCCCTATAGATTGTAGCCCACCAGGCTCCTCTGTCCGTGGGATATTCCAGGCAGGAATACTGGAGTGGATTGCCATTTCCTTCTCCAGGGAATCTTCCCAACCCAGTGTTGAACTCTCTGTGCCTCTGTGTCTCCTGCATTGGCAGGTAAGTTCTTTACCAGCTGAGCCATTGGGGGAAGACCATCTGTAGCTGTGAGCATATGTAATGGCCTGACCTAGGAAACCCTACTTCTTTGCCTACATGTTAAGGTTTAGTTCACAGGGAGACATTCTGACCCTGACCACCAGTAGAATGGCTGCAGAAAAGAAGAAATTAACACATTCCCTCCCCAATGTGGCCAAGCCGAGAGATAGTTGTAAGATTTATGACCTTTTTACTTAACCTTTTTTCACTCCTCACCCTGCTTTGTTCTATAATAGAAACTGGCATCCAGACCCATATAAGATGGTACTCTGGGATATTAGTCTACCATCTTCTCAAACACCCAGCTTTCAGAATACAGTCACTATTCCTTGCCTCAGTACCTTGGCTCCAAATTACTGGCCTGTCATGCGGCGAGTAGATGAAACTTGAATTCAGTAACATGAAGGCTTTGGCATGTAAATTTTGGGAAAAATCAAAATTTGGGGAATGTTAAGCCCATAACATCTTCCATCTACTTGATGACACTGTGCTGCTGGAGACTGAAAAAAAAAAATGCACAACAAAAGTTGAGAATTCTGTTTTATTCAGATTTTCTGAGGACTCACATACTTTGGCCACCTGATGCGAAGAACTGACTCCTTGGAAAAGACCCTGATGCTGGGAAAGATTGAAAGCGGGAGTAAAAGGGGACAACAGAGGATGAGATAGTTGGATGGCATCACTGACTCAATAGACATAAGTTCGAGTAAACTCTGGGCACTGGTGATGGACAGGGAGGCCTGGCGTGCTGCAGTCCGTGGGGTTGCAAACAGTCAGACATGACTGAGCAATTGAGCTGATCTGAACTGAGAATTCAATTCCAACCTCTCAAGTAGCTTTGAGGAGCTGCTCTGAGGAGGTAAAGGAAGGGCAAGGATATGTAGAAGTTTCTGCAACAAAAACCAGTTAGTCAGAACAAGAAAGGATTATTGTTAATTACAGAAGCTAAGGAATTTACCACTTTTCAGCGTATGGGAACATACACACAGGAGTCTGGGCTCACTGAAACCATTACTTTGCCATGCACCTCTGCTATCTGGGGCCCGAGTCCTGTGCTTTCTCATCCTGAGTCCGCACAGGGCACACCACAGGGAGCAGTTGCAGTGCACTAGGGCTTGGCAGTGAGCAGCCTATGTGTCTCCATCCTGTATTCCATCAGGGTGCACCACATGCTTGACTGCAGCAGCTGACTGCTACATGCTAAGCGTTCTTTGTTTCCAGCCTGATAGCATCTGGGCTCACTGGTGGGGGGACTGTAGTGGCTTGAGGCCTGCAACATCCCTTGTTTGCTAATGTGCCAGGCAGCATTTTTTATTCACACTGCCAAGTTTATTTTGATGTGACTTGTGCCGAGGTAGATATGGGCAGAAGGGCAGCTTGTGGACACAGCTGCCTTCCTCTAATGCCCTCCTTTCCCTTAGTTTCTCTCTTTCTCCCTAGAGAACCTAAAATTAGACATACATATGAGCATCTCACTTTCCTTCTGTTTTTCTATTCTCCCCACCATCTCAGTAAGAGGATTTTCTTTACCTCATTTCTTCTGACTTCCTCTCCTCCTTTTGATTCTAGCTAAAACTTAAGAATAGATGGCAGTTCCTTCTGTACATTGAAAAATATCCGTGAGCTACATTCTTCTAAATTAGTTTTTCGATTGAATAGTAGGAAAAAAAATTTTTTTAATTGTCTTTCTACTCTGTCAATGGAGTTATTGTCTTGCTGCATAATCTTGTTTCGCAGTAATAAGTTTAAGCCTACTTAGATAACATATTTATGTGATTCATTTTGTATATGACTGAAACAAAAGCAAAAACAATCACAAGGAGAAATAAAGCATTTGATACGTGTACAAAGTGAAGTAGAACTTGCAACTCAAGCCATTCTATTTAATGTAATAAGGAGAGAAATGTTTTTCATTTAGGTCCATAAACTCTTATACTAGGTAAGTGCTTATCAGCGTACATTGATCCAGAGTATTATTAAACCAAAAAGAGCAAGCTGAATGAGCTACAGAGAAATTCTTAAGCAGAAGCGCAGATTTTCTTCTTACACAGTTATCTTTGATTGCCAGTAAATCTTAGAGATGATTAAAACAAAAAGGAGGTAAGAGTTTTTAGAACATATAAACCTTGTCAGCAAATGGCTGAAAGTCACTTAATGCTCCTATGGATACAGAAGATGGAAATCATTTCTTTCCTCCTAAGTTCTTACCAGGTGTCCAGAAGCTACAAATATTCCTGATTTTTTATAAAGGTATCAATTTTCATATTTTGTGAGTTTTCTATTCTATGGGACCTCTAGTTAGTGGAATTCTTCCTCTAGGCAATCTTTAATAGAAAAGACTCTTTAAGTTTCTTTGTCATTTCTGGTTCCAATTAATGAACCAGAAGCATAAGTTGCCATACATTTTAAAAATTATTTTATAAATGTTTAGTGAGTATCTGTGTTCCAGATAATGCTTTCAGTTCTGGAAACAGAGTGACTGAACCATAAACCACAAACTCTTAAGGACCTCACTGTCTAGCGGGAATGGCAGGGAAAGGAAAAATTGGTTTCTGTTCAGTGAGATGAGTGCCTTGGTAGAAATAACTATGAGCTGGAGTGAGAAAATAAAGGAAAGAGCAGGGAAGGCAGCACAGAGGAGGTGTCACATGCGCTGTGTCTTGATGGATGTGTAGGAGTTTTCCAGGTTGACAGAAGAACCTTCAGAATAGTCTACAACATGTGCTAAGGCAGAGATCACATCTTTATTTTAGTTATGTTCTGCTGATTCTAGGCAAAATCAGAATCATTTTATCTTTGGTAAGTTGTAATTTCTAAAAAATTGAAACCAGTGGTGCATTTTATGTATTTTCATACATTGGTCTTCAAGAGTGAAGTTCATCCTTAAATTCAGAATGAAGTTCAATTTCATCTAATATTTTACATTATATTTTCCTTCCGCTTGTGTCAAAACAAAGATAAAAACAATTACATGCTTCCCTGGTGTCTAAGATGGTTTAAAAAAAAAAAAAAATCTGCCTGCAGTGCAGGAGACCCGGGTTCTATCCTTGGGTTGGGAAGATCCCCTGGAGAAGGGAATTGCTACCCACTCCAGCATTCTTGCCTGGAGAATTCCTACAGACAGAGGAGACTGGCGGGACTATTGCTCCCTGCAAATGTCCACACTGGCTGCCTAAAATAAATTAGACCTTCATGAAAGGCTTCCCTGGTGGCTCAGATGATAAAGAATCCACCTGCAATGCAGGAGACTCAGGTTCAATCCCTGGGTTGGGAAGATCCTCTGGAGAAGGGAATGGCAACCACTCTAGTATTCCTACCTGGAGAATTCTGTGGACAGAGGAGCCTGGCAGGTTACAGCCCATGGGGTGGCAAAGAGTTGGACATGACTGAGCCACTAACACTTTAGGGCTTCCCTTGTGGTTCAGGCAGTAAAGAATCTGCCTAAAATTTGGGAGACCTGGGACCAGTCCCTGGGTCTGGAAGATCCCCTAGAAAAGGGAAAGGCAACCCATTCCGGTATTCTTGTGGAGAATTCCGTGGACAGAGGAGCCTGGCAGTTACAGCCCATGGGGTGGCAAAGAGTTGGACATGACTGAGCCACTAACACTTTAGGGCTTCCCTAGTGGTTCAGGCAGTAAAGAATCTGCCTAAAATTTGGGAGCCCTGGGACCAGTCCCTGGGTCTGGAAGATCCCCTAGAAAAGGGAAAGGCAACCCATTCCGGTATTCTTGTCTGGAGAATTCCACGGATGGAGGAGCCTGGTGGGCTACAGTCCCTGGGGATGCAAAGAGTTAGACACGACTGAGCAATTAACACAATGTGCCAAGAAGGAGAGGTGCTTGTAGATTTGCTTGTGTCACAGCACTCACTTTGCCCAGAAATAAGCAGTTTTAGGAAACATGTCCTAGTCTGATGTAGGGTGGCTTCTCTTTCTGGTCTCGCTCTGACAGCTGGGGGAGGAGGACCTCTCTGCTCTGTTCCTCCCTGTCTTCCTGTATCCACTGGAGGAAGAGGAGCTGCTGCTCTCATATATAAATAAATCCAAGAAATTCCACTTCCTTCACCAGTGGTGAGAAAGCTTTAAGTTAAATATACATGTTAATCCAGAAATATTCTCTGCTCTTCTATCTTAGGTGACTGAGTTAGGCAATTCACCGACAAACTCAGCAGCTCTATTCATGATTTCTTCGCCTAATGGGCTGTCAAGTCCTCCCAAGATACAGATTTGGGCGAGGCAAGGGTGGCGTGGGTAAAGGTCATGCTTAGCCACAGCCCCTGAGCCTCTGCAAGATATGTGCTTTTGTGATCACTGCTCACCGACTCCACGGTCACTAAGTGGTACATTGTTTTCCATTTGCTTTGTTTCTTTTATAGAGTTCTTGGGAAACTTATGGGGAGAAGGGAGAGGGAGGAATGATTGGCAGATTTGGGGCATTTTTGTATTTTTGGATATAGTACTGCCAAATACTATTAAGAGTATGCTTTTAATGCCTAACTTTCTGGTACAGTGTCAGCGGGCTGGAAAGCGAAATAATGCAACTGGAATATTTAGCATCTGGAAACCAAATTGTATATGGAGAGGTAAGGGCAATGTAGGGTCAGTAGATGGAGGCCACACTTCAGACAATCAAGAGACAAAATCAGGGCTAGGGAAAATATATCTGGAATTTGCTGAGGTTTGGGGAAATAACTGATATTGTGGATATGTTACTTCATGTAACCCTTTAGTGAATATTAAAGATTGGGTACACAATGCCATTAATCCATAAATTCCAGTTTGAGGTATTTATCTTTTAAATATACTTGCATAAGCAGTTAATTTTTTGTGTATGAAGATCTTCATTGCAACTCTGTAAGACTGAAAATAACCATCTTTCCTGCCAAGAAGCAAACGTCTTCTGATTTCCTGACTACAGTCACCATCTGCAGTGATTTTAGAGCCCAAGAAGAGGAAATCTGTCACTACTTCCACATTTTACCCCTCTATTTGTCAAGAAGTAATGGGGCTGAATGCTATGATCTTGTGGTTTTTTTTTTTTTTTTTAATATTTAGTTTTAAGCCTACTCTTTCACTCTCCTCCTTCACCCTCATCAAGAAGCTCTTTAGTTCCTCTTTGCTTTCTGTCATTGAAAGTGAAAGCGAAGTCGCTCAGTCGTGTCCGACTCTTTGCGACCCCGNAAGTAATGGGGCTGAATGCTATGATCTTGTGGTTTTTTTTTTTTTTTTTAATATTTAGTTTTAAGCCTACTCTTTCACTCTCCTCCTTCACCCTCATCAAGAAGCTCTTTAGTTCCTCTTTGCTTTCTGTCATTGAAAGTGAAAGCGAAGTCGCTCAGTCGTGTCCGACTCTTTGCGACCCCGTGGACTGTAGCCCATCAAGCTCCTCTGTCCATGGGATTCTCCAGGCAAGAGTACTGGAGTGGGTTGCCATTTCCTTCTCCAGGGGATCTTCCTGACCCAGGGATCGAACACCGGTCTCTCACATTGCAGGCAGACACTTTAACCTCTGAGCCACCAGGGAAGCCCTAGAGTGGTATAATCTGCATAGCTGAGGTGTTTCATGTTTTTCCCACATATCTTGATTCTAGCTTGTAACTCATCCAGCCTTGCATCTCATGATGTGCTCAGGGTATAGATTAAACAAACAGGGTGACAGCAGATACTCTTTTCTCAGTCTTGAACCAATTAGTTGTTCCATATAGGTTCTAACTGTTGCTTCTTGACCTGCATACAGGTTTCTCAGGAAACAGGTAAGATGGCCTGGTATTCCCATCTCTTTAAAAGCTTTACACAGTTTATAATGATTCAAACAGTCAAAGGCTTTGGAGTAGCTGAGGAAACAAAGGTAGATGTTTTTCTGGAATTCCCTACCTTTCTCTATGATCCAGAGACTGTTGGCAATTTGATCTCTGGTTCCACTTCCTTTTCTAAATCCATCTTGGACCACTGGAAGTTCTTCCTTTGCATAATGTTGAAGCCTAGCATGCAAGATTTTAAGCATGACCTTACTAGCGCGCTTTAAGCATAGACCTGTTTAAGCATAGACCTCTATCTTTAAGTGTCAGGAGCCGCATGAGGCATTACTGACAAAATGGAGGCATGGCCCCAATCCCCTCTCCTTACCTCACAGGCATGGTCCCGGTATAAAGGAGTTAGGCCTTGTGATTCTTACTTGTTCTTTCCTTTCTTCGGTTGAGTTGGCTAGAAAGAATGTTAAGGTGCTTGAGAGAAGCATGAGAAAGCACAAGCCTTCTACAGTTGTGCCCGGAAAATATAAAATAATCATTGACATTTGTTCAAGGATCTTTACAAAGAATGTCCCAGGATGAGCATGTAGGCCGCAGCTTAAGGCCATGGGAAGGATTATTACCTGAGACCTGTTTATGAGGGGAATGTTCATGGCAAAATAAGTTTGCTGAGTTTAGGGTTTAGGACTAACTAAGAATAGCTAGAAGCCTTTTTAGGAGATAATGATCTTAAGATGCTAGGGGAAAATAAGATTTAGAAAGATAAATAAACTGAGGAATGTAGCATGAGTTACAATGTAATCACAAATTCAGTTCAGCTCAGTTCAGTTCAGTCACTCAGTTGTGTCTCACTCTTTGCGACCCCATGAATCGCAGCATGCCAGGCCTCCCTGTCCATCACCAGCTCCTGGAGTTTACTCAAAGTCATGTCCATCGAGTCAGTGATGCCATCCAGCCATCTCATCCTCGGTCATCCCCTTCTCCTCCTGCCCCCAATCCCTCCCAGCATCAAAGTCTTTTCCAATGAGTCAACTCTTTGCATGAGGTGGCCAAAGTACTGGAGTTTCAGCTTTAACATCATTCCTTCCAAAGAAATCCCAGGATTGATCTCCTTCAGAATGGACTGGTTGGATCTCCTTGCAGTCCAAGGGACTCTCAAGAGTCTTCTCCAACACCACAGTTCAAAAGCATCGATTCTTCGGTGCTCAGCTTTCTTCACAGTCCAACTCTCACATCCATACATGACCACAGGAAAAACCATAGCCT
>SJYX01015666.1:156924-167498 GCA_006410675.1 Oreotragus oreotragus
CCAACCTAGACTGCATATTCAAAAGCAGAGACATTACTTTGCCAACAAAGGTCCATCTAGCCAAGGCTATGGTTTTTCCAGTGGTCATGTATGGATGTGAGAGTGGGAATGTGAAGAAAACTGAGCACTGAATAATTGATGCTTTTGAACTGTGGTGTTGGAGAAGGCTCTTGAGAGTCCCTTGGGCAGCAAGGAGATCCAACCAGTCCATCCTAAAGGAAATCAGTCCTGAACATTCATTGGAAGAACTGATGCGAAGCTGAAACTCCAACACTTTGGCCACTTGATTCAAAGAGCTGACTTGCTAGAAAAGACTCTGATGCTGGGAAAGATTGAAGGAAGGAGGAGAAGGAAATGACAGAAGGTGAGATGGTTGGATGGCATCACCGACTCTATGGACTTGAGTTTGAGCAAGATCTGAGAGTTGGTGATTGACAAGCAGTTGGTGACTGCCTGCTGCAGTCCATGGGATTGCAAAGAATCAGACACTATTGAGCAACTGAACTGAGCTACCAGCATGGGAGCTGAGTGCACTTGTCCAATGGTTAGCACATTCTTTAGTACTACCCTTCTTGGGAATCAGTATGAGGATTGACCTTCATGGACCACTGCCTTGTCATGGTGAAGGAGCTTGTGTAACTCGAGGAAACTATGAGCCATGCCGTGTAGGGTCACCCAAGTTAATGGGTCAGAGCACGGAGTTCTGACAAAACATGATCCACTGGAGAAAGGAATGGCAAACCACCCCAATATACTTTCTGTGAGAATCTCATGAAATGTATAAAAGTACAAAACAGTTGTAATATGTTCCTATTTATGTAAAAACAAAAATATGTGTATGCTTCCATATAAAAAGTTCAAGGAAAAATACATTTTATGAATACACAATACTGTTAGCTGTAGACACACCTGAGAAATATGTAGTTGCATGTGTATGTATTTTTAAAAAATTAAGTTCATGCATTGCTTTTATGATAAGATAATTGTAAGAGTTCATAGGGTAGGCTGCAAGTGAAAATAATAGCATAAAATTTAACATTATATTAAACAAATTTTATAGATTTGGTTACTCTTCCTTGAAGAGATTTCTTTGCTTGTCTTCTATGACATCACTGCTAAGTGACATGTATTATTCATGTAAGTCCCTTGTCATTCCTGATTCTTCTATTGCCATTGTCTCTTCCCCTCTCTCCTAAAGATTTGAGTTGGACCTATTTATTCCCCTCAATGTACAGAGTTGATTCAGATATACTCCAGATCTACTTATATGTCCCCCTCCCTCTGACTTCACTTCCATGTCTATGCTGATGACTCACAGATTTATTTGTCAGCATAAACTCCTGATCAATCTCAGATCAATACATTTAGTTCCCTCCAAAAATAATGTTCCTCAGGAGAAAGATTAGCTGATTCACTTTGTTGTACAGCAGAACTAACACAACATTGTAAACCAATTATAGTTTAAAAATAGTAAATGAAAAAATATAATGTCCCTCACATTCAATGTGCACAAAAATATACTCTTACCGTCAATTAATCCTATCCATCGCCAGTATTGTTCTTCTCAGTGAATGTCATTAAAGATTCCCAGGAGACACCAGACAAATGTGGGAGCTTACACAAGGAATGTGGGTTTATCAGCATAGGGGGTCTGGGAGGGCAGACATGGAAGATGGGCTTGGGTGAGGTGACTGTGGAGACGGTTAACAGAAGTTGTTCTGGTTCCGTATTGGGTGTATTAATTAGGGTGGGTCTGTAAATGGGTATCTTAATGCTTTGTATATACAGGGCAGGAGGGATGGACTGGGTAGGAGGATGCTGTGGCTGGTGGAGAAGCAACACTCATGTACTCATGTTTGCTGGAAGGAGGCGATGATGCTTGACCATTTGTTTGGGTTGTATGCTGTTCTTACTCTGTTTGTGCTGTTATGCCTGCAGTCATGATTCTGTCTCTTACCACCATGATCACAGAGAAACTTGCTGATGTCGATGTCCTGTGCAATATTTAAGTTTAGCAGGAGGTTAGCTCTTTCTTAAAGATGGCAGAGAACACCAAATAACGACTAGCTGCTGACAGGATAATGTTCTATCCCACCAAAAAATAAAAGATATTCTGTGTCCAAGATCAAAGCAGAAGCCCCAACAAGATGGTAGGAGGGTCTCAACTGCATTTAAAAACAAATGTCATACCCGCCAAAGATGCTCGGAGGGCACAAACAAAACCTTGTGTGACCAGGACCCAGGGAAAGGAGCTGTGACCTCCACAAGAGACTGAGCCAGACCTGCCTTTGAGTGAGTGTCTCCTGCAGAGGAATGGGTCAGCAGTGGCCTGCTTCAGGGAGGGGCTCTGGCTGCAGCAGTCCTGGGAGGCATTGCATGCTGGCATAAGTCCTCTTGGAGGAGATCGCCATTAGCTCTACTACAGAGCCACCGAGCAGACAACCCATAAACAGGTGGACAATTATACCAAAGAAGTTCTCAGTTCAGTACAGGGAGGGGCTCTGGCTGCAGCAGTCCTGGGAGGCATTGCATGCTGGCATAAGTCCTCTTGGAGGAGATCGCCATTAGCTCTACTACAGAGCCACCGAGCAGACAACCCATAAACAGGTGGACAATTATACCAAAGAAGTTCTCAGTTCAGTTCAATTCAGTCGCTCAGTCGTGTCCGACTCTTTGCATCCCCATGAATCACAGCGCTCCAGGCCTCCCTGTCCATCACCAACTCCCGGAGTTCACTCAGACTCAGGTCCATCGAGTCAGTGATGCATTCAGCCATCGCATCCTCTGTCATCTGCTTCTCCCCCTGCCCCCAATCCTTCCTAGTATCAGAGTCTTTTCCAATGAGTCAACTCTTCGCATGAGGTGGCCAAAGTACTGGAGTTTCAGCTTCAGCATCAGTTCTTCCAGTGAATGTTCAGGATTGATTTCCTTTAGGATGGACTGGTTGGATCTCCTTGCTGCCCAAGGGACTCTCAAGAGTCTTCTCCAACACCACAGTTCAAAAGTGTCAATTATTTGGTGCTCAGCTTTAGATGTGTATAAGAGACAGATGTACATTCAGTTCAGTTCAGTCGCTCAGTGGTGTATGACTCTGAGCCCCACGGACTGTCCTCTGAACCCCCCTGTCCATCATCAACTCCCGGAGCTTGCTTAAACTCATGTACAGCGAGTCATTGATGCCATCCAACCATCTCATCCTCTGTTGTCCCCTTTTCCTCCTGCCTTCAATCTTTCCCTCCTGCCTTCAATCTTTCCCAGCATCGGGGTCTTTTCCAGTGAGTCAGTTCTTCGCATCAGGTGGCCAAAGTATTGGAGTTTCAGCTTCAGCATCAGTTCTTCCAATTAATATTCATGGCTGATTTTCTTTAGGATCAACTGGCTGGATCTCTGTGCAGTCCAAGGGACTCTCAAGAGACTTTTTCAGCATCACAGAAGTGTCAATTCTTCGGCACTCAGCATTCTTTACAGTCCAACTCTCAAATCCATACATGATCACTGGAAAAACCACAGCCTTGACTAGATGGACCATTGTTGGCAAAGTAATGTCTCTGCTTTTTAATATGCTCTCTAGGTTAGTCATAGCTTTTCTTCCAAGGAGCAAGCATCTTTTCATTTCATGGTTTCAGTCACCATCTGCAATGATTTTGGAGCTCCCAAAAATAAAGTCTGTCAGTTTCCATTGTTTCTCCATCTATTTGCCATGAAAGGATGGGACCAGATGCCATAATCTTAGTTTTCTGAATGTTGAGTTTTAAGCCAACTTTTTCACTCTCCTCTTTCACTTTCATCAAGAGGCTCCTTAGTTCTTCACTTTCTGCTGTAAGGGTGGTGTTGTCATCTGTGTATCTGAGGTTATTGATGTTTCTCCCAGCAATCTTGATTCTAGCTTGTGCTTCATCCAGCCCAGCATTTTGCATGATGTACTCTGCATATAATTTAAATAAGCAGGGTGACAACATACAGCCATTATGTACTCCTTTCCTGATCTGGAACCAGTCTGTTGTTTCATGTCCAGTTCTAACTGTTGCTTCTTAACCTGCATACAGATTTCTCAGGAGGCAGGTAAGGTGGTCTGGTATTTGCACCTCTTGAAGAATCTTCCACAGTCCGTTGTGATGCACATAATCAAAGGCTTTGGTATAGGCAATAAAGCAGAAGTAGATGTTTTACCGGAACTCTTGTGCTTTTTCGATGATCCAATGGATGTTGGCAGTTTGATCTCTGGTTCCTCTGTCTTTTCTAAGTCCAGCTTGAACATCTGGAAGTTCACAGTTCACATACTGTTGAAGCCTGGACTGGAGAATTTTGAGCATTCCCTTGCTAGTGTGTGAGATGAGTGCAATTGTGCTTGAACAGTCTGTTTTTGTGCTTGAAAATGTACTTGAATATTCTTTTCCACTGCCTTTCTTTAGGATTGGAATGGCAACTGACCTTTTCCAGTCCTGTGGCCACTGCTGAGTTTTCCAAATTTGCTGGCATACTGAGTGCAGCACTTTCACAGCATCATCATTAGGATCTGAAATAGCTCAGCTGGAATTCCATCACCTCCACTAGCTTTGTTCCTAGTTATGCTTCCTAAGGCCCATTTGACTTCACATTCCAGGTTGTCTGGCTCTAGGTGAGTAATCATACCATTGTGGTTATCTGGGTCATGAAGATCTTTTTTGTACAGTTCTTCTGTGTATTCTTGCCTCCTCTTCCTCATAGCTTCTGCTTCTGTTAGATCCATACTGTTTTTATCCTTTATTGTGCCCATCTTTGCATGAAATGTTCCCTTGGTCTAATTTTCTTGAAGAGATCTCTAGTCTTCCCATTCTATTATTTTCCTCTATTTCTTTGCATTGATCACTGAAGAAGGCTTTCTAATCTCACCTTGCTATTTATGAAATGTTGCATTCAAGTGGGTATATCTTTCCTTTTCTCCCTTGCCTTTACCTTCTTTTCTCAGCTATTTGTAAGGCCTCCCCAGACAACCATTTTGCCTTTTTGCATTACTTTTTCTTGGGGATGGTCTTGATCATTGCCTCCTGTACAGTGTCATGAGCCTCCATCCATGGTTCTTCAGGCATACTATCAGATTTAATCCCTTGAATCTATTTGTCACTTCCACTGTATCATCATAAGGGATTTGATTTAGGTCATACCCGAATGGTCTAGTGGTTTTCCCTATTTTCTTCAATTTAAGTCTGAATTTGGCAATAAGGAGTTCATAATCTGAGCCACAGTCAGCTCCCCGGTCTTGTTTTTGCTGACTGTATAGAGCTTCTCCATCTTTGGTTGCAAAGAATAAATAATCTGATTTTAGTATTGACCTTCTGGTGATGTCCATGTGTAGAGTCTCCTCTTGTTTTGCTGGAAGAGGGTGTTTGCTATGACCAGTGCATTCNATAGCAAGAAGTTCTCATACTGTTGCAAAAAGTTCTAGGGCCTATGACAGATTTCCCATCCTGGGGACCCAGCAAAGGGACTGAGAACACCCAGGGAATTTGACTTTGCAGGCCTTGGGATTTGATTACAGAACTTCCACAGGACTGGGGAAAGAGAAACTCTTGGAGGGCTCAAACAAAACCTTGTGCTCACCAGGGCCCAGGAGAAAGTAGCAGTGACCACCACAAGGATTGAGCCAGACTTGCCTGTGAAGGCCCAGGCATCTCTGGCAGAGGCGTGGGTCAGCAATGACCTGCCACAGGGTCAGCGGCACCAACTACGACAGTCCGGGAGCTGCTGGTATGTCATTTGGAAGGTTGCCATTACTGCCATTACACCTACCAAAATTTGGCTTCAGACCAAACTACAAGGAGGAAACACAGCCCCACCCATCAGAAGAAAATTGGATTGAAGATTTACTGAGCATGGCCTTGCCCACCAGACTAAGACTCAGTTTCCCCCACAGCCAATCCCTCCCATCAGGAAGCTTCTACAAGCCTCTTATCCTCATCCATCAGAGGGAAGACAGAATGAAAACCACAATCACGAAACTCTAACCAAACTGATCACATGGANATAGCAAGAAGTTCTCATACTGTTGCAAAAAGTTCTAGGGCCTATGACAGATTTCCCATCCTGGGGACCGAGCAAAAGGACTGAGAACCCCCAGGGAATTTGACTTTGCAGGCCTTGGGATTTGATTACAGAACTTGCACAGGACTGGGGAAAGAGAGACTCTTGGAGGGCTCAAACAAAACCTTGTGCTCACCAGGGCCCAGGAGAAGGTAGCAGTGACCCCCACAAGGATTGAGCCAGACTTGCCTGTGAAGGCCCAGGCACCTCTGGCAGAGGCATGGGTCAGCAATGACCTGCCATGGAGTCAGCGGCACCAACTACAAAGGTCCTGGAGCCACTGGTATGTCTTTTGGAAGGAGGTTGCCATTACTGCCATTACACCTACCAAAATTTGGCTTCAGGCCAAACTACAAGGAGGAAACACAGTCCCACCCATCAGAAGAAAATTGGATTGAAAATTTACTGAGCATGGCCTTGCCCACCAGACTAAGACTCTGTTTCCNGAGGTTGCCATTACTGCCATTACACCTACCAAAATTTGGCTTCAGGCCAAACTACAAGGAGGAAACACAGTCCCACCCATCAGAAGAAAATTGGATTGAAAATTTACTGAGCATGGCCTTGCCCACCAGACTAAGACTCTGTTTCCCCCACAGCCAGTCCCTCCCATCAGTAAGCTTCTACAAGCCTCTTATCCTCATCCATCAGAGGGAAGACAGCATGAAAACCACAATCACAAAACTCTAACCAAACTGATCACATGGACCACAGGCTTGTCTAACTCAATGAAACTATGAGCCATGCCATGTAGGGCCACCCAAGATGGATGGGTCATGGTGGAAAGTTCTGACAAAATGTGGTCCACCAAAGATGGGAATGGCAAACCACTTCAGCATTCCTTCGTTGAAAACCCCATGAACAGTAGGAAAAGGCAAAAAGATAGGGCACTAAAAGATGAACTCCCTAGGTCTGTAGGTGTTCAATATGCTACTGGAGAAGAGAAGAGAAATAGCTCCAGAAGGAACGAAGAAGCTGAGCCAAAGTGGAAACAACGTCCAGTTGTGGATATGTCTAGTGGTGAAACTAAAGTCAAATGCCGTAAGACCAATATTGCATGGGAACCTGGAATGTTAGCTCCATGAATCAATGTAAATTAGAAACGGTCAAACAGGAAATGACAAGAGTGTGTAAATTAGAAGTGGTCAAACAGGAAATGACAGGAGTGAACACTGACATTTTAGGAGTAAGTGAACTAAAACAGACCAGAAAGGATGAATTTAACTCAGATGACCATTATATCTACTACTGTGGGCAAGAATTCCTTAGAAGAAATGGAGTAGCCATCACAGTCAACAAAAGAGTCCAAAATGCAGTTCTTGAGTGTAATCTCAAAAATGAAAGAATGACCTTGGTTTGTTTTTAAGGCAAAATATTCAATATCACAGTGCTCCAAGTCTATGCCCCAATGACTAATGTTGAAGAAGTTGAAGTTGAACAGTCTATGAAGACCTACAAGATCTTCTAGAACAAAAACACCAAAAAAGATGTACTTTTCATCATAGAGGACTGTAATGCAAAAGGAGGAAATCAAGAAGTACCAGGGGTAATGGGCAAGTTTGGCCTTGGAGCACAAAATGAAACAGGACAAAGACTAACAGAGTTTTGCCAAGATAACACATTGGTCATAGCATACACACTCTTCCAACAACACAAGAGATGACTTTACACATGGACAACACCAGACGGTCAATAACGAAATCAGACTGATTATTTTCTTCGCAGCCAAAGATGGAGAAACTCTATATAATCAGCAAAAACAAGACCAGGAGCTGACTGTGGCTCAGATCATGAGCTCCTTATTACAAAATTCAGGCTCAAAAAAGTAAAAGAGTTCCAGAAAAACATCTCTTTCTGCTTTATTGACTACTTCCCTCATAGCTCAGTGGGTAAAGAATCTCCCTGCAATGCAGGAAGTCCCTATTCCTGGGTTGGGAAGATCTGCTGGAGAAGGGATAGGCTACCCACTCCAGTATTCTTGGGCTTCCCTTGTGGCTCAGCTGGTAAAAGAATCTGCCTGCAATGCCAGGGACCTGTGATCGATCCATGGGTTGGAAGATCCCTGCACAAGGGAAAGGCTAATCACTCCAGTATTCTGACCTGGAGAATTCCATGGACTAGTCCATGGGGTAGCAAAGAGTTGTACACGATTGAGTGGCTTTCACTTTCACTAAAGCCTTTGACTGTGTGGATCACAGCAAACTGTGGAAAATTCTGAAAGAGATGGGAATACCAGACCATCTGACCTGCCTCCTGAGAAAGCTGTATGCATGTCAAGAAGCTTGTCACCCTGCTTATTTAACTTACATGCAGAGTACATCATACAAAATGTCAGCTGGATGAAACACAAATTGGAATCATGATTGCCGGGAGAAATATCAATAACCTCAGATATGCAGATGACACCACCCTTATCGCAGAAAGTGAAGAAGAATTAAAGAGGCTCTTGATGAAGGTGAAAGAGTAGAGTGAGAATGTTGGCTTAAAACTCGTTAAGATCATGGCATCTGATCCTATCACTTCATGGCAAATAGATGGGAAACAATGGAAACAGTGACAGACTTTATTTTGGGGGTCTCCAAAATCANATGCAGATGACACCACCCTTATCGCAGAAAGTGAAGAAGAATTAAAGAGGCTCTTGATGAAGGTGAAAGAGTAGAGTGAGAATGTTGGCTTAAAACTCGTTAAGATCATGGCATCTGATCCTATCACTTCATGGCAAATAGATGGGAAACAATGGAAACAGTGACAGACTTTATTTTGGGGGGCTCCAAAATCACTGCAGATGGTGACTACAGCCATGAAATTAAAAGACGCTTGCTTCTTGGAAGAAAAGCTATCTCACACCTAAACAGGGTATTAAAAAGCAGAGACATTACTTTGCCAACAAAGATCCATATAGTCAAAGCTATGGTTTTCCAGTAGTCATGTAGGGATGTGAGTGTTGAACCACAAAGAAGGTTAAATGCCGAAGAATTGATGCTTTCGAATTGTGGTGCTAGAGAAAACTCTTGAGAGTTTCTTGGACTACAAGGACATCAAATCAGTCAAATCTGAAGGAAATCAACTGTGAATAATTACTGGAGGGACAGATACTGAAGCTGAAGCTCCAATACTTCAGCTGCTTGATGCAAAGAGCCAAATCATTGGGGAAAAGACCCTAATGCTGGGAAAGATTGAAGGGAAAAGAAGAAAGGTATGGCAGGAGATGAGATGGTTAGATAGCATTATTTACTCAATGGACATGAATTTGAGCAAAGTTCAGGAGATAGTGAAGGGTAGAGGAGGCTTCTGTGCTGCAGTCCATGGGCTGGCAAAGAGTCAGACACAATTTAGTGAGTGAACAACAACAACCACCTCTTACCCAATGCTTGTCTCTCAATATTAGATTCTTGAATGATGAGTTGCCAGATGTGAGTTTGATAACAATGAAGCTTCAATTTCTCATCAGGGAGAACAAAGTCAAAAAGTTAACCAGCCAACTTTGCCATGTCTTTTTGGTGGTGCTCAATGCCAGCCTTTGGCAAAGAAATTGTGTCCATTCTTCTGAGAAGCAAAATATGTATGGTAGAAAGGACAGCTGTGGTTCAACAACCATGGCTAAGAGCTCTTTGATGATTGCATATCTAAGGGTGAGGCTGGAGGGGGAGATCGATTATTAAAATCTCTCTTAAAATAACAGAGATTCGTTTGTATCCTCTTGATTATCTTCTTTTAGACTGGTGGCTTAGGAAAAGCGAGTTATATATTCTTTTTGGTATACAAATTCTGATGGTTTTTTGACTTGCTATTTACTTCTTTGATGATTGCATATCTAAGGGTGAGGCTGGAGGGGGAGATCGATTATTAAAATCTCTCTTAAAATAAGAGAGATTCGTTTGTATCCTCTTGATTATCTTCTTTTAGACTGGTGGCTTAGGAAAAGCGAGTTATATATTCTTTTTGGTATACAAATTCTGATGGTTTTTTGACTTGCTATTTACTGGATAACAACAGAAAACTAAGCACACAGGTGTGAAGTAATTGTATTCAAAATCACCTCCCTAAATAAAGACCTTTTGTCCTCAACAGATGAACTTATAGATAATATATACATATATAAGTTGAAGCTATCAGGAGAAAATTATTTGCTTCTCTATTTTCTCTCTCTAACTTCATTCATTCTTAAATTTTTGCATTTCATAGTCATAAACGTTCTTAATTTTATAAGAATAATCTGTCTGAAATCTTGAGCCCACCCTCTAGAGCAAGTTTTAATAAAAATTTTCAATAAAAGCCCAGAGAATTAACTTTCAGTTTTTCTGGTCTCTGGTGCTACTCTGCCTCCTTCTTTACAACCCTTGAAAAGTGAGCTTTCAGTGGACAAGCTCAGGTTGAATTTGGCCTCTGTCCTAGACCTCTGTGTGTCCATTATTACCTTTTCTCTCTTTAAAAAATATTTTAATTGGAGAATAATTACTTTACATTTATTGTGGTGGTTTTTGCCACACAGTGTACATCAACATGAATCA
>SJYX01015666.1:172616-186045 GCA_006410675.1 Oreotragus oreotragus
CTGAACTGAACTGAACCTCACAGTAAAAAACTGATGGGAGTATTATTGAGTGAATAAAAAAGATGGAAACTCTTGGTAGGCTAAATTTACTGAGTCCTTAATGATAAAGTGAAAAAGATGATTTCTTTGAATTAGTGATAAGAAAGAGATAATTCAGTCCTTTGAACATGAAAGTGTTTCTTTTTTATCTTTCATTTTCCTTTTCTGGAAGAAATGGGAACTGAACTCTGGGAGACTCTTTTCAGTCTTCAACTGTGAAGTTGGGCTGTCAGAGGACTGCAATCCACATCCTCCTCAAATCTTGTATACTGACTTTGTATATTTTCTGGTTTGTAAAAATTTTAAGTTATCTTATTAGTTTTTCTAATTTAATGGTGGATTCCTTTGAACTTTTTGTATATAATAATAAAAATTCCAAATAATGGTTTTATTTCTTTTACATTCTTTAATTATCTATTATTATTTACTTATCATTGTACTCTTTAGCATCTTCAGTGTCATGAAGGTCAGTCTGCTGTGGCTGTCATATAAAATACCACAGACTATGTGGCCGAAACTTAAGAAATTTAATTTCTCACAACGTCCTCATCAAGATGCTGACACGGTTGGCTTCTTCTAGGTCTTCTTTCCTTGGCTTGTACAGTGTGTCTTCTTCTGGACTCTTTGTGTGGTTTCTCCTTCAGCGTGTGCCTGTGTCCTAATATCCTCTTCTTATAACGACATCCATCAGAGTTGACTAAGGCACACCCTAATAACCTCATTTTAACCTAATTACTGTGCAAGATGCTGTCTTCAAATACCTTCTATGGTATTGGGGGTTAGAACTTCAACACAAAATTTTGTGGGGACACAATTCAGCCTAGAACAATAAATATTCTTGTTTTGTTCCTGATTTTAAAACAATTACATTCACGTTTTACAATTAACATAATATGTCAATTTCAGTGGTATCAACTGAATGGCAATTGGCTCTGGACCCTTCATATCCCACCCACACCCAACACATCAAGTCTGTAATGTTTCATGGACAAATTCCCTTTGGAATAAATCAGGAACTGATTGTAAGTCTTCTGCATCATGGGATAATGCAAAACCAGACTGACCAAAGCTGGTAGGAAGATATGGGATGTCTTCCTGCCAGAGACCCTTCACCTATTGCAGTGCCATACGATCAGGAAGAGACTCCCTAGCTCCACCTGGCTTCCCCATAGGGAAAAGAGGACTTGGTTCTGGGTCCCAGCTTTTCTGAGGGGGTTTCTCACTTAGAGGACTGGCTTCTGTCTTATCTGTCTTGGAGCACTGATGCATCTGGGGCAGTGTAGCTGCCACAGGGGGAATGAAGGCAATGGTTTGGACTGCTATCTGCTTTAGCTCCCACCTGCTTTAGTACAGAATAGCAAACAAAAGCCCCAACAGCCTGCTTCTCCCTGGGGAGGGTTGGTAGAAACCCTCAGAATCTCTGGTCAGGCTTGTTGGTGAAGCATTTCTCCTGTACAAAGGTAGATAAAGAAGACTGAAATCCAGACCTGCTATGTCCAACACATAGACACTGATACATAGAGTCAAGGAAAATGAAGAACCAGGCAAAGATGTTCCAAACAAAAGAACAAGATGAGCCTTCAGAAACCAACTCTAATTAAGTGGAGTTGTATGATTTACCTAACAGAAAATTAAAAATAACTCTCACAAATATCCATAGAAAAACACATGAACAAGAGAGAATTTCACAAGATACAAAATATTTTAAAAATACCAAACAGAATACATGATCCTGAAAAACAAATAATTGAACAGAAAAACTCACTGAGTTATTTTAAAATAACTGCTAGAACTAATAAATTAATTTTTTAAAAGTTGTAGGATACAAGATCAACATACAAAAATCAGTTGTGTTTCTATACACTAACAATGAGCTGTCTGAAAAGGAAAGTAGGTAAACAATCCCATGTACAATAGCATCAAAAGAAATAAAATACTTGGAAATAAACTTACTAAGGAGATGAATGAATAGAAAGATAGCCTGTGTTAATGTATTGGAAGAACTGATTTTGTTAAAACATCGACATGACCCAAAGCAATCTACAGATTTAATTCAATCTTTGTCGAAATTCCGATGACATTTTCTAATAGAAATAGAAAAAAGCAATTCTACAATTCATATGGAACTACAAAAGGTTATAAACAGTCAAAGCAATTTTGAGAAAGAACAAGGCTGGAGCATCATGCTTTCTGATTTTAAAATGCAGTGCAGGCATACCATGGAGATATGGAGACTTGGTGCCAGACCACAACAATAAAACAAATGTCACAATAAAGTGAGTCATATGAAGTTTTTGGTTTTCTTGTGCATATAAAAGTTATGCTTATACTATACTGTAGTCTATTAAATGAACAATAGTGTTATGTCTAAAATAACAATGTACATATCTTAATTAAAAAATACTTTATTGCTAAAAAAATGCTAAAGATCATCCAATCATTCAGTGAGCCATATCTTTTTGGTGGTGAAGTACAATAAAGTAAAGCTCAATAAAATGAGGTTTTCCTGTTCAAAGCTATAGTCATCATGGTGTTAGCATAAAGACAGACATATAGATCAATGGAATAGCCTAGAATGCCTAGAAATAAATCCTAACATAGATGAGCAACTGATTTTCAATGAGAATATTAAGAATACACAATGGGGGAAAGGACAGTCTCTTCAACAAATGGTGCTGGGATCTCCAGCCTCTGTTCCAAAAGGTAACCACTACTCTTACTTCTAACACTTTATATTAGTTCTATTATAATTGAATCTGATGCTATGTACTCTTTGATGTCCAGCTTCTTTTACTCAATATTTATTTTTTTGAGTATCATATTTTGTTGCACAGAGCAGTATTTCTTTCATTTCCATTTTTGTACTGTATTTCATTGTATAAATAGATGACTGTTATCAAGGCCAAACTCAGTACTGCTTGCTGCACGNGAATAAAAAAGATGGAAACTCTTGGTAGGCTAAATTTACTGAGTCCTTAATGATAAAGTGAAAAAGATGATTTCTTTGAATTAGTGATAAGAAAGAGATAATTCAGTCCTTTGAACATGAAAGTGTTTCTTTTTTATCTTTCATTTTCCTTTTCTGGAAGAAATGGGAACTGAACTCTGGGAGACTCTTTTCAGTCTTCAACTGTGAAGTTGGGCTGTCAGAGGACTGCAATCCACATCCTCCTCAAATCTTGTATACTGACTTTGTATATTTTCTGGTTTGTAAAAATTTTAAGTTATCTTATTAGTTTTTCTAATTTAATGGTGGATTCCTTTGAACTTTTTGTATATAATAATAAAAATTCCAAATAATGGTTTTATTTCTTTTACATTCTTTAATTATCTATTATTATTTACTTATCATTGTACTCTTTAGCATCTTCAGTGTCATGAAGGTCAGTCTGCTGTGGCTGTCATATAAAATACCACAGACTATGTGGCCGAAACTTAAGAAATTTAATTTCTCACAACGTCCTCATCAAGATGCTGACACGGTTGGCTTCTTCTAGGTCTTCTTTCCTTGGCTTGTACAGTGTGTCTTCTTCTGGACTCTTTGTGTGGTTTCTCCTTCAGCGTGTGCCTGTGTCCTAATATCCTCTTCTTATAACGACATCCATCAGAGTTGACTAAGGCACACCCTAATAACCTCATTTTAACCTAATTACTGTGCAAGATGCTGTCTTCAAATACCTTCTATGGTATTGGGGGTTAGAACTTCAACACAAAATTTTGTGGGGACACAATTCAGCCTAGAACAATAAATATTCTTGTTTTGTTCCTGATTTTAAAACAATTACATTCACGTTTTACAATTAACATAATATGTCAATTTCAGTGGTATCAACTGAATGGCAATTGGCTCTGGACCCTTCATATTCTACCCGCATCCAACACATCAAGTCTGTAATGTTTCATGGACAAATTCCCTTTGGAATAAATCAGGAACTGATTGTAAGTCTTCTGCATCATGGGATAATGCAAAACCAGACTGACCAAAGCTGGTAGGAAGATATGGGATGTCTTCCTGCCAGAGACCCTTCACCTATTGCAGTGCCATACGATCAGGAAGAGACTCCCTAGCTCCACCTGGCTTCCCCATAGGGAAAAGAGGACTTGGTTCTGGGTCCCAGCTTTTCTGAGGGGGTTTCTCACTTAGAGGACTGGCTTCTGTCTTATCTGTCTTGGAGCACTGATGCATCTGGGGCAGTGTAGCTGCCACAGGGGGAATGAAGGCAATGGTTTGGACTGCTATCTGCTTTAGCTCCCACCTGCTTTAGTACAGAATAGCAAACAAAAGCCCCAACAGCCTGCTTCTCCCTGGGGAGGGTTGGTAGAAACCCTCAGAATCTCTGGTCAGGCTTGTTGGTGAAGCATTTCTCCTGTACAAAGGTAGATAAAGAAGACTGAAATCCAGACCTGCTATGTCCAACACATAGACACTGATACATAGAGTCAAGGAAAATGAAGAACTAGGCAAAGATGTTCCAAACAAAAGAACAAGATGAGCCTTCAGAAACCAACTCTAATTAAGTGGAGTTGTATGATTTACCTAACAGAAAATTAAAAATAACTCTCACAAATATCCATAGAAAAACACATGAACAAGAGAGAATTTCACAAGATACAAAATATTTTTAAAATACCAAACAGAATACATGATCCTGAAAAACAAATAATTGAACAGAAAAACTCACTGAGTTATTTTAAAATAACTGCTAGAACTAATAAATTAATTTTTTAAAAGTTGTAGGATACAAGATCAACATACAAAAATCAGTTGTGTTTCTATACACTAACAATGAGCTGTCTGAAAAGGAAAGTAGGTAAACAATCCCATGTACAATAGCATCAAAAGAAATAAAATACTTGGAAATAAACTTACTAAGGAGATGAATGAATAGAAAGATAGCCTGTGTTAATGTATTGGAAGAACTGATTTTGTTAAAACATCGACATGACCCAAAGCAATCTACAGATTTAATTCAATCTTTGTCGAAATTCCGATGACATTTTCTAATAGAAATAGAAAAAAGCAATTCTACAATTCATATGGAACTACAAAAGGTTATAAACAGTCAAAGCAATTTTGAGAAAGAACAAGGCTGGAGCATCATGCTTTCTGATTTTAAAATGCAGTGCAGGCATACCATGGAGATATGGAGACTTGGTGCCAGACCACAACAATAAAACAAATGTCACAATAAAGTGAGTCATATGAAGTTTTTGGTTT
Source organism: Oreotragus oreotragus (assembly GCA_006410675.1). Lineage (NCBI taxonomy): Eukaryota > Metazoa > Chordata > Mammalia > Artiodactyla > Bovidae > Oreotragus > Oreotragus oreotragus. Next base: position 177,874 of record SJYX01015666.1, read on the forward strand.
TCTTGTGCATATAAAAGTTATGCTTATACTATACTGTAGTCTATTAAATGAACAATAGTGTTATGTCTAAAATAACAATGTACATATCTTAATTAAAAAATACTTTATTGCTAAAAAAATGCTAAAGATCATCCAATCATTCAGTGAGCCATATCTTTTTGGTGGTGAAGTACAATAAAGTAAAGCTCAATAAAATGAGGTTTTCCTGTTCAAAGCTATAGTCATCATGGTGTTAGCATAAAGACAGACATATAGATCAATGGAATAGCCTAGAATGCCTAGAAATAAATCCTAACATAGATGAGCAACTGATTTTCAATGAGAATATTAAGAATACACAATGGGGGAAAGGACAGTCTCTTCAACAAATGGTGCTGGGATCTCCAGCCTCTGTTCCAAAAGGTAACCACTACTCTTACTTCTAACACTTTATATTAGTTCTATTATAATTGAATCTGATGCTATGTACTCTTTGATGTCCAGCTTCTTTTACTCAATATTTATTTTTTTGAGTATCATATTTTGTTGCACAGAGCAGTATTTCTTTCATTTCCATTTTTGTACTGTATTTCATTGTATAAATAGATGACTGTTATCAAGGCCAAACTCAGTACTGCTTGCTGCACGACAGGGCCAATAGATCAAGAGATAAGTTGTTGGGACAAGGAATAGCGACTTTGTTTGAAAAGATGTCAGACTGAGAAAATGGTGAACCAGGGTCCCAGAGAACCAAGTTCCCTGAGTTAGAATTCAGGCTTCTTTTATACAGAAAGGGGAGGGAGTAAAGTCAAACTATTTCTGGTTTGGGTCAGCCTCAGGAGTGAACCTCCCTGCAGTCATCCACAAGGCCTGGTCAGGACGTTTCCTCTGAGCTAAACAAAGGTGTTTTAGCTTAGTGATGCTCATTACCTAGGAGACAGGGTTCCCAGAGATGGGCCATTGTGTGTAATTCAAGCTTATAGACAACATCCCTTTAGTAATTAATCTGTTATAGAATACAAAGTTTCTTTCCGATTGCAATACCATTTACTCCTTCTGCAGGAAGACAACTACAAATAATAGTATTATAAACGTTCTTGTGCAGAGTTTGATGCATATGTGAAGGCATTTCTGTTGATGATGGGGTATACATAGGATCAAATGTAGTAGTTATCTAAGTTTTCAAAGAGTATACACTAGTTTATACAACCCAGATCATGGATATATGAAATTTCTATTTTCTCTATATCCTTGCCAAAATTTGCATATTTATTTAAAAATTAGCTATTCTGGTTGATGTGTAGTGGTGTCTCATTGAAATTTTATTTCCCTTGATTGTGAATGAGTTTGCTCTTCATATATACTTCCTGGCCATCTACATATTCTCTCTTAATCAGTAGCTGTTCAAATCTCTTGCCAAATTAAAAAAGAACAGGCATTGACAGTCTTTTCCTATAGTTCTTAAGATATTCTGAATGTGATGCTCTATTGTTACAAGTGTCACAAACATCTTTCCCACTCTGTGACTAGCATTTTAATTGCACGGTTTTTTCTCTATATGTAATGATTTTAAGTTTTAAACTGATGTTCAGTTGTGTCCTAAAAGTCTGTTTGTTTCACCTAATTCAGTGCACAATCATCCTGGAAAATGGTTACAAGTTCATTTTGTGTGTATGTGGGGGGTCCAGTCAGAAGATTGATAGCATCAGCTATAAGCAGGAAAGAAGGATCATTCCTTAAGAGGAACAAGATGACCTCTTTCATGTGCACGGTCTGGGGTCTGTCTGTTAGCTAAGGTCTCACTTGCCAGAGGGGCTGCAGCTCTCTCCGAGGTGACTCTCATGAATCTTAACATTTGCCAGATCTATAGAGCTCTCTGTCCTGTATTTCAAGTAGCACTTTTGCTGCTGCTGCTGCTAAGTCGCTTCAGTAGTGTCTGACTCTGTGCGACTCCAGAGATGGCAGCCCACCAGGCTCCCCTGTCCCTGGGATTCTCTAGGCAAGAACACTGGAGTGGGTTGCCATTTCCTTCAATGCAGGAAAGTGAAAAGTGAAAGTGAAGTCGCTGAGTCGTGTCCGACTCTTAGCGACCCCGCGAACTGCAGCCTACCAGGCTCCTCCGTCCATGGGATTTTCCAGGCAAGAGTACTGGAGTGGGGTGCCATTGCCTTCAATGGGAGTTTAAAAATATGGTACTAAATGTTAAATATGATTTCCTTTTCAAATATTGTCTAAGAAATATTTGTGAAATATATGACTTTTTTCCCATGTAAACTAGAAGACACAATTGCTCACTAAATCTAAACCTGTTGTGAGAAGATACTTTGCAAATAATACATCAGATAAGCAGTTAATATCCAAAATATGTATAAAACTCATAACTCAACAACAATAACAAAAGAAAAACCAGTTTTTAGAGGAGCTGGATTGATGTTTTTCTAAAGACATACAGATGGCCAACAGGTACATAACAAGATGCTCAACATCCCTAATCATCAGGGAAATGCAAATCAAAACCTCAATGAGATATCACCTCACACCTGTCAGACTGGTTATTATCAAAAAGGCAAGAAATAGCAAGTGTTGAGAAGGATGTGAAGAAAAGGGAACTCTTACACACTGTTGGTAAGAATGTAAATTGGTACAGCCACTATGGAAAACAGTAAGAATATTGCTCAAAAAATTATGACTAGAACTACCATATGATGCTTATGAACTGCATATGAACTTATATGCAGAGTACCTCATGTGAAATGCCAGGCTGGATGAATCACAAGCTGGAATCGAGATGGGTAGGAGAAATATCAACAACCTCAGGTATGCAGATGATACCACTCTAATGGCAGAAAGTGAAGAGGAACTAATGAGCTTTTTGACGAGGGTGAAAGAGGAGAGTGAAAAAGCTCACTTAAAACTTAACATTCAAAGAAATAAGATCCTGCCATCCAATCTCATCACTTCATGGCAAATAGAAGGGGAAAAAGTGGAAACAGTGACATATTTTATTTTATTGGGCTCCAAAATCCGTATGGATGGTGACTGCAGCCATGAAGTTAAGACACTGGCTCCTTGGAAGGAAAGCTGTGACACTTAGACAGCATATTAAAAAGCAGAGATAAGACTTTGCCAACAAAGGTCTGTATAGTCAAAGCTATGGTTTTGCCAGTAGTCATGTATGGATGTGAGAGTTGGACCATAAAGAAGGCTGAGACCAAATAACTGATGCTTTCAAATTGGCGCTGGAGAAGATTCCTTAGAGTCCCTTGGACTACGGAGATCAAAGCAGTCAATCCTAAAGAAAATTAACACCAAATATTCATTGGAAAGAGCTGAGTCTCCAATACTTTCGTCACCTGATTCAAAGAGCCAACTCATTGGAAAAGACCCCAATGCTGGGGAAAGATTGAGGGCGGGAAGACAAAAGGGAGACAGAGGATGAGATGGTTGGATGGCATCATCAACTCAACGGACACGAGTTTGAGCAGACTCTGGGAGACGGTGAAGGACGGGGAAGCCCGGCGTGCTGCAGTCCATGGGATCCACAAGAGTCGGACACAGCTAAGTAACTGTACAACCACAACGATCCAAGCAACTTCACTTGTGGGTGTTTACCTGAAGGATATGAAAACACTAACTCCAAAACAAACACACACCCCTACATTTATCCTGTCATTAATTACAGTAGCCAAGGTACGTAAAACACATTGAGTGCCCACCAACGGGTGAATGGATGAAGAAGACGTGAGACACGTGTACAGTTGAAATGCCATGGCTTCAGAGTTAATGGCAGAATGATACACATATTTCATAAACGAAACTGTGAAACAAAATGGCAAGTGGAAAATAAGTAGTTGTGTGCCATGATTCCTTTACCAAGCGCTTGTTACAAGCACTGATTAGTGTAAAGACAGATAGAAAAATTCAAGAGGAACACTATCTAGACTAAACTAATCTGTTCAAAATGGGAGAAATCAATTAGAAGTATTTATTGTAAACCAAAGTTGAGATCCTCAAAGTTCGTAACTTTCTCCGGGTGACACAGGTTGTGACTTAAGGAACTGGAATTTGAATTCCAGTCTTTCTAATTTTACATTCACTCTCACAAGAAGATAAATCATTCAGTATGTGGTTCCCACAGTCATAAGACATGTTATGTTACCATTTCTTCATTTTCGAGTGAAGTCTTCATGTTAACACTAATCACAACAGACATAAATTATACCTTAGCTAAAAGATGAATTTTTTGCTCCATTCATTTGAATCAAAGGTCAGCAATTTGGAAATCTCAGCTAAGCCCAACCTTACACATCACACTGGATATTGCGAATGACAAACTCTTAAAAATAAAGAATAAAATGGGAATGTGTGTGTGTGAGAGAGAGAAAGAAAGAGAACAAGGAAGACAGAGAGGCTAACATAAAGCCTGCAAAGCTCATCAGAAGTTTTGAGTTTTGAAATACTGGTTTTAAATCTTGCTTTGACTGCTCCTGCAGACACAGATGATAGGAAAAATCCTTTGCGAAAGCTGATTACACAACATGGTGCATAAAGATATGATGAGGAAAAATTAGATTCAAGTCTTCTCAGCTTTATAATGAGCACTCTGGTCTTTTTGGTTATACATTAGACTGCAAGTCCTTTCATGGCTGAAAAAAATATACTGGCGTCTACTCTTACATTTCTGGAGAGCATCTCGGGTAATCTGAACATTCTTCTTATCTCAGAAAAAGAAGCTATGCACAGACTGACAACTTCTCTTCAAAATGCCGCCTGTCAATGTATCTGAGTTCAAGACTCAGGCAGGGCACAACAGGCTTGTCCCAACAGGCAAATCAGGATGAAAGACACTTCCTTTCCTACGTCTAAGGGGGTGAGTGATTTTATGCATTGCTCCTTTTCGGTGAGTTGTACGTTTAAGACACTTAGGGGGTTCTTGGCCTTGAGCAAGACACCTTTGATCATGATCTACTCTCTGTAGATTAGAAGCGTAGAAATGAAAGTGGCTCAGTCATGTCCAACTCTTTGAAACCCCATGGCCTACATAGTCCATGGAATTCTCTAGGCCAGAAATCTGGAGTGGGTAGCCTTTCCCTTCCCCAGGGGATCTTCCCCACTCAGGGATCGAACCCAGGTCTCCCACACTGCAGGCAGATTCTTTACCAGCTGAGCCACAAGGGAAGCCCACGAATACTGGAGTGGGTAGCCTATCCCTTCTCCCATGGATCTTCCCGATCCAGGAATTGAACCAGGGTCTCCTGCATTGCAGACAGATTCTTCACCAGCTGAGCTATCAGGGAAGCCCTAACAGCTAAGTCCTTCATGCACCAGAAACAACCAGAAAACACTCTCCCAAGAGCTTTACTGGCAATGACGTAGGGTCTATTTGGATAACATACCACGGCAATGTGATATATAAGGAAGATGGATACATTCAAGCTTTCGAGCACCACAAGAAATTTACATCCTAAAAGTTCCTTCATTCCATGTGCACAGGTTAAATGAACCCTGGAGAGCACCCCTTGGTTCCAATCTGGTTGTGCAACAGCCACACACAATCCATCCATTTGTGACTATTCTTTAGGTTTTCTGCAGGATGCTCCAGTCATCCCCAGCACCCCGCTGCAGATGTCCAAGATAAATGCAAATCTATTTTTAGGATCTGATATTGCAGATATTAAGGGAAAACTGATGTCTTTCCTCCCTCCATTCCAATGCCTGAATTTCAATATCTTTTGTCAACAACGTGTATTTGCCAAATATCATACATTTTTTCCACTTTTAACATTTCAATACAAATGCTATTTCAATATATATTTCTCCTGCCTGTCACTGAGAGCAGAAGCCATAAGTTGCACGTGTTTTCTCTGTAATCTTTCATCCAATGAGGCTGAGGACAGACCTACTTTGAAGTGACAGGCTTCCCAGGGGCCAGGTTTAACACTTCTTACTCAGCTTTCTTGTTCAGTCACTAAGTTGTGTTCGATTTTTTGAAGCCCCTGGACTGCAGCACACCAGACTTCTCTGTCCTCCACTGTCTCCCAGAATTTGCTCAAATTCATGTCCATTGAGTCTGTGATACTATCTAACCATCTCATCCTCAGCCCCGCCCTTCTCCTTTTGCCTTCAATCTTTCCCAGTATCAGATCTTTTCCAATGAGTCGGCTCTTCGCATTAAGGGGCCACAAGCACTGTAGCTTCAGCTTCAGAATCCAACAACTATTCAGGGTTGATTCCTTTTGGATCGACTGGCTTGATTTCCTTGCTGTCCAAGGGACTCTCAAGAGTCTTCTCTAGCACCACACTTTGAAAGCACCAACTCTTCAGCACTCAGACTTCTTTACAGTTCAATTCTCACATCTGTACATAACTACCGGGAAGGCCATAGCTTTGACTCTATGGACCTTTGTGGGTAAAGGGATGTCTTTGCCTTTTAGTATGCTATCTAGGTTTGTCATAGCTTTCCTTTCAAAGAGCAAGTGTTGTTTAATTTCATGGCTGCCATTATCATCTGCAAAAGCATTTTAATAAATACTTGTGTGGCAGCCACTATATGCTAGGCACATTTTTATCTTTCTGTTCATTTGTGACCTTTGGAATAACTGGTATTCCTATTGCACAGGTCATAAGATTTAGACTGAGAGAAGCAATTAATTTACAAGTTACACAGCTATGGAGAAGCAAAACTTGAATATGAAATCACTCAAAAGTTCACCGTTTTCATTATATTAAATGGCTCCATAGACAAAAGAAAGTGATTACTAAGCAATTCCAGAAAATAAGTGATATAAAAAATATATTTTGAAAGTTTCTCTCATTTAAAAGTCTTAACATTCGTACCTACATGAGTAGGATGTCCTTATAAATTTAGAAGTATTTTTTTGTGCTGTGTTTAGTCACTCAGTCATGTCCAACTCTTTGTGACCCCATGGACTGCAGCCCACCAGGCTCCAATGTCCATGGGATTCTCCAGGTAAGAATGCTGGAGTGGGTTGCCATGCCCTCCTCCAGGGGACCTTCCCAATCCAGGGATCGAACCCAAGTCTCCCACATTGCTAGGCATCTCTTATTGTATGACCTATGTAGACCACACAGAATAATCAATATAAATTGTACCACTTACATTTTAAAAGAATTTAAATTTTCAAGAGATGTTATCTTAAACTACAGGATATTCAGTGGCATGTTGCCCACACATAGGCTTTCCATTCATGCGCTATCTACTGAGTGCTTTTCTTCCTCCAGATATAAATCCAACTTCTGGGGTAAGTTCGGTGGAAACATATGCTAGTTCCCTGTTCTTATTTACACTCTAGAAGAGGCTAAATAAATAGGCACATAAAAAAGACAGTATCAGGTTCTGATATGTGCAATGTTCTTGCTTGGAGAATGCCATGGACGGAGGAGCCTGGCAGGCTACAGTCCATAGTGTCACAAAGCGTTGGATACTAGGGACTTAGCACACATGCATTTTACTTTGTGACATTTCTTGAGAACAGTAGATATTCAATAACCCTTGGAACCTGATTAAAAATGGAACCTAAATGCCTAAAAAATGACATTTGCTTTAATGGTGGCCATTTCTGTGGAAGAAGTATTTTTCCATTGTAATCTTACGACTAAAGAATTTGTTGGTAGATAGTGGGGAAGAATAACTTGTTTGCCTAATTATATCTGTAACTTTGGGCAAGTTTAGAGTTATTTTTAACTTATATGCAGAGTCCATCATGAGAAATGCTGGGCTGGAAGAAGCACAAGCTGGAATTAAGATCGCCGGGAGAAATATCAATAACCTCAGATATGCAGATGATATCACCCTTATGGCAGAAAGTGAACTAAAAAGCCTCCTGATGAAAGTGAAAGAGGAGAGTGAAAAAGTTGGCTTAGAACTCAAAATTTGGAAAACTAAGATCACGGCATCTGGTCCCATCACTTCATGGGAAATAGATGGGGAAACAGTGTCAGACTTTATTTTTTTGGGCTCCCAAATCACTGCAGATGGTGACTGCAGCCATGAAATTAAAAGATGCTTACTCCTTGGAAGAAAGTTATGACCAACCTAGATAGCATATTGAAAAGCAGAGACATTACTTTGCCAACAAAGGTCCGTCTAGTCAAGGCTATGGTTTTTCCAGTGGTCATGTATGGACGTGAGAGTTGGACTGTGAAGAAAGCTGAGCGTCGAAGAATTGATAC
>SJYX01015666.1:190050-200085 GCA_006410675.1 Oreotragus oreotragus
CTGTTCTTATGGCTGTCATTGAGGCATGCCACCTGATAGCTCGGTTGGTAAAGAATCCGCCTGCAATGCAGGGGACCCCAGTTTGATTCCTGGGTTGGCAGGATCCCCTGAAGAAGGGATAGGTTACCCACTTTAGTATTCTTGGGCTTCCCTTGTGGCTCAGCTGGTAAAGAATCTGCCTGCAATGCAAGAGACCTGGGTTCGATCCCTGGGTTGGGAAGATCCCCTGGAGAAGGGAACGGCTACCCACTCCAGTGTTCTGGCCTGGAGAATCCCATAGACTGTATAGTACATGGGGTCACAGAGTCACACAGGACTGAGCGACTTTTTCACTTTCACTTGCCACATCCCTCATCCAGCTCATGGAGGGATCTTCAGTCCCTCATGGTTATATCTTCCTAGCCAACGGCAATCTTTTGTGGAATAAGTCAAGGCAGGATCATGAAAACATCTAAGTATTTGCAGTCAGGCCTAATTCCGCTTCGCATTGTTCCCAGTGGAGAAACGAAAGTGTACTACTTTCCCATTTAACAAGGAGACTAAGGGACAGAGAGACAGGAGCAGGGCGCTCCGCGGGCGGCCCGAGGCCCCGGGGCCGAGCTTCGCCGAGAGCCTCTGGCCTTGCTCGCCGGGCGCCAGCCCCGCATCCTGGCGAGGGCCCGGCACCGCAGAAGCAGAGGCCAGCGGACTCCGGGAGCCGCCCGGGCGCGTTCTGACCACTCAGCCGAGAGAGGCGTGCTAAGATCTGCTCAAAGGCTTGTCAGGCCGTTCATCTGAAAATGGCGGCTTGGCTTTCACACGGCAGAGCGAAGACCCGCCTAGAGCAGGTCCCCGGGGCTCCCGGCCGGCTCCCGGCCCGGCGACCTGGGCGAGGGCCAAGGACACGCGCTCCCCGGTCCCCTGGGACAGAGCTGCGCAGCCGCCTTCGGCGAGTTTTGATTTATTCTTGGCTTGCTTGCTCACTCAGGTGACTACAAAGATCTTTCAAAAGCGAGACATGGGCCGAGTCTCCGTTGGCGCCTCAGGGAGGCCGCGCGCGGGGTGTTCACAGCGCGGGGCTGCACCTCCGACCCCCACAGGCGGTCTCCCTTCCCCAGCACCTCGCGCTGAACGCTGGAGGAAACTCACCGTGCTGGTGCGTGGGGGCAGCGGCTCTGTTACACCTCCAGTCCTGAACGGAATGGATTAAGCTATCACATTCTCTCACCTGTGCACTTTTCCCTTGCAAGAGTTTAAAAGAAAAGAAAAGAAAAGAAAACCAACATTCTTTATAAGTTGACAGTGACAAGAGCCGCGAGAGCCTGAATCACAAAAAGTAATAATTATAGTAAATATTAGAATTATGATCGTCACTAACAAGGCATGTCCCAATAGTTTGCTGAAGCTCTCATGACTTTTTTGCATCATACATCTGCCCCAAGAGAGGGAAGAATAAAGAAGCATGAAGGTCATTTGGCTGATGACTTGTCAGTTTAATTCTTTTCGTACCTGAATCCTCCAAAGTGGATTGGAAGCCCCCTGACTGGACCTCACGCACCTGCTCTCCCTCTGTTCTAGCACTTTCTACAGCACTCTGTTCTTCCTTGGCTTTGCTTTTCTCTCCTGGTCTGCATGCCCTCACCACAGGGTCCCACCACAGGTGCTACTGTTGAGAAGAGGGTGTTGTAAACTGAATCTTGTTTTCCTGAGTGCTTATGACAAATTGCCAATCCCTGGGAGCTCAGGAAAGCCCACCATGATTACACTGCCCAGATCCCTTTACCCTGGAAAAGCACTGCTATCGTATTTCTTCTCCTATATATGACTACATAAAAAGCACATGAGACTATGGTTGAGGAGAATCCATTTAAGTGATTAGGAAGCACAAATTTCATCATATGATGGCAGAAGATAAAGAAACTGAGGAAGACGGAGGTGAAATAACTTGCCAAGATCGCACAGATAGTTAGGAGTAAATTCAACCCCAACACATCTCTCTGTAGTAATGAATTCTCCAGGGAAGTGGCTGCTGACTCATGAAAGACAATGGAGGTCTAGTAGGAACTGGATAAATAACATTATATAACATAAATAGCAGTGACACTGTTCTGTTCATGTTTCTCATTTTTTTCCTACATAAACTGTACTTATACAACTAACAATAATGTGAGAGTGATATTCATTTTAAACACTTGACATAAGAGCTGGATTCTGCTTTTTTAAAAAAAATTTATTTAATTTTAATTGAAGAATAATTACTTTACAGAATTTTGTTGTTTTCTCTCAAACCTCAATATGAATCAGCAGTAGGTATATATATTTCTCCTCCCTCTTGAACTTCCCTCTCTGGATTCTGCTTTTTTGTTTTCTTTCTTTCTTTCTTTCTTTTTTTTTTTAAAGAAAATCCTGGTGTATATGTAATGTACACTCCTGGAAAATCTAACACTGCCCTACTCCTAGGTTTTTAAGCAATCTTATTGGGGAAAACATTGAAAGTTGGTCAAGAATGGTGTTTTTATTTAAAGGATAAAGATGCTTGCCCAAAGCCAACTTGAAATGATAGGGAATCCATAAAAGGAAAGCACTGCAGATAAACCTACTTGAAAATCTTATTTCCATGACAACAGAAACAGCATTAAAGGGCCAGTACACCTCTGCACTGCTTTGTTGCCAACACGTTCAATCATCTGACACATTTTCAAGAAAAGAAATAATCTTTCACATATATGCTAAATTATAGCTATGTATGAACATATACAAATGTTAGCACTTTTTAAGAACAGAGATAAAAAGCTGATATCTTAACAGTTACATACAGACTAGCAGGTTCTCCACTGATGCTGGAAAATGTAGAAATAAAATGCAAGCTATAAACTAACATTGCATACCAAATGAGTTTTTTAAATTTATTGCTTTTAAAAAATCCAGTTAATCTATATTGTCTTATAACACAGAGTGTGGTTGCTCATGAATATATAAGTAGCCAAAATAAAATTTTATTCAGAAAAAAATATTATTTTATAATATGAGACATACATGGTCATTTCTACTCAGTTTTTGTGAAACATGAATTTAGTTCTTTTTGGTTTTGCATATATGAAACATTTGAGAAAATTATGGGAAAATAGCTTTGTTTCTCTAATGTAATAACAATATTTTATATAAAACTCCTTTTTAAGATAATGTTTCCAAGACTTCCTAAATATAAAGATTCTCCAAAGGGAGATTTAGCATTAAATTATGTAAAGTAATTTTGAATCTGCAATTTAAAATTATATGTATATTGGATTATAGATTTTAAAGGCATTGTGTGATTGAATTTGGTCTTCACAGAAACTCCCAGTGTAAAATAGAAAGGTCGGATACCATTATCAACTTATTTTTCATTGACTAGGTATTTGATACTCACAAGCATTACATGCTAAGTGGCCATAAGAAGAATAAACATAATTCTATATATTTCTATGCTAAGCTTTTTCTTTTCTATGATGCTACACTCCACACTTAATTTAAAAGACTAAAACTGTCATCATAGTTCAATTTAGTCATACTTTAGTAAGAATGAGTCAATAGTTTTATACAAAAAGAGAACATTCTTAATCTCCAATATTTGCTAACTTAATAAGAATGCAAATTACTTAGCAACTGATGCAAAATGTGTCTTTGATTTGAGGTTTATCATAATTATTAACTATGTGCCCATTCTTTAGACCATTCTGTAGATACAGATGATAGATAGATCTCAGTCTTTAAGTAGGAAAGCTTCCATCTCTAACTCTACAAAGTAAACAGGTCAATCTCTCTAATACCCGTAAATTCAAGGAAAATTATTTATGTGCCAAAAATCAAATGCAAAATTCCCAAGGTGAAAGTCATGTAAAAAAATATAAAGCATGAAGATTATTTCACCTAAAAGTAGAGAAGAATTGACAAATGAGAAGTTTATTAATAGTTTCTCCACGTGTCTTTCCTTTCCACATACTTTTATTTCCTGCCACAGAAAGTTCTGGAGCTGAATCTGGACCTGGAACCCTACTGAGCAGAGCCCCCCACCCCCAGAGCATGACACAATGAATTGGAAGGCCCATTGGATTGAACCATTTCATTTGTAATCCTAATTCTACCACTGAAATGCTGAGTGATTCTCACAAAACTACTTAAAACTGTTGAGTCTGTTTCAACACACACTTATTCAGTGCTTTTGCAGATCTTACTCCCAAAAAGTTGGAAGCTGGGCCAGCTTCATGGATGGGCATCTGTGGGGTCACACGGGACCCTGATCTCAGAAGAGCCAGTACTTGGTTTAGTGATCTGTTGTCACTGTTTAGAAATTGTTTCTTTTTAAATGTAAACTTTTTATTTGGACATAATTATAGATTCCCATACAGCTGTAAGAAATAATATGTAAAGGTCATGAGTATTAACTACTTTCTCCCAATGGGCAACATCTTGCAAAATTACAGAACAGATTCCAGAGGGGCATGATGTATTCTGGAGAAAAGGGGAAAAACCAAAGCTTATTTTTATTTTTGATGTTGTAAATAAAAAATGAGAAGATTAATGCAGAAAAGTCATTGAAACAGAAGGTGGATCTCCAGTCTCAACAGATTCTGCCTAGATCAGACAACTGTGCCCTATCTTATCAGAGGAACTTGCTGTGGTTACAAAGGATGATCACCAAATCCCACTGAATTTTCCAGCATCATATCAGCGCCTCTGTTTTACAAAGCTTCATTTTGAGCTCAAAAGCAAATGATATTCTTGGAATACTTTTATTGCCAATATACACTGTATAAATAAGAGCCAGAAATCAGTGAATTGCCCTTTGTTGGCTTAAAGCACACTAGAATATATAGAAAAAAGATACAGCAGATAATTACCATACCAAAATAGCAAGCCAGTAGGAGGCATTAGTTGGCCTAATAGGGGAAAAGGAAGGGAATACTCCACTCAATACATAATCGAACAAACGAACTCAAGAATACTTTGCTGGAATACAGATTTTCATTCGAAACTATCCACTGGATGATGACCTGACTTTCTTTCTTTCTTTTTTTTTTTTTTAAGTATAATTGCTTTATAATGCTGTGTTAGTTTCTGCAGTACAACGAAGTAAATCAGCTATGTGTGCCAAGTCACTTCAGTTGTGTCCGACTGTTTGTGACCCCGTGGACTACAGCCCGCCAGGCTCCTCTGTCCATGGGATTCTCCAGGCAAGAATACTGGAGTGGGTTGCCATGCTCTCCTCCAGGGGATCTTCCCAACCCAGGGATCAAACCCAGGTCTCCCACATTGCAGGAAGATTATCTACCACTGGGCCACCAAGCAAGCTATATACCCTCTCCCTCTTGGGTCTTCTTCACATCTCCCAGATCTTACCCCTCTAGGTCATCACAAAGCACTGAGCTGAGCTCCTGTGTTATCCTGCAGCTTCCTACTGGCTATCTATTTCACACGTGGTAGTGTGTGATGTCAATCCTAATCTCCCAGTTCATCCCACCCTCTCCCTCCCCACCCCTGTGAACACATGTCTGTTCTCCATGTCTGCGACCCTCCTTTCTTTTGATACACAAACAGGGTTTCTACATATACGTATATAAGTCCATTAAGGCAAACTCCGTTCCTGGAGAAACTCATAGCACGTTTTCTAACCAAGAACAGCATTCTGCAAATGAAATAATAAATTATTTCATTCTCTCAAAATCATATCTTCATTTCCCTCTGCCTACCCCTTCAATTCCTAGCTTTTTTTAGTTGTTTGTTGGCAAGAAAGTTCACATCTCTTCCTCTTGAACAGTTGTCAAAACACCAAGGCTGTCATCCACTGACTCTGCAGCCCTGTGCTGAAACAGTGTTTTCTCGAACATTTGCAGTTGCGTATAATGTTGATGACAGCTTGTTTTGTAGTTGTTTTGCCTTCCTAGCTTCAAAGACAGCAGCCACTAGTGCAAAGAAAAGCCTTTTCTCACATGGATACACTTCCATTTTTTACCTCTGAAAATTCAACGAGTTAAAACTATGCCTAAATGCCTTTTAGGACCCATTAGATGAGTTCTTAACAGAGGGGTCTTAAATCTTCCTTCTCATTTTATACTTAAGTTCTAAAACTAACTATCTTACAAACTTTAAAATCAGATATGTTGGAGATTAAGAGGCAAACTAAAGTCATGATTAGGACCTCTACTAGTCTACCTGACAACACATTACAGCTTAGAGACTAGAGCCAGACAAACTGTGTATCAAATTCTAGGGCTACCTTGCACTAGCTGTGGTATTTTTGGAAACATCCTATCTTAGCTTCAATTTCCTTACCTGTAAAATGAGAATGTTAATAATTTACCTACCAAAGAGGAATGTTCTGAAAATTTCAAGAGCTAATCTACATAAGATTTTTGGCAATGCATTTCTAGTTCACAGCAATAAATACTGTTATTTATTAACTAATAAACATAAAACTTGTATATTGCTACTGTTTTTGCTATTGCTATAATTATTAAGCAAAGGAGATATTACAATAATTTTAGAGAAAATAAGAAACTAGTATGAAAATAAATATATACAATTCAGATTCATACTAGGAAAAGTGATAAACCACTCGATTTTAATTTTGGAGTTTTTGTTATNTTTTTGATTTAGCACCAAAGTGAAAGTGAAGTGAAAGTTGCTCCGTCGTGTCCAACTCTTTGCTGCCCTGAGGACTATACAGTCCATGAAATTCTCCAGGCCACAATACTTGAGTGGGTAACTTTTTCCTTCTCCAGGGATCTTCCCAATCCAGGGATTGAACCCAGGTCTCCTGCATTGCAGGCGGACTCTTTACCAGCTGAGCCACAAGGGAGGCCCAAACAGCCCCGTAATAATTTCTTAAGGGTTAATTTCACTGTGACAATGAAACCATATATATATAATTTTCTATTCTGTAGCAACATTAACATCTATTGCTCTGCCTTGCACTTTGAATATATATCTTATCCGTGCATGATTTTGTAGCACCATGCATTGATTCTGTGAGTTATTCAGATTTTCCAAATATTGACATGTCCCATTATACAATGTTAAAAATGAACTTTTGATAATATCAGTACCAATCTCAAATCCTTTATGCATGCTTCCTTTGCCATTACTCAAAATATTAAAAATGAATGTATTCAAATAGTAGAGCTTTACAATGTTAACAGTTTTTACTACTTCATCAAAAACATTATTAAGTGAAACTGGCATTTTTTTTTTTTTTTTGGTACAAGTTCATGGTGGTAAAGCATACAAAACTGTTAGTACAGTGTAGTGCCATTGTTGTGATTTATGGTAATATGTCAGCAGTTCTACATACATTTTTTAAATATTATCAGTATAAATGTCAAGCTGATAAAAAAATTAAATAATATATAAAGTTATTATGAAAATAGTTTGGATCCTACAAGCCTCATATAAGGTTCTTAGGGACTCCAGTCATCTGTGAAATACACTGAGAACTACTGCTCTACAATATACCAAGAAAGTTCTAGCATCTTGCCTCACTTAGTATAGGCCAGCACTGGGTCTAGATTTCTGTCAATCAATCGGGAAAATGTTAGAGGCATGGCCAGTGACTTTTTGACTCATTCAATCTATAATTTCTCTTTTGTAAGCCCACATTAATAACTTGAGCTTGATCCAGCATTACGTTTTTCCACCCAGATGCAGCAACACTGGGATTCATTCTCTTAAGTGCTCCTCAGATTTCTACTGATATGTAATGGCAACATCCTGTGACTCCTGTGGTGATCTATCTTGTATCTCCTCAGGGGCTAAACTTTCACCTTATCCTCTGGTGCCTTCCAAAATTTCTCTGGTTGTAACTCTAAAAATATGCCAGCAAATGTGGAAAACTCAGCAGTGGCCACAGGACTGAGAAAGGTATTTTCATTTCAATCCCAAAGAAACACGTTGCCAAAGAATGTTCAAACTACTGCATAATTGCATTCATTTCACAAGCTAGCAAGGCAATGTCAAAATGCTACAAGCTAGGCTTCAATAATATGTGAACTGAGAACTTCCAGATATAGAAGCTGGATTTAGAAAAGGCATAAGAACCAGAGATCAAATTGCCAACATCCATTGGATCATAGAGAAAGCAAGGAAATTCCGGGAAAAATATCTACTTCTGCTTCATTGACTATGCTAAAGCTTTTGACTCTGTGGATCACAACAAACTATGGAAAATTCTTGAAGAGATGGGAAAACCAGACCACCTAACCTGCCTCCTGAGAAACCTATATGCAGGTAAAGAAGCAACAGTTAGAACTGAACATGGAACAACAGTCTGGTTCAAAATTGGGAAAGGAGAATTTCAAGGCTGTATATTGTCACCCTGCTTATTTAACTTATATGCAGAGTATATCATGTGAAATGCAGAGCTAGATGAAGCACAAGCTGGAATCAAGATTGCTGGGAGAAATATCAATAACTTCAGATATGCAGATGATATCATACAAAGGGCAGAAAGCAAAGAGGAACTAAAGAGCCTCTTGATGAATGTGAAAGAGGAGAATGAAAAAGCTAAACGAGAAACTCAGTATTGAAAAAAACAATGATCATGGCATCTGGTCCCATCACTTAATGGTCATTAGATGCAGAAAAAGTGGAAACAGTGACAGATTTCTCTTTCTTGGGCTCCTAAATCACTGCAGATGGTGGCTGCAGCTGTGAAATTAAAAGACACTTGCTCCTNATGCAGGGCTAGATGAAGCACAAGCTGCAATCAAGATTGCTGGGAGAAATATCAATAACTTCAGATATGCAGATGATATCATACAAAGGGCAGAAAGCAAAGAGGAACTAAAGAGCCTCTTGATGAATGTGAAAGAGGAGAATGAAAAAGCTAAACGAGAAACTCAGTATTGAAAAAAACAATGATCATGGCATCTGGTCCCATCACTTAATGGTCATTAGATGCAGAAAAAGTGGAAACAGTGACAGATTTCTCTTTCTTGGGCTCCTAAATCACTGCAGATGGTGGCTGCAGCTGTGAAATTAAAAGACACTTGCTCCTTAGAAGAAAACCTATGGCAAACATAGACAGTATATTAAAAACCAAAGACACTGCTTTGCCAAAAAGGGTCCATATAGTCACAGCTATGGTTTTTCCAGTATCACTTAGGGATGTGAGAGTTGGACCATAAAGAAGGCCGAGTGCCAAAAAATTGATGCTTTCAAACTGTGATGCTGGAGAAGACTCTTGGGAGTTGTTTGGACAGCAAGGAGATCCAATCAGTCAATCCTAAAGGAAATCAACCCTGATTATACATTGGAAGAACGGATGCTGAAGCTGAAGCTCCAGTATTTGGCTACCTGATATAAGGAGCTGACTCACTGGAAAAGACCCTAATACTGGGAAAGATTGAGGGCAAGAGGGGAAGGGATGACAGAGGATAAGATGGTCGATGGCATCACTGACTCAATGGACATAAATTTGAGCAAATTCAGGGAGATAGTGAAGGATAGTGAAACCTGGCTGTTGCAATTCATAGGATTGCAAAGAGTCAGACAGGATTTAGTGACTGAACAACAGCAAGATCTAGAAACAACAGAGATGGTGGGGATAGGGTGATAAAAGGGTTAATAAGTAATTTTTTCTATGGTAACTGCCAGGGGTTGTCATAGCAAACACCCTCTTCCAACAACACAAGAGAAGACTCTACACATGGACATCACCAGATGGTCAATACCAAAATCAGATTGATTATATTCTTTGAAGCCAAAGATGGAGAATCTCTATACAGTCAGCAAAAACAAGACCATGAGCTGACTATGGCTCAGATCATGAACTCCTTATTGTCAAATTCAGACTGAAATTGAAAAAAGTGGGGAAAATCACTAAACCATTCAGGTATGACCTAAATCAAATCCCTTACGATTATACAGTGGAAGCAACAAATAGATTCAAGGGTTGGATATGATAGACAGAGTGCCTGAAGGCAAAGGAGAAAAGAAAAGATACACCCATTTGAATGAAGAGTTCCAAAGAATAGCAAGGAGAGATAAGAAAGCCTTCCTCAGCGATCAGTGCAAAGAAAT
>SJYX01015666.1:210737-223649 GCA_006410675.1 Oreotragus oreotragus
AGACGGCAGCCCACCAGGCTCCCCCATCCCTGGGATTCTCCAGGCAAGAATACTGGAGTGGGTTGCCATTTCCTTCTCCAATGCATGAAAGAGAGAAGTGAAAGTGAAGTCGCTCAGTCTGTCCGACTGTTAGCGACCCCATGGACTGCAGCCCACCAGGCTACTCCATCCATTGGATTTTCCAGGCAAGAGTACTGGGGTGGGGTGCCATTGCCTTCCCCAGAGTGGAACACTACTTATCCATAAAGATCACTGCTCATCCATTAAGAAGAATGAAATGATGCCATTTACAGAAACATGGATGGACCCAGAGATTATGATACTAAGTGAAGTAAGACAGGCAGAGAAAGGCAAGTAGCATGTGATAACACTTATATATATAGATCTACATATGGTACTAATTAATTTATTTACAAAATTGAAACAGACTCACAGACATGTAAAACAAACCATGTTTACCAAAGAGGGAATGGGGAGAGGCATAAATTAGAAGTTTTGGGCTAACAGATATCACTATATATAAAATATGTATATATGTAAATATGTGAATATTATATATAACACCAGCATAATCTTATTAATACTTTTAGCACAAGGAACTATATTTAATATCTTGTAATAAACCATACATAAAAGAATATGAAAAATTGTGTATATATATATATGTATGTATAACTGAACTGCTCTGCTCTACATCTGTGGTCTCAGCAGTAAAGAACCTGACTGTCAGTGCAGGGCACATAGAGACACAGGTTCAATCCCTGGGTCGGGAAGATCCTCCTGGAGGAGGAAATGGCAACCCACTCCAGTATTCTTCCCTGGAGAATCCCATGGACAGAGGAGCCTGGTGGGTTACAATCCATGGGGTTNGTGGTCTCAGCAGTAAAGAACCTGACTGTCAGTGCAGGGCACATAGAGACACAGGTTCAATCCCTGGGTCGGGAAGATCCTCCTGGAGGAGGAAATGGCAACCCACTCCAGTATTCTTCCCTGGAGAATCCCATGGACAGAGGAGCCTGGTGGGTTACAATCCATGGGGTTTCAAAGAATCAGACATGACTGAAGTGACTTAGCATGTGCATGCACAGAAACTAATACAGCATTGTACATAAACTGTACTTCAATTTAAAAAACAAAATTTGAATGTAATAGAATAAAGTACAAGTGTATCCTTATTCCTTTCCTCTGGAAATCATTTCTGACTAAAGAAAGTTCCAAACTTCTCTGCAAAACTTACTGAATTGTTAACCTATGAGAGGTGAAGCGCACTTCACAGAGTTAGAAAATAGCTTTAGATTCTGGGAGTCAGTTAGATAGTGAGGCAAGAAATTGAGATGACTGATGTGGAGCTTTGAAAATCCAAGGGAGAAAAGCTGCAGTTCTTATCTCCTGAAACTGGAGGAGCATGCAAATGTAATGAGTGCCCTGCCTGAATAGGGTCTGGAGCTTGATTTGCAATCATTAGTTAGGATATAATTATGTTCTGCTTCCACTGAAAGCAAGAGGATCACATCAGAATTCCAGCTGTGTCTCTAAAATCTCTTGTTCATATATCCAGGCTAAGAATCCCAGAAATCTATCTCTACTTGTAATTACATGGTAACTTGACCATCAGTGGTGAGGCATCTTCCTATCCCAACCTTTTCTTATTCCTACGCTCCACAGACATAGACACAAAACATGAAAACTACTCTTATTCTCACTGTGGGAAGAAGTGTAAGGTTATATTTATGACTCTGAACTGTGAGGATGATTATTTAGAAACAAATTGTGCTTAGAATATAATATTCTTCTTCTAAACCTAGGACTTCTGAGAAGTACAGGGACTGAGTTATTTTAAAATGCTTTAAAAAGGTTACAAACTCCTTCAGAAATATGATGAAAGCACCAGACCCATCTCAGTCTGGCTCAGAAAAAAAAGTTGTTTTTTTTTTTTTTTTTTTGCATTATATTTTGGATAGTTCCTGGATTCACTGAAATTCAGTTAAATATCTCAGGTCAATGAGAGTCAAACTTTAGGGATTGGTGAGAAAAGCTTAGTTCATGATTGGAGAAAAAATTTTCTAAATGACCTTTCTAGCATAGATACGTATTATCTCTGTGTGTTGAAAGTATGTTATATGTTAGCTCATAGATGTAATTTGTAGAAAGTGAATGGAATAGAATTGAATGTTTACCACCTGGTGATCTGTCTGGATGAACTTACAGTATCTGGAAGAATTTGTATTAAAAGGCAGCTTAAACTTTCTCTGTGATATCAAAGGTCTCAAGCCTGCCTTTGACGAGTACTGGATGGAAATCACCTCACATCTGGGTTGTGCTCAGAGTGGCTCATGGACTTCAGACAAAAGGTCAGTGAACCCGTGGGAGGTAGAGAAGCCAGCAGTCGCTTGTTCCCTGCTCCTCTTTTCCCCCTTTTTCCTAGATCCCTTTGACCCAGGACAATTAGTCCATGAGACAAGTGGGGGCTCAAAGTCCATTCCACTCTCATTTCACTGCTGCTCTGCCGCACACCTGAGTGAGGCTTCATGCAGGATGACATTTCAGAGCATTCGTGATGAAATCCTTAGGACTTGGCCAATAATAAGTCAATAGAAATGTCTGCATTTAATGTTAAGCATGTGAAGTTACATAAGTTTCCCCTTCCCACCCTGAACTCAGGGCACTTTCTCTCTATTTCAAATACTTTTTCGAAAATGTTTTTTAAATTGCGATAAAACTCCTGTAATATAAAACATACTATTTCAACTATAGAATTCACATTGTTGTGCAACTCTCACTATTATCCATCTTCTGGATTTTTCACCTTCCTAAATTGAAATGCTGTCCCCATTAAATGCTAATGCCACTGGCCCCTGGCATCTACGAGTGTACTTTCTTTTTTTTTTTTTTTTCCAGTGTACTTCTGACTCGATGAATTTGACTGTTCTGGGTATCTTGTATAAGTGGAAGGAAGCAGTATTTGTCTGTGCCCAATTCTATTGGAGGGGTTTTACTGGTGGCTCAGTGTTAAAGAATATTTCTGCAATGCAAGGGACATGCAGGAGGCTCTGGTTTAACCCCCAGGTCACGAAGATCCCCTGGATGAGGGCATGGCAATTTACTCCAGTATTCCTGCCTGGAGAATCCCATGGACAGAGGAGCCTGGCAGGTCACAAAGAGTCACAAAGAATCAGACACCACTGGCGTGACTGAACACACACACACACACACACACACAATGTATATTGGAATGCATTTCTTACAAACAGGTTGTAACATTTTTCCCCTTATGCTATACAGTAGGTTCTCATTGGTTATCTATCTTATACATAGTAGTGTATATATGCTAATCCCAATCTCCCAGTTTATCCCACCATCCCTTCCTATTCTGGTGTTCATATGTTTGTTCTCTACGTCTGTGTCTCTTTTCTGCTTTGCATATGGGTTCATCTGTACTGTTTCTCTAGATTCCACATATATGTGTCAATATACACTATTTTTCTCTTTTTGACTTCATTCTGTTTCATCTTGTTTTGATACTTTTAGGATGGTTTTCTAATCAGTTACCTCACCTTGCAATATTCAAGTGAGAAATAAAATTTATCATAATTTGTGAGCAGAAAAGACACTGTATCTTCTTTTCTCTGTTTTTTAAATTCAAATTTATTTTAATTGGAGGCTAATTAATTTACAATATTGTATTTGTTCTGCCACACATCAACATGAATCCACCACGGGTGTACACATGTTCCCCATCCTGAACCCACCTCCCTCTTCCCTCCCCGTACCATCCCTCCGGGTCATCCCAGTGCACCAGCCCCAAGGATCCTGTATCGAACCTGGACTGGTGATTCGTTTCTTATATGATATCATACATGTTTCCATGCCATTCCCCCAAATAATCCCACCCTCTCCCTCTCCCTCAGAGTCCAAAAGACTGTTCTATACATCTCTTTTGGGTCTCTTTTTCTGTCTCACATACAGGGTTATCGTTACCATCTTTCTAAATTCCATATCCATGCATTAGTATACTGTATTGGTGTTTTTCTTTCTGGCTTATTTAACTCTGTATTTGATAATGTACTCATTTCATGTGCTAGCAAAGTAATGCTCAAAATTCTCCAAGTTAGGCTTCAACAGTATATAAACTGAGAACTTCCAGATGTTTAAACTGGATTTAGAAAAGGCAGAGGAACA
Organism: Oreotragus oreotragus; assembly: GCA_006410675.1. Classification (NCBI taxonomy): domain Eukaryota; kingdom Metazoa; phylum Chordata; class Mammalia; order Artiodactyla; family Bovidae; genus Oreotragus; species Oreotragus oreotragus. Next base: position 214,917 of record SJYX01015666.1, read on the forward strand.
AGAGATCAAATTGCCAATATCTGTTGGATCATAGAAAAAGCAAGTGAATTCCAGAAAAACATCTGCTTCTGCTTCATTGACTATGCTAAAGCCTTGGACTGTGTGTATCACAACAAACTGTGTAAAATTCTTAAAGAGATGGGAATACCAGACCACCTGACCTGCCTCTTGAGAAACCTCTAGGCCAGGAAGCAACAGTTAGAACTGGACATGGAACAACAGACTGGTTCCAAATAGGAAAAGGAGTACGTCAAGGCTGTATATTGTCACCCTGCTTATTTAACTTATATGCAGAGTACATCATGAGAAACACTGGGCTGGAGGAAGCACAAGCTGGAATCAAGATTGCCGGGAGAGATATTAATAACCTCAGATATGCAGATGACACCACCCTTATGGCAGAAAGCAAAGAAGAACTAAAGAGCTTCTTGATGAAAGTGAAAGAGGAGAGTGCAAAAGCTGGCTTAAAGCTCAACATTCAGAAACTAAGATCATGACATCTGGTCCCATAACTTCATGGCAAATAGATGGGGAAACAATGGAAACAGTAACAGACTTTATTTTCTTGGGCTCCAAAATCACTGCAGATGGTGACTCCAGCTGTAAAAGGAGATGCTTGCCCCTTGAAAGAAAAGTTATGACAAGCCTCAACAGCATATTAAAAAGCAGAGACATTACCTTGCCAACAAATGTCTGTCTAGTCAAAGCTATGTCTTTTCCAGTAGTCACATGTGGATGTGAGAGTTGGACCATAAAGAAGGCTGAGTGCTGAGAAATTGATGCTTTTGAACTGTGATGTTGGAGAAGACTCTTGAGAGTCTCTTGGACTGCAAGGAGATCAAACCAGTCAATCCTAAAGGAAATTAACCCCGAATATTCATCAGAAGGATTGATGCTGAAGCTCCAATACTTTGGCCACCTGATGCAAAGAACTGACTCATTTGAAAAGATCCTGATGCTGGGAAAGATTGAAGGCAGGAGGAGAAGGGGACGACAGAGGATGAGATGGTTGGATGGTATCACTGACTCAATGGACACGAGTTTGAACAAGCTCCAGAGATAGTGAAAGACAAGGAAGCCTGGCGTGCTGCAGTTCATGGAGTCGCAAAGAGTCAGACAGGACTAACAAGAAGACTGACAAGAATAACTACCTAGAAGCATCTCCGTAAATGTTTACTAAATAGTGTGGATTTCCACAGATGAAGAAATTGATAAACAGAGAGATCATGGAAGTTGCTCAAGGTACTCTTACTGAGTAATGGATTAAGAAGTATATTGAGTTTAAAATAAACCTTTTCTATTAGAGGTGATGAGCTGTTGTATTTTGCATGATCACCTAAACTTCCAGTATAAATAGTATCTAATGAAGCCTTTCTATAGGGAATTTCACTGTCTCTAATTGTACTGAATTTCCTTTTGCAACTTGAACCATTGTGAAATAAACAACACTAATTAAAAAAAAATTCTTACTAATATTCATGGGCATATCCTTGACCAAGTTCTGGATGTCTACTAAAATATTCTGTTCTCCATTTCAGTTGTCATCAACATCCAGAGATTTATCAAACTGTTAAACCTGAAGCTATTGTTGATGTTTTTTCTTTTTCTGGTTGTATTGTCATTTGGTTGGTTGAAATAAAACTGCTTCATTGCTCTTTCCTGGTCACACTTTCCTTGTCAGTTTCAATCAGTCTACATACCACGTACTGACTCTTCATGAGTAGAGGCAGTGTTTTACACCATGACACCCTATTTAGCATGAAATAAAAGCTCATAAAGAACCTATGTAAAAATTAACATGTAATTTATTAGTTTGATTATTATTATTATTTTTTCCAGAGAAGAAATGCAAGAACTCATTTTTTTATCCCATAAAAATTTCTTATAGGTAAATAAATAAGACTATTTACCCACATCATGAAATTTTTTGTTATCTGCTATCATTAATTGATTATTATTAAAAATAATCTGAACATTGAGTGCAATCGAATTCTACATTTTTTTTTTTTTTGGTTGTGCTTCTCCTTTTGTTTTCCTTTCTAAAAATTTTATTGATATAAACACTGGGGAAATTTGCTGCTAATGAAACATATAATGGAAACAGTTGACTCGTCATTTTGGTTCTACGATTAGAAGGAACATCACTTATTAGGAGAACAACTCTGTTTTATTGAAAGCTTGAACATTGAGTGCAATCGAATTCTACATTTTTTTTTTTTTTTGGTTGTGCTTTTCCTTTTGTTTTCCTTTCTAAAAATTTTATTGATATAAACATTGGGGAAATTTGCTGCTAATGAAACATATAATGGAAACAGTTGACTCGTCATTTTGGTTCTAGGATTAGAAGGAACATCACTTACTAGGAGAACAACTCTGTTTTATTGAAAGTGCTGTATGAATGGCTTTTAGGAAGCTACCTGATGGTAGTGGCTCTGAGCTGTCACTGCATCAGAGAAAATACTTTGATTACAGAAATAGAGCAGATGTTCAGTCCACATTTGTATACTTGAAATACACTGAAAGCATAAAACCAGGCTGACAGCTAGGAGAGATGAACAGCCTGTAACCATGGAAGAATTGCACTGAAGCAGATTCTAGACACCACTGGGTTGGAGTANTTTTTTTTTTTTTGGTTGTGCTTCTCCTTTTGTTTTCCTTTCTAAAAATTTTATTGATATAAACACTGGGGAAATTTGCTGCTAATGAAACATATAATGGAAACAGTTGACTCGTCATTTTGGTTCTACGATTAGAAGGAACATCACTTATTAGGAGAACAACTCTGTTTTATTGAAAGCGCTGTATGAATGGCTTTTAGGAAGCTACCTGATGGTAGTGGCTCTGAGCTGTCACTGCATCAGAGAAAATACTTTGATTACAGAAATAGAGCAGATGTTCAGTCCACATTTGTATACTTGAAATACACTGAAAGCATAAAACCAGGCTGACAGCTAGGAGAGATGAACAGCCTGTAACCATGGAAGAATTGCACTGAAGCAGATTCTAGACACCACTGGGTTGGAGTATATTTAAAGGATCCAAATGGGCTTCCTTGGTGGCTCAGCTGGCAAAGAATCTTCCTGCAATGCAGGACACCCGGTTCAATTCCTGGGTCGGGAAGATCCCCTGAAGAAGGGAAAGGCTACCCACTCCAGTACTGTGGCCTGGACTTGGACTGTATAGTTCATAGGGTCGCAAAGAGTTGGACAGGCCTGAGAGACTTTCACTTTCTTTTTTCTTTAAATGGTAATAGTAACAGTGTTTCAGCCCTGGGAAAGTAAAGGGCTTCAAAATGTTCTGTAGTTTCAACTGTGAGAGCAGTTTCAACTGTGGCAACGATGGAGCTATTAAAGTAAGTCCTTGGAGTAAAAGAAACTAAAGTAAAATTTGCTAAGGTTTTAATTTCACATCACTGTGTGGCATGCAGTAATACATTTCCAGGCAAAATTTTAGGCGAAACTTTGTTATCATTGCCTCAGAAATCTGTTCCTGACTTTAGGTATACAAAATAAAGAAATCTTAAACGGAAGCAGTTTAAGAAACTACAGTTTCTTAGTCCCAGAGGAAAAATGTATTTCTTTTTCTTTGGTGAGAATGCATTTCTTTTTCTTTGGTGAGGGAGTGAGATAATCAAAAACAGCAGTTTGCTCCAGATTGGGGTTTCTTTACCTTCAGTTCAGTTCAGTCGCTAGCGCTAGGGATAGTTATACTGGAGAAGTCTCTGCTACAGGGATATTTTTCAGCTATGAGATGTCAATAGCATCTCCACCGCCCAGTTGTAACACCTGAATTGTTGCCAGACACCTCCCAGTGTCCTCTGTGGGAAACCTTCTCAAGCTGAGCCCCACTGCCCTGGATTCTGATCCTCTGAAAATGTTTGTCTAGGATCAAGTGGTCAGAAATCCCAGCACCACTTAAAGAATGCTATTAGTGAAAATATTGTTTTCAATCTACCCAATCACTTCACTCTTTGAAAAATTAAGAAAAAGCAGTTTAAAATTTTATTATTTTAAATTAGTAAAATAAATTAAAATCACAGCTTTATTAGTCATAAAAAATGGCTAATAAAATTCTTCCATATTTTCCAACTACTCAATCTTGAAGCACTTTGGTGCTCAATATGAATAATAGCTATAATCATAAAACCCACTGGCATGCTGCCTTAAGTGTTTGGTGGTTGTCTTTCATTCATTGGATAATTACTTACCATTTGGCATGTTGTTCCTGGTGCCTTTAACTGGTAAAGGGCTACAAAAAGCTTTTATAGCTATTATATGTGTAGCAAGTGAGTTTTTGCTTTCTTTTTCACACAAAGAAGAACCTGCATGAATTCTAAGATGTAGGAATGATTTTCCTTTTTGACAAGGTAAATGGACCCATACTGCCTTTTGGTACAAATAGACCTAGTGGGGATGGAATGTAATTTGACATCATGTTAAGTGCTATGGTTACTAGGACAGGATAAATCCTAAGTTTGGGAGACACTGAATTTGAAAGGGCTTCATTCTCAGTGAGCAAATGCACAGGCTTTTGCCTTATATCAGGTGCTTTCCCATGTCCATTCACTTTTGGTTTATTGATCCCAGGCACACAGGATCAAAGCGGAGTTTGCCCTAAAATTATTTATTCTCTAAACAGGGAGAAAAGTCTTAATTTTGTGAAAGAGTTAGGTCACAAAGCAGAACAATGATTTAATTGCTGATGAGAGTTTACATGTAAAAAATGTCTGAAAGAATTCTTTATTAGCAGAGAGCTGGTGACAAAATCTATAGGAAAGAGAGATTATTGCCTGCTCTTAAAAAATACCATGTGAATTTTGGTCTAAGTCATCTTGAAGGATGAATAGAAGGAAGTGCTTTTCCAAAGGGTAGATCAATATGAGCAAAACATGGAAGAGGCAATGCAGAGTGGATGCTTGCGGGAGCCAAGGGACAATAATATGGACCATGTGGCTTGAGAAGATGTTTTGTGTATGGAGTTGAGAGGTTAGCTGGAATTAGGTTGGAGGAGGCTCTAAAGGTTGGGTTTTATTGATTCTTTAGGAGAAAAGGAGGCTCTTGGTAGAGGAGGAGATCTGTACTCAGTGCTTCAGGAACATGAATCTGGCAGTAATGCAGAGTGAACATAATGACATGTTCCAGACATAGAAAAGATGGCAGGAGAGGAAAACCACAGAAAATGCAAGAGAAATAGGCAAGTATTGAATTTATTTGCTTTCCCCCAAGGCATCATCAATGAAAAGTACAAACAATGGAACTTGATTCTATAATTACTTTTCCTGAATTCTCTTTGGTGCTGGCTGAAGTGGATGCTGTGGTGTACAATCTGGATTTCTTTCAGAGTTGGAAGATTCTTTCCTGCTTGCACGATGTACTGCCAAGTGCCAGCCACCTTTAGCTGTCAGTGTTTTCTGGAACTTGCTTTTTGCTGAAGAAAACTACCTTGACCAAGTTCCCAGAAAATGATAGAGGGAAGCTGTCATGGAGTGTAAGCACTCTCATACTCACCACAGTCAGGATTTTATGTGGAGTCACCTCACTCGTGCACCGTCTCTGTGAAGCTGGCTGAGACCTAGTCATGAATGCATGGCTGCCCTACTTGTTCTACCAAATCCTGCTTCATCTCCTCTTACCAGAGTTGTGGGTTCCAAGAGTGTTCATTCCCCAGTGAAACTCTTGCACACTCATCCTTCTGGTTCCTGGGGACCTCATCTTGCAGTAGTCGGTGCCAAGTGTGGTCTGGGAAAGCAAGTGCAGTAATGAGGTTGGGAAGCTGTCATACCCACTGTTGGTGAGGACACAATTACATGAGTAGGGGATGGAGTAGGGTATTTGTGGATGACACACAGCCCTGGACACAAAGTAATGATGGAATTACTAAAACTTTCACTGATGGTAAGTTGGGATGATGTATCATCAGTTGAAGGATATGAGTTAATGGCAATAACGTGTCAGTTAAGTTCAGTTCAGCCACTCAATAGTGTCTGACTCTTTGCGATCCCATGAACTGCAGCATGCCAGGCCTCCCTGTCCATCACCAACTCATGGAGTCCTCCCAAATGCATGTCCATTGAGTCAGTGATACCATCTAACCATCTCATCCTCTGTCGTCCCCTTCTCCTCTTGCCTTCAATCTTTCCCAATATCAGGGTCTTTTCCAATGAGTCGGCTCTTCATAACAGGTGGCCAAAATATTGGAGTTTCAGCTTCAACATCAGTCCTTCCAATGAACACCCAGGCATGAACTCCTTTAGGATGGACTAGTTGGATTTCCTTGCAGTCCAAGGGACTCTCGAGAGTCTTCTCCAACACCATGGTTCAAACGCAACATTCTTCAGTGCTCATTTTCATAACAGGTGGCCAAAATATTGGAGTTTCAGCTTCAACATCAGTCCTTCCAATGAACACCCAGGCATGAACTCCTTTAGGATGGACTAGTTGGATTTCCTTGCAGTCCAAGGGACTCTCGAGAGTCTTCTCCAACACCATGGTTCAAACGCAACATTCTTCAGTGCTCATCTTTCTTTATAGTCCAACTCTCACATCCATACTTGACTACTGGAAAAACCATAGCCTTGACTAGATGGACCTTTGTTGACAAAGTAACGTCTCTGCTTTTTAATATGCTGTCTAGGTTGGTTATAACTTTCTTTCCAAGGAGTAAGTGTTTTTTAATTTCATGGCTGCAATCACCATCTGCAGTGATACACATTAAAATTATAGGGATAGACCTGGAGACTGTCATACAGAGTGAAGTAAGTTAAAAAGGGAATAACAAATATCATATGATGTCACTTATATGTGAAATCTAGAAAAATGGTACAGAGGAACTTATTTCCAAAGCAGAAATTGAGACACAGATATAGAGAATAAACTAATGGAGATGAAGGGGGAAAGGGAGGTGTGGTGAATTGGGAGATAGGGACTGACATATATACATTACTATGTATAAAACAGAAAGCTAATGAGAACCTACTTTATATCACAGGGAACTCTATTCAATGCTCTGTGGTGACCTAAATGGGAAGGAAATCCAAAGAAAGAGGCTATATGTACATAGATACACACATGACTGATTCACTTTGCTGTGTAGTAGAAACTAACACAATATTGTAAAGAAACTGCACTCCAATAATTTTTTTAAAAGTAAATAAAATATAGAAGAAAGAGCAAATATAAGGACAATTAAATTCGATGATGTTTGCTGATGGCAGCCCACTCCAGTGTTCTTGCCTGGAGAATCCCAGGGACGACGGAGCCTGGTGGACTGCCGTCTATGGGTCGCAAAGAGTCAGACACGACTGAAGTGACTTAGCAGCAGCAGGGGTGATTGATCCTCTGGAGAGAGACAATGAAAAGCTGAAGAGAGTTGTTAATTAAAAGGTAACAATGGAAGACAGGCCTTCTGAGGACACAGACAGCTGGAGCGGAGCCCAGGACTTTGTAAAAAGACACCACAGTTACATATAAGGTTAAATTCCTGAGTTAGGTAGGCTGGGAAAGAACAGGATCCTGAGACATGGGATGGGGCTCTCTGAGCTCCTTCTGAACCTTTAAAGCTTAAGACACAACCCACTCCTTTATGTTAGAGGCAAATCCTCCCTCCGCTGACCTTGGAGATAAGGTGGAAGGCAATGTTCCTTTTTGCCATTCTCCGGATCACCCCCATCTCTCCTCCTGGCCCTGAGGCCAGCACTAGGGCTGAGTCACATCCACTTGATTAGCCAAGAGCTGGGTTTGGTTAGAGGGAAAAGGACTCTACTCTAGATGAGCCTCAGAGTAGATAGGACATAGTCACTGAGTTTTAGCAGGAACAAGGAGAAGACATTGCACTGGACTCTGATGTCTTGGGTCAAGATTGATGGAACATAAAAGAATTTATCAATGTGGGAGCATTTTTTCCTGGGATACAAGACTTAACATGCTGAGCAAGAGATAGTGCTAATGTGATTCTAGAATACATCTTAGGAGCTTGGAGAAAGTGCTACGCCATGCCAAATAAAGTAAAAATTCAAGAATGGCCATGGAGAAAGAAAGAAAGGTCCAGAAGCTTAGATAAGTGCACATGATGAGGTGGTTATGTTACCGGGGGCTGGAGACCCTCTGGGGGTTTCTGGGGACATTCTACTTCCTACACCAAAGAAACGGCTTATTGAGGGATATCAATGTCACTGAGAAATGGGGCCATAGGTGTCACCCGTAAGCCAGGGCTGACTCTGAGAGGTGTTATCACTAAAGTAGGTTTACAGGTAATGTCTCTGCTTTTGAATATACTATCCAGGTTGGTCATAACTTTTCTTCCAAGGAGTAAGCATCTTTTAATTTCATGGCTGCAGTCAGCATCTGCAGTGATTTTGGAGCCCCCCAAAACAAAGTCTGACACTGTTTCCACTGTTTCCCCATCTATTTCCCATGAAGTGATGGGACCGGATGCCATAATCTTCGTTTTCTGAATGTTGAGACTTAAGCCAACTTTTTCCTTCTCCTCCTTCACTTTCATCAAGAGGCTTTTTAGCTCCTCCTCACTTTCTGCCACAAGGGTGGTGTCATCAGCATATCTGAGGTTATTGATATTTCTCCCGGCAATCTTGATTCCAGCTTGTGTTTCTTCCATTCCAGTGTTTCTCCTTATGTACTCTGCATATAAGTTAAATAGGCAGGGAGACAATATACAGCCTTGACGTATTCCTTTTCCTATTTGGAACCAGCCTGTTGTTCCATGTCCAGTTCTAAC
>SJYX01015666.1:229696-249480 GCA_006410675.1 Oreotragus oreotragus
GTGACCTCACGAATCGCAGCACGCCAGGCCTCCCTGTCCATCACCAATTCCCGGGGTTCACTCAGACTTGTGTCCATCGAGTCAGTGATGCCACCCAGCCATCTCATCCTCTGTCGTCCCCTTCTCCTCCTGCCCCCAGTCCCTCCCAGCAGAGTCTTTTCCAATGAGTCAACTCTTCGCATGGGGTGGCCAAAGTACTGGAATTTCAGCTTTAGCATCAGTCCTTCCAAAGAAATCCCAGGGCTGATCTCCTTCAGAATGGAGTGATTGGATCTCCTTGCAGTCCAAGGGACTCTCAAGAGTCTTCTCCAACTACACAGTTCAAAAGCATCAATTCTTTGGTGTTCAGCTTTCTTCACAGTCCAACTCTCACATCCATACATGACCACTGGAAAAACCATAGCCTTGACTAGACAGACCTTGTTGGAAAAATAATGTCTCTGCTTTTGAATATGTTATCTAGGTTGGTCATAACTTTTCTTCCAAGAAGTAAGCATCTTTTAATTTCATGGCTGCAATCACCATCTGCAGTGATTTTGGAGCTTCCCACCCCCCAAAAAAAGTCTGATGACGGGAACCACCACGGGAGATCCCACCCATGACAAGGTCATGTGGAGAGACCTGGCAGGAAAGGCGGATCAGGTCTCAGGGGGTCCTCTGCTCGAGCATCTACCCCAAAACCAAAATCTGTCTGTTTTATTATTTCATGTCTCTCACCAACACCTCTGACATTAATGGGGGGCTGTCCCCGACCACCTTTCTGTGAAGAAAATCAACTTAGAGCTTTGGTTAATAAGTCTCCTGGGCATAATAAGAGTGTTTCAATTCAAACTTTTCTTCCAAGAAGTAAGCGTCTTTTAATTTCATGGCTGCAATCACCATCTGCAGTGATTTTGGAGCTCCCCCCACAAAAAAAAAGTCTGATGACAGGAACCACCACGGGAGATCCCACCCATGACAAGGTCATGTGGAGAGACCTGGCGGGAAAGGCAGATCAGGTCTCAAGGGGTCCTCTGCTCGAGCATCTACCCCAAAACCAAAATCTGTCTGTTTTATTATTTCATGTCTGTCACCAACACCTCTGACATTAATAGGGGGCTGTCCCCGACCACCTTTCTCTGAAGAAAATCAACTTAGAGCTTTGGTTAATAAGTCTCCTGGGCATAATAAGAGTGTTTCAATTCAAACCCCTCTGATAGCTTTCTAACTTGCCTGACAGATTAATCCGGACTTTTTCAACTACGCATATGATTGTTTACAGCCTCCCAACCATGAGAGGCACAGGAAGCTTAAAACATTCTAGGAATGTAGAGCTTTTTGAGGAGTTAAAAATCATTAGAATAGAACTGATTAAGGGTTTCATTGTTGAGCCAATACTTACTGCCAACTTTTCATATCCTTTATTTGTTGTGTACCCGTGAGTGCATTAATTAATATAGTTGGTATATAGAAAAAACAAGTAGCAACATTAGATCTTTGAGTTAAGTACTTTCTTTGTTATAACCCACTGCACCTTTGTTCTATAAGTATGTAACTTAATTTAGTACTTTGAGGGCGATGCAGATTTGAGAAAAAACACTTCAAGGGAAAATGAGTTTTGTGGTTGATTAACATTTATCACGGGGAAGGCAATGGCACCCCACCCCAGTACTCTTGCCTGGAAAATCCAATGGACAGAATAGCCTGGTGGGCTGCAGTCCATGGGGTCGCTAACAGTCAGACAGACTGAGTGACTTCACTTTCACTTTTCTCTTTCATGCATTGCAGAAGGAAATGGCAACCCACTCCAGTATTCTTGCCTGGAGAATCCCAGGGGTGGGGGAGCCTGGTGGGCTGCAGTCTATGGGGTCACACAGAGTCGGACACGACTGAAGTGACTTAGCAGCAGCAGCAACATTTATCAAGGAAAAAAGCCATAAAATGTTAACAGGCCTCCTGGCCAGAAGATAATGTAAATCACCTGAGATCTTTTGTATAAGGAAAGGTATGCAGAAAGAAAGCCTGGTACCGATAAGGGTCAGGACTGCTGCCCCTGCATCTTCCATTATGTAAAACTTAGGGTATATAAGCACCTTTTGAAAATAAAGCTAGGGGGGTTTTGCACAAGCTTGGCCTCCCCTGTGTCAATTCTCTCTTTCTCTCTCTCTTTCTCCCTCTCCCTCCCTCTCTTTTTCAGGCTGATCCCTTGGAGCAAAGAGGCTCTCTGCATTCACTTCTTTGCCTGGGCTTCTAAAACCCACTCGAGAAGGTGCCGAAGGTGGGGGCACATTCCACTATTTGAGAAGGCACCTGCAGCCTACGTGAACAGAGGAAGTCTCTTGTCTGAGACTTTATTGGCTTTCTGCATTCAGTTCAGTTCAGTTCAGTCGCTCAGTCATGTCCGACTCTTTGCGAACCTATGAATCACAGCACACCAGGCCTCCCTGTTCATCACCATCTCCTGGAGTTCACTCAGACTCACGTCCATAGAGTTCGTGATGCCATCCAGCCATCTCATCCTAGGTCATCCCCTTCTCCTCCTGCCCCCAAACCCTCCCAGCATCAGAGTCTTTTCCAATGAGTCAACTCTTTGCATGAGGTGGCCAAAGTACTGGAGTTTCAGCTTTAGCATCATTCCTTCCAAAGAAATCCCAGGGTTGATCTCCTTCAGAATGGACTGGTTGGATCTCCTTGCAGTCCAAGGGACTCTCAAGAGTCTTCTCCAACACCACAGTTCAAAAACATCAGTTCTTTGGTGCTCAGCCTTCTTCACAGAGATCAGTGGAGAAATAACTCCAGAAAGAATGAAGGGATGGAGCTAAAGTAAAAACAATACCCAGTTGGGCATGTGACTGGTGATAGAAGCAAGATCCGATGCTGTAAATAGCAATATTGCATAGGAACCTGGAATGTCAGGTCCATGAATCAAGGCAAACTGGAAGTGGTCAAACAAGAGATGGCAAGGGTGAACGTTGACATTCTAGGAATCAGCGAACTAAAATGGACTGGAATGGGTGAATTTAACTCAGATGACCATTATATCTACTACTGTTGGCAGGAATCCCTCAGAAGAAATGGAGTAGCCAATCATGGTCAACAAAAGAGTCCGAAATGCAGTACTTGAATGCAATCTCAAAAACGACATAATGATCTCTGTTCATCTCCAAGGCAAACCGTTCAATATCACAGGTATCCAAGTCTATGCCCCAACCAGTAATGCTGAAGAAGCTGAATTTGAATGTTTTTATGAAGACCTACAAGACCTTTTAGAACTAACACCCCAAANATGAAATGGACATCTTTTTTGGTTGTTAGTTCTATAAGGTCTTGTAGGTCTTCATGAAACTGTTCAGCTTCAGCTTCTTAGCGTTACTGCTCAGGGCATAGACTTGGATTACCGTGATATTGAATGGTTTGTCTTGGAAATGAACAGAGATCATTCTGTCGTTTTTTAGACTGCATCGAAGTCTGCATTTGGGACTCTCTTGTTGACTCTGATGGCTACTCCATTTCTTCTGAGGGATTCCTGCCCGCAGTAGTAGATACAATGGTCATCTGAGTTAAATTCACCTATTCCAGTCCATTTTAGTTCACTGATTCCTAGAATGTCAACGTTCACTCTTGCCATCTCCTGTTTGATCACTTTCAGTTTTCCTTGATTCATGAACCTAACATTCCAGGTTCCTATGCAATATTGCTCTTTACAGCATCAGACCTTGCTTCTATCACCAGTCACATCCACAACTGAGTGTTGTTTTTACTTTGGCTCCATCCCTTCATTCTTTCTGGAGTTATTTCTCTAGTGATCTCCAGTAGCATATTGGGCACCTACCAACCTGGGAAGTTAATCTTTCAGTATCCTATCTTTTTGCCTTTTCATACTGTTCATGGAGTTCTCAAGGCAAGAATACTGAAGTGATTTGGCATTCCCTTCTCCAGTGGAGCACGTTTTGTCAGAACTCTCCACCATGACCCATCTGTCTTGGGTGGCCCTACACAGCACGGCTTAGCTTCATTGAGGTAGACCAGGCTGTGGTCCATGGGATCAGATTGGCTAGTTTTCTGTGACTGGTTTCAGTCTGACTGCCCTGTGATGCCCTCTCTCAGGGCCTACCATCTTACTGGGGTTTCTCTTGCTTTGCACGTGGGGTATGTTTTCACAGCTGCTCCAGCAAAGTGCAGCCGCTGCCCCTCACCTTGGATGTAAAATGAAGTAGTGGGTCTAAAAGATTCTGTAATGTCTGATTTGATTGAAGAACTTTCAGTGATACATTATGGTTCTGTTGAATCAGAGATCCTCATCTGTAATGCTATTATTGTGTCTTGATTTCTTATTCCAGTGGAATTTTCACTAAGCTCTCATTCTTTGTGTTGACATAGAAGTCTAGAAATGAAAAGGAATGGATATAATTACATTAGCATGGCTCAGTATAGCAGTCCTCCTATCTTGCTTGAATCATTTTTAGTCTTTCTCCCTATAAGCAAATGTTCTCTACCAACGTTTGAAATAAATTGCTTCAATCATTTACTTTACACTGAAGTCAGACCTCTTGCTGGTAGGTTTTCCCTTTCCATTTCTTTTAGACAGTATTGAAATCTAGTGACTGACTTTTGGAGAATAATGCAAGCTACTTATCTTTCTTCTCTACTTCATCAGGTACAAACTAACATACCAATCAAACTTGCAGGAGATTATCTTTCTTTTTCTTTTTGGTTTATCCTTCAGTGTCAGTTCTATCTGAGTTACATTTTTATGTGTAGACTGTAGGAAATAGAAATTTAAGCATTTTCCACTGAAAATAGTAATGCTTTTAGCAATCCAGCAATCACTTTTGTCTTATGCTTGTGGACTTGACTTCCCTGATAATCTCTTAGTTAAATGAAGCAAATGTCCTTTTACAGTCTGTTCAATGCAGGTACTTAGGATTCTATTAGTATATGTGAAAAAAAGGTAAACTGAGGAAAGCAATTTATTCTCTTGCTCTTTTAATAATTTGAAGAGAAAATGCACTATATATCAATATATGCTACCTCTCAGCTCCAGAAAGTCACTAGTGTGCTGCTACAATTTACAGTTTAAAAGGCCATGGAAGTGGATATGGGATTTTACTCCAAATAAAATATCTTATCTTAAGAAAATAAATCTTTGCTGTGTAAGGGGAAGAGAAAGGAAATACATAGATCACTGTGCTAGTTCTAAGAGCAAAACAAAAGAGAGGAATTATGCATTGAATTATTTAGTTATCTAAAAAAAAATCCCCCCAAACAGCTCTGAGGATAAAAAGTAAGGAACTGCATTCTGCTTTCAATCAAGTACACAAGGATATGAATTAATTATTCATTGAGAATTTGAGTGTAGTACTAAAAGAATAGAGATAAAATTGATGAATAGTAAATGATGCAGTTGCAAAACCCTTCAGAAACAGATGTAAACCACCATTATCCATTCTACATCTTCTCTTAATGAAACCTCAGAGACACATCAGCAACTTAAGAAAAGGAACACTTCATATCGTTTGCCTATTTCTGTAATACCATTCTTGGCATGTTGCAGAATTATTATTTACCTATTTTTCTTCCTTGGCTTCACATTCTCTATTCACTAAGTTCTAAAAATATTTGTGAATGAACAAATTAATAAGTGAGCAATTAAGGAAAATGAACACATGTGCCCCATTATTGATAAGATTTTATTTTTCTGAATCTTCTGTGTGGTTTAGAAAGGCTTGAATTTCTTGCCCATGAAAAGTATAACTTTATGAGAATTTAGCATACGCTAAATTCAGTGTAGGGAACTGAGTGTAGGGAAACTAGTTATTGTCAAGGAGTCCTTTAACCACAGGAAGATTTTCTTTTCAGAGTGCTTTTCTTTTCCATTCTCTTCTTTTCTATTATATAACTTTCAAGTGAACAGCAAGTGCACACCTTATAATGTGACTACAATGTGGTAACCACCACAAGTCTAGTTGCCACATATCACTTACATTAGAGACTTTCTCTCATTTTGCTCACCTCCAACACCCTTCAAATCTGGAAACCACTAATCTGGTCTCTGTATCTATTAATTTATTTTGTTTGTTCATTTGTTTTTTGTTTTTGCTTTAGATTTTACATATCACTGAAATCATATGGCATTTATCTTTCTGCATCTGACTTATTTCCTTTAGCATAACACTCCCTAGTTCTATCCATGTTGTTACAAATGACAAGAGAGCATACTTTTCTGTGGCTGAATAGAAATACATTTTCTGTCTATCTACCAATATCACATCTTCTTTATCCACTTAGCCACTGATGGACACCTAAGAGGTTTCCATGCTTTGGCTATTGCAAATAATGCTGCAGTGAAAATGGGAATGCATATATCTTTACAACTTATTGTTTTCAGTTTCTTCAGATAAATATTAAGAAGAAGTAGAGTAGCTTGGGCCTATGCTAATTGTATTCTTAATTTTTTGAGGAACTCCCATATTGGACTAATTTACAATCCCAGCAACAGTCTACAAGGGTTCTCTTTTTCCAAATCCTCTCTAACATTTGTCTTTTTGATAATAGCTATTCTGATCATTGTGAATTGGCATCTCATTGTTTGATTTTCATGTCTCTGATGATTAGTGATGTTGGGTATCTTTTCATGTACCTATTAGCCATCTGCATGTCATCCTGGGAAAAACGTTTATTCAGATCCTCTGACTATTTTTTAAATAGGTTTGCTTGTGGGATTTTTTTTTTTTAATTTTGTGTTGTGTGATCTCAATATATTCTATATATGAATCATTTATTAGACATATCATCTACAATTATCTTCTCCCATTCAGTGGGTTATCTTTTAATTTTGTTGATAATTTACTTCACTGTGTAAAAGGTTTTAAGTTTGATTAGGTTACATTTATTTATTTCAGCTTTTGTTTTCTTTGCCTGAGGAGATGGATCCCAAAAACTGTTCCTGAGACTAATGTCAGAACATATTGCCTGAGTTTTTTTCTAGGAGTTTCAGGCTTTCCAGTCTTACATTTAGGTCTTTAATCCATTTTGAGTTATTTTTTGTGTATGGCATAAGATTGTGGTATCATCTCATTCTTTTGCATGTAGCTATTGTTTCCCCAACACCATTTATTGAAGAGACAATCCTTTCTCCATTATATGTTTTTTGCTCCTTTGTCTTAAATTAATTGTCCATACATGTTTTGATTTATTTCTGGGCTCTCAATGCTGTTTCACTGGTTTGTGTGTTTAAATTTGTGCCAGCATCATACTGTTTCAGTTATTGGAGTGTTGTTCAGTTCAGTCCAGTCGCTCAGTCATGTCCGACTCTTTGCGACCCCATGAACCACAGCACTCCAGGCCCCAGGCCTCCCTGNTTGATTTATTTCTGGGCTCTCAATGCTGTTTCACTGGTTTGTGTGTTTAAATTTGTGCCAGCATCATACTGTTTCAGTTATTGGAGTGTTGTTCAGTTCAGTCCAGTCGCTCAGTCATGTCCGACTCTTTGCGACCCCATGAACCACAGCACTCCAGGCCCCAGGCCTCCCTGTCCATCACCAACTGCCAGAGTCTACACAAATCCATGTCCATTGAGTTGGTGATGCCATCCAACCATCTCATCTTCAAATGAGTCATCTCTTCGCATCAGGTGGCCAAAGTATTGGATTGTAGTGTTGTAGTATAGTTTAAAATCAGGGATTGTGATACCTTCAGCTTCATTTTTCTTTCTGAAGATTGTTTTGGCTATTCAGTATCTTTTGTGGTTCCATACACATTTTTGAATTATTTTTTTTTTCTACTTCTGTGAAACATGCCATTGGAATCTTGGGACTACATATAAATCTGAAGATTGCTTTTGGGTAGCAGGGATATTGTAACCATATGAATTCTTCCTATTCATGAGAATGAACTATCTTGTCATTTATATGTGTTTTCAGTATCTTTCATCAGTTCCTTACAGTTTTTAGTGTACAGGTCTTTCACTTCCTTAGTCAAATGTATTTCTAGGTATTTTATTCTTTATGATGCAATTGTAAATGAGATTGTTTTCTTAATTTCTCTAATAGTTCATTATTAATACATAGAAATGCAGCAGACTTCTGTGAATTTATTTTTTTAATTTTCAAAGTTATCAAATTATTTATTAATTCTAACATTTCTTGGTAGATTCTTTAGATTTTCTATATATAAAATCATGTCATCTGCAAATAGTAATAATTTTACTTTTTCTTTTACAATTTGGATTCCTTTTACTTCTTTTTCTTGCCTGATTGCTACTGTTTTTTTGCATTGGTTATTGAATCAAGAAGTTTGCTTGTGGGCTCTTTTTAAGCAATATTTTCATTCCCTGCATAGTTTTCTTGGATGTATTTCCCATTGGGCTCTTCTCTCCTGTGAAGGTTCTAGGGGTATAATGCTTGACATGGACTTGGAATCCCTCACTTCTCAGGGAGAAGATGCAAACTTTTCTGATCCCTCCCCATTGTGAGTTGCTGGAGCTAGGGTGACTTTTTTCTCTTAATGAGTCTATCTCTGCCTCTTCTGGCTGTCTCAATAATGTTCTTTTACCCTTTGTTGTGGAAGTTCTATTGATCCAGTTTTCAGAGCTCATTCTGAGGGAATTATTTCATATGTTGTTGTAGATTTGTTGTGTCCATAATAGAAGGTAAGTTCAGGTTATTCCTCTGCCATTATCTTGAAACCTTCTGAAGAACTTTTTGTCAGAATGTTCAGAGTATAAATCAGTCAGAAAATTTCCCCTTCTATCAGCATATTATTTTCAAATGACTTAGAACCAGCCTATCTGATCTTCTCTGGATTGGAGAGTGGGAGAGATAAGCCAGCATTCTGGGAGTTTTCTGCAATATGTGGAGCTTGAGAACACTCATATATATCATCTTATGGACTGCTAGGTCAAAAGCAAGTTCAACATTTAAAAAAAACATCCATGATCCCATCAAGGCAATACCAGAAATAAAAAAAAAAAAAGCCACCAAATGTGAGGCCACAGGGCTTGGGAACTAAAGGAGAGAGAGAGAGAGCTGGTAAAGACATAGAAGAAAGGCAAATCTAGAGAAATTTGAAAGAAGGATACCAGAAGAGATTTTTCATGTACTGCCTTTGGCAGCTAGAATTATCCAGGATTGCTGAGTGGGTAATGATGTGCTTGGCACCAGACTCTTTTAAAAATTTCATGTGTGTTCATTCTAATATATTTATAAGATTAAAAAATCTATAAACTATCTGAAAGTAGATATTAGTGATACCATATGAATATACACAAAACACAACATTGTATATATATATATATAAATTTACCTTTTTTGGAGAGGATAAATTTTGTTTGGCTTTGTTACCCCAGGTATATTATTGTTCAGTAGCTAAATCCCATCCAACTCTTTTCAGTTCCATGGACTGCAGCACGTCAGACATTTCTGTCTCCATTATCTCCTGGAGTTTGCTCAAATTCATGTCCGTTGAGTCAGTAATGCTATCTAACCATCTCATCCCCTGCTGCTCCCTTCTCCTTTTGCCTTCAATGTTTCCAGCATCAGAATCTTTTCCAATAAGTCAGCTCTTTTCACCAGGTGGCCAAAGTATTGGAGTTTCATCTTTAGCATCAGCCCTTCCAATGAATACTCAGGGTTGATTTCCTTTAAGACTGACTGTTCTGTTCTTGCAGTCCAAGGGACTTAAGTCTTCTCCAGAACCAGAACTTGAAAGTATCAATTCTTCTGTCCTCAGCCTTTTTTATGGACTCTCACATCTGTATACGACCACCAGAAAAAAGCATAGCTTTGACTATACCAACCTTTGATGGCAAAGTAGTGTCTCTGTTTTTAATATGATGTTATAGATTTCCTTACAAGGAGAAAGCATCTTTTATTTTCATATGCAAAGTACACTGAGGAAAATTACAGCCTGGATGAATCACAAGATGGAATCAAGGTTGCTGGGAGAAATAACCTTAGATCTGTAGATGTTACCATTCTAATGGCAGAAAGTGAAGAGGAACTAAAGAGTATCTTGATGAAAGTGAAAGAAGAGAATGAAAAAAAGCTGGCTTGAAACTCAGTAAAACTAAGATCATGGCATCTGATCCCATCACCTCACTGCAAATAGAAGGGGGAAAAGTGGAAACTGTGACATTTATTTTTTTTGGCTCCAAAATCACTGTGGACAGTTACTGAAGCCATTAAATTAAACGGCACACCTTGGAATTGCTCCTTGGAAGGAAAGCTATAAGAAACCTAGACAGTGTATTTAAAAAAAAATTGACATTACTTTGCTGACAAAGGTCTGTATAGTCAGAGCGGGCTTCCCTGGTAGTTCGTCTGGTAAAGAATCCTCCTGCAATTCAGGAGACGCTGGTTCAATTCCTGGGTCAGGAAGATCCCCTGCAGAAGGGAACAGCTACCCATTCCATTATTCTGGCCTGAAGAACCCCCATTGGCAGAGGAACCTGGCAGGCTACAGTCCATGGGGTCACAAAGAGTGATATGACTTAGCGATTAATTTAGTGATATATGATTTCTGCATATAAGTTAAATAAGCAGGGTGACAATATATAGCCTTGTTATACTTCTTTCCCAGTTGTGAACCAGTCGGTTGCTCCATGTCCAGTTCTAACTGCTGCTTCTTGATCCACATACGTGTTTCTCAGGAGATATGTAAGGTGGTCTGGTACTCCCATGTCTAAGAATTTTCCACAGTTTGTTATGGCCCACATAGTCAAACGCTTTAGTGTAGTCAATGAAGCAAAAGTCGATGTTTTTCTGGAATTCCCTTGCTTTCTCCGTGATTCAGTGAATGTTGGCAATTTGATCTCTGCTTCCTCTGCCTCTTTGAAACCCAGCTTGTATCTCTGGAAGTTCTTGGTTCACGTACTGCTGAAGCCTACCTTGAAGAATTTAGAATATAAACTTGCTAGCTTGTGAAATGAGGATAATTAATGGTATGGTAGTCTGAATATTCTTTGGCTTTGCTCTTCTTTGGAATTGGAATGAAAACTGACATTTTCCAGTCCTGTGGTCACTGATGAGTTTTCCAAATTTGCTGACATATTGAGTGCAGCACTTTAACAGAATATCTTTTAGGATTTTTAATAGCTCAGCTGGAATTCCATCACCTCCACTAGCTTTGTTTTTAGTAATGCTTTCTGAGGCTCACTTGACTTCACATTCCAGGATGTCTGGCTCTAAGTGAGTGACCACACCATCATGGTTATTGAGGTCATTTAAGACCATTTTTTTTGAACAGTTTGTGTGTGTGTGTGTGTGTGTGTGTGTGTGTATGCTTATCACCTCTTCTTAATCTCTTCTGCTTCTGTTAAGTCCTTACCTTTTCTTTCTTTTATTGTGCCCATCCTTCATGAAATGTTCCCTTTGATATATCCAATTTTCTTGAAAAGACCTCTAGTCTTTACCCTTCTATTGTTTTCCTCTATTTCTTTGCATTGCTCATATAAGAAGGTCTTCATATCTCTCCTTGCTATTCTCCTGAACTCTGCATTCAGTTGGGTATATCTTTTCCATTTTCCCTTTCCTTTCACTCTCTTCTTTTTTCAACTATTTGCAATATCTCAGACAATCATTTTGCCTTCTTGTATCTCTTTTTTCTTTGGGATAGTTTTGATCTCTACCTCCTGTGTAACATTATGAACCTCCGTCCTTAGTTCTTCAGGCACTCTGTCTACCAGATTGAATCCTTTGAATCTATACATCATCTTCACTGTGTAATCATAAGGGATTTGATTTTGGTCATACCTGAATGGCCGGCGGTTTTGTCTAGTTTCTTCAGTTTAAGCCTGAATTTTGCAATAATAAGTTCATGATATGAGCGACAGTCAGCTCCAGGTCTTATTTTTGATGACCTATAGAGGTCTTTATCAGAGAAGGCAATGGCACCCCACTCCAGTACTCTTGCCTGGAAAATCACATGGATGGAGGAGCCTGATAGGCTGCAGTCCATGGGGTCTCGAAGAGTCGGACACGACTGAGTGACTTCTCTTTCACTTTTCACTTTCATGCACTGGAGAAGGAAATGGCAACCCACTCCAGTGTTCTTGCCTGGAGAATCCCAGGGACAGGGGAGCCTGGTGGGCTGCTATCTATGGGGTTGCACAGAGTCGGACACGACTGAAGCGACTTAGCAGCAGCAGCAGCAGAGGTCTCTATCTTCAGCTGCAAAGAATGTAGTCAATCTAATTTCAGTATTGACCATCTGGTGATGTCCATGTGAGAGTCATTTCTTGGGTTGTTGGAAAAAGGTGTTTGCCGTGACCAGCATTTTCTCTTTACAAAACTCTGTTAGCTTTTACCACACTTCATTTTGTACTCCAGTGCCAAAGTTGCCTGTCATTCTGACTCTCTCGGCTTCCTATTTTCTTATTTCAGTATCCTAGGATGAAAAGGACATCTTTTTCAGGTGTTAGTTCTAGAAGGTCTTGTAGGTATTTTGATCAGCAGGACTGATCAACATCACCTTCTATGGAAACAGTGGTCAGGGCATGGACTTAGATTACTGTGATGTTGGATGGTTTGCCTTAGCAATGAAACGTGATCACTGTTGCTTGCAAGGATGCACATAAGTACTGCATTTTGAACTCTCTCTTATTGACTAGGAGGGTTACTCCATTTCTTCTAAGGAATTCTTGCCCAGAGTAACAGATATAATGGCCATCTGATCTAAATTTGCCCACTACCGTCCATTTTGGTTCACTGAATCCTAAACTGTCAGTGTTCAAACTTGACATCTCCTGCTTGACCACGTCCAATTTACTTTGATTTATGAACCTAATGTTCCAGGTCCAGGTAAAGAAATATTGCTCTTTACAGCATCAGACTGACAACCAGACACATCTACAAGTGAGCATCATTTCCACTTTGGCCCACCTGCTTCTTTCTTTGTGGAACTATTAGTAATTGCCTCTGCTCTTTCCCAGTAGCATACTGGACACTTTCCAACCTGGGGGGCTCATCTTCTGGTGTCATATCATTTTGCCTTTTCATACATGTTTGTAGTTCACAAACAAAAATTGTATTATTCACAAAGTTTTTAGAGGTATATATGTTTGTGTGTGTGTCTGTGTGTGAGATGTTTCGATATATGTATACATTGTTAAAGTGATTACTACAGTTAAGCTAAATGACAGAGCCATCATTTCACATAATCCTTTTCTTGGGGGGTGGAGGGGGGGAGAACAATTAAATTCTATTCTCTTAGAAATTTCATATATACAATGTAGTATTAATTACAGTCATCATGCTTTACATTAGACTTCCAGTCTTTATTCATTTTGTATAAAACTTTATACATTTTGACCAACATTTCTTGATTACCCAAGCCCCTAGATCTTCAGTTCAATTCAGTCGCTCAGTCGTGTCCGACTCTTTGCGACCCCATGAATCGCAGCACGCCAGGCCTCCCTGTCCATCACCATCTCCCGGAGTTCACTCAGACTCACGTCCATCGAGTCCGTGATGCCATCCAGCCATCTCATCCTCGGTCGTCCCCGTCTCCTCCTGCCCCCAATCCCTCCCAGCATCAGAGTCTTTTCCAATGAGTCAACTCTTCGCATGAGATGGCCAAAGTACTGCAGTTTCAGCTTTAGCATCATTCCTTCCAAAGAAATCCCAGGGTTGATCTCCTTCAGAATGGACTGGTTGGATCTCCTTGCAGTCCAAGGGACTCTCAAGAGTCTTCTCCAACACCACAGTTCAAAAGCATCGATTCTTCGGCGCTCAGCTTTCTTCACAGTCCAACTTTCACATCCATACATGACCACAGGAAAAACCATAGCCTTGACTAGGCGGACCTTAGTCGGCAAAGTAATGTCTCTGCTTTTGAATATACTATCCAGGTTGGTCATAACTTTTCTTCCAAGGAGTAAGCGTCTTTTAATTTCATGGCTGCAGTCACCATCTGCAGTGATTTTGGAGCCCAAAAAAATAAAGTCTGACACTGTTTCCACTGTTTCCCCATCTATTTCCCATGAAGTGATGGGACCGGATGCCATGATCTTCGTTTTCTGAATGTTGAGCTTTAAGCCAACTTTTTCGCTCTCCTCCTTCACTTTCATCAAGAGGCTTTTTAGCTCCTCCTCACTTTCTGCCATAAGGGTGGTGTCATCAGCATATCTGAGGTTATTGATATTTCTCCCGGCAATCTTGATTCCAGCTTGTGTTTCTTCCAGTCCAGCGTTTCTCATGATGTACTCTGCATATAAGTTAAATAAGCAGGGAGACAATATACAGCCTTGACGTACTCCTTTTCCTATTTGGAACCAGTCTGTTGTTCCATGTCCAGTTCTAACTGTTGCTTCCTGACCTGCATACAGATTTCTCAAGAGGCAGGTTAGGTGGTCTGGTATTCCCATCTCTTTCAGAATTTTCCACAGTTTATTGTGATCCACACAGTCAAAGGCTTTGGCATAGTCAATAAAGCAGAAATAGATGTTTTTCTGGAACTCTCTTGCTTTTTCCATGATCCAGCGGATGTTGGCAATTTGATCTCTGGTTCCTCTGCCTGTTCTAAAACCAGCTTGAACATCAGGGAGTTCACGGTTCACATATTGCTGAAGCCTGGCTTGGAGAATTTTGAGCATTACTTTACTAGCGTGTGAGATGAGTGCAATTGTGCGGTAGTTTGAGCATTCTTTGGCATTGCCTTTCTTTGGAATTGGAATGAAAACTGACCTTTTCCAGTCCTGTGGCCACTGCTGAGTTTTCCAAATTTGCTGGCATATTGAGTGCAGCACTTTCACAGCATCATCTTCCAGGATTTGAAACAGCTCAACGGGAATTCCATCACCTCCACTAGCTTTGTTCTTAGTGATGCTTTCTAAGGCCCACTTGACTTCACATTCCAAGATGTCTGGCTCTAGATTAGTGATCACATCCTCATGATTATCTGGGTCGTGAAGATCTTTTCTGTACAGTTCTTCTGTGTATTCTTGCCACCTCTTCTTAATATCTTCTGCTTCTGTTAGGTCCATACCATTTCTATCCTTTATCGAGCCCATCTTTGCATGAAATGTTCCCTTGGTATCTCCAATTCTCTTGAAGAGATCTCTAGTCTTTCCCATTCTGTTGTTTTCCTCTATCTCTTTGCATTGATTGCTGAAGAAGGCTTTCTTATCTCTTCTTGCTATTCTTTGGAACTCTGCATTCAGATGCTTATATCTTTTCTTTTCTCCTTTGCTTTTCGCCTCTCTTCTTTTCAGTGCTATTTGTAAGGCTTCTCCAGACAGCCATTTTGCTTTTTTGCATTTCTTTTCCATGGGGATGGTCTTGATCCCTGTCTCCTGTACAATGTCACGAACCTCATTCCATAGTTCATCAGGAACTCTGTCTATCAGATCTAGGCCCTTAAATCTATTTCTCACTTCCACTGTATAATCATAAGGGATTTGATTTAGGTCATACCTGAATGGTCTAGCGGTTTTCCCTACTTTCTTCAATTTAAGTCTGAATTTGGTAATAAGGAGTTCATGATCTGAGCCACAGTCAGCTCCTGGTCTTGTTTTTGTTGACTGTATAGAGCTTCTCCATCTTTGGCTGCAAAGAATATAATCAATCTGATTTCGGTGTTGACCATCTGGTGATGTCCATGTGTAGAGTCTTCTCTTGTGTTGCTGGAAGAGGGTGTTTGCTATGACCAGTGCATTTTCTTGGCAAAACTCTATTAGTCTTTGCCCTGCTTCATTCCGCATTCCAAGGCCAAATTTGCCTGTTACTCCAGGTGTTTCTTGACTTCCTACTTTAGCATTCCAGTCCCCTATAATGAAAAGGACATCTTTTTTGGGTGTTAGTTCTACAAGGTCTTGTAGGTCTTCATAAAACCGTTCAACTTCAGCTTCTTCAGCATTACTGGTTGGGGCATAGACTTGGATAACTGTGATATTGAATGGTTTGCCTTGGAAATGAACAGAGATCATTCTGTCGTTTTTGAGATTGCATCCAAGTACCCCATTTCGGACTCTTTTGTTGACCATGATGGCTACTCCATTTCTTCTGAGGGATTCCTGCCCACAGTAGTAGATATAATGGTCATCTGAGTTAAATTCACCCATTCCAGTCCATTAATCACCATTCTACTCTCTGCCTCTGTGAGTTCAACTTTTTTAGATTCTACGTAAAAGTGATAGTTTTCTCTGTCTGGCTAGTTTCACTTAACATAATGCCCTCCAGTTTTATTCACATTGTTGTAAATGCCAGAATTTCCTTCTCTTTATTTAGTTGAAGCATAGCTGATTTACAATAATGTGTTAGTTTCAGATATACAGCAAAGTGATTCAGTTAGAAATATGGATTAGTATTTTTAGATTATTTTCCTTATAGGTTACTGTAAGATTGAGTATATGTCCCTGTGCTATATAGTAGGTACTTGATTTTATGTATTTAATAATAGTGGTAAGTAGCTATTTATCCAAACTCCTAATTCATTTCTCCTCAGTCCTTTTTCCCTTTGATAACCATAGCTTGTTTTCTATGTCTGTGAGTCTTATAAATAGATTTGTTATGTTTTAGATGCTACATATAATAGTTGTCTTTCACTGACTTAACTTCACTTGGTATAATAATCTATAGGTCCATTCATATGTCATTGCTGCAAATGACAATATTTCATTCCTTTTCATGACTGAGTACTTCTGCATTTTACATCACATCTTCTTTATCCATTTATCCGTTGATGGACACTTAGGTTGCTTCCATGCCTTGGCTGTTATAAGTATGCTGCAAATCTGATTAGCTTTACTGGGATATTTGCTTTGTTGCTATGAACCTGAAATATCTCTGAATTGTGTCTGTAAACACACTTCATTTTCCTTGTCCATTCATTTATTGACAGACAGACACTTAGGTATTTCCATATCTTGGCTATTGTGAATAGTGCTTCAATTTTCATGGAAGTGCAGCTGTGTCTTTGAGATTGTGATTTTATTTCCTTTGAATATATGCTCAGAAGTCAGCTTGCTGGATCATATAATAGTTCCTTTTTTTTTTTTTGAGAACTCGCCATACTATTTTCCATATTGGCTGTACCAATTTTCATTCCTGTCAGTAGTGTACAATGGTTCTCTTTTCTCTACATTCTTGCTGACACATTATCTTTGATTGAAGTATTAAAGTGGTAAAAATGCAGATTGCTATGCTGTATTCCAGATTCACTAAATTGTCTTTTTTTTCCCCCAAGTTCTGCATGTGAATCCTATTTTCCCTAAAGTTTCAGATTCAATAAGTAAAACCACTGATTTCTCCATTATGCTCTCCAGATTATCCTTTCAGTTTCTTCTTTCAAAGTTAAACATAAGACATAAATCAGTACTTTTCTGAGCTGAACAGATAAGCAATAAGAAATCTCAGAGTGGACACAGCTTTTCATTTTAATTATTTGAATAAACAAATTATTGTATTTAACTTTGGGCTTCCCAGGTGGCTCAGTTGTAAAGAATTCACCTGCTACCGTGGAAATGCAGGAGACATGGGTTTGATCCTTGGTCAGGAACATTCCCTGGAGAAGGGAATGACAACCCACTGCAGTATTCTTGCCTGAAGAATGGACAGAGGAGACTGGCAGGCTACATCCACAGGGTGACAAGCGTCACGTATGGCTGAGTGAATATGCACTCATACTTGTTTGACCTTCAGAGGTCATGAATTGAGGTATATGAGAAATATAATGCCCTCTATTCTCTTAACTTAATTCAGCTTCTCTTTTAGATTCTTATTCTATCTGATCACAGCTTCCAGGAAAACACTGTTCTCTCTGGTTTAAACTTGTTTAACTCAACATATATCCTTCCGGCTTTTCTTTGGAGGATCACCTGAGTTCTGGAAAAGGGGCTTACGCGGCCGTTCAGCACTAAGCGAGGCAGCTGGTCTTTGGTCAGTAGCTATCCACTCTGGCCTCCCCTGAAGTCGACAGCACTTTCAGGGTCTCTGCAGATCCCTCTCAGCACTATTTCTAAGGCATTCCTGTCCCAGTTGTACCTGGGTGTGTGATCTATGCCAATTTCCACTTCTGATGTGGTTCCTCCCTGTGGCAAGGAAACACCTTCTTGGTCTTACTTGTGTTTAATTTCTCACTAAATTCTGCATCCTCTTCAAGAGCCCAGAGACTTCCAGCTGCTTTCCCATGAGACTGTGGTAAAGTACTGAGCTTCTGCGGGCTTCTGACTACCAGAGTTTCAGAGAAAAGCACTGGGTACAGATCACTTCTGCTTTAGGAAAACTGAGAGTCAAGTAAGTGTTTCTTAATCTCTCTTTCTTTGGAGCTTAAGCCTCCAATGGGGAGATAAGTCACAAACACTTTTTTAGAGTTCTCTAGGGTATAGCATTTTGCTTTCTCTCTAGCTCTTTTTTTCTTTCTTCTGAAGCCATGAGATTTTTACTCATTTCTGAAAATGCAAATTTAATAGCTTGCTGACAATATTCAAGAAACAGAAACAACCATCTGTATGCAAGAAATATTTCTTCACTGATGTCATGTATTACTTTCACAACTGTGTAAATAAACTAATCTGAGGAATTTCTAATTGCATCATTTTAATGATTTCTTTTTCTCTTCTATACAGTCTTATGCATTTTGAGCAAACAGACAAACTCAGATTTATCATTTTTCTCTTATGTTTGTTGTTTAAGAAACAATTTTAGCTCTTGCTACTCATGACAGCCTGGCTACTGTATTCTTATTGTTGTTATTTAATTGCAACCCCATGGGACTGTAGTATGCCAGACTCCTCCATCCATGGGATTTCGCAGGCAAAAATACTAAAGTGGGTTGCCCTTTCCTTTTAGACCCAGGGATCGAACCCACCTTTCCTGCCTTGGCCAGTGGATTCTTTACCTTTGAGCCACAAGGGAAGCCTGACTCCTGTATAAATGCATGTAAAAATCATGTACCTTAACCAAAATTACTTTCCTAAGCATTTAAATAAAGATTCATTTTCCAAAATCCTACATTATTTTAACTTTTTTGCTACCCAAAAAAAAGATGAGTCCACAATGAAATAAAAGCAACATTTTGTAGGAAAATATATAAATAACACAAATAACAAAATAGTTTTTTTTATATTTATTGTTTTATTGAAGTAAAGTTGATTTACAATGTGTGTTAGTTTCAGGTACAGAAAAGTGATTAGTTGTGTATATATATATTCAATTCAGTTCAGTCACTCAGTCATGTCTGACTCTGTGACCCCATGGACTGCAGCATGCTGGGCCTCCCTGTCCATCACCAGCTATTGGAATTTACTCAAACCCATGTCCTTTGAGTCGGTGATGCCATACCAACCATCTCATCCTCTGTCATCCTCTTCTCCTCCTGCCTTCAGTCTTTCCCAGCATCAGGGTATTTTCAAATGAGTCACCTCTTCGCATGAGGTGGCTACAGTACTGGAGGTTCAGCTTCAACATGAGTCCTTCCAATGAACACCCAGGACTGATCTCCTATAGTATGGACTGGTTGGATCTCCTTGCAGTTCAAGGGATTCTCAAGAGTCTTCTCCAACACCATATCTCAAAAGCATCAATTCTTTGGTGCTCAGCTTTCTGCATAATCCAACTTTTTAATACTTTTTAATACACTATCTAGGTTCAGTTCAGTTCAGTTCAGTCGCTCAGTTGTGTCTGACTCTTTGCGACCCCATGAATCGCAGCACGCCAGACCTCCCTGTTCATTACCATCTCCCGGAGTTCAGTCAGACTCACATCCATCGAGTCCGTGATGCCATCCAGCCATCTCATCCTCTGTCGTCCCCTTCTCCTCCTGCCCCTAATCCCTCCCAGCATCAGAGTCTTTTCCAGTGAGTCAACTCT
>SJYX01015668.1:7618-23419 GCA_006410675.1 Oreotragus oreotragus
TAATATCATATATGAAATGAATCGCCAGTCCAGGTTCAATGCAGGATACAGGATGCTTGGGGCTGGTGCACTGGGATGACCCAGAGGGATGGTACAGGGAGGGAGGAGGGAGGGGGGTTCAGAATTGGGAACATGTGTACACCCGTGGCAGATTCATGTTGATGTATGGCAAAACCAATACAATATTGTAAAGTAATTAGCCTCCAATTAAAATAAATAAATTTAAATTAAAAAAGAAAATAGATTAATCAAAACTAAAAATATATATAAATCATTGCTAATCCCAAGATCCAGAGATAACCATTCTAGATATTTTGGTATATATTTTACTTATGTGCACATGTACTCATTTTTATAACATTTCTATAAGAACAAATGTTAAATCACAACTTTTTATTAACCTGTTCTTTTATTCCCTGGTGGTTCAGGTGGTAAAGTATCCACCGCTTGCAATGCAGAAGACCTGGGTTTGATCCTTGGGTTGGGAAGATCCCCTGGAGAAGGGCATGGCAACCCACTCTAGTATTCTTGCCTGGAAAATCCCATGAACAGAGGAGCCTGGTGGGCTATAGTCCATGGAGTCACAAAGAGTGGGACACAACTGAGTGACTTAGCATGCATGCATGCACTATATTAATACATTAAAAACATGTTTATGTCACTAAATATACACATTTTTGTTTTCAAAAGAAATAAAAATGTTAATTTTTCTAATTATAAAAGTAATATTATCTCACTGTGGGAAAGCATCAGGAAATAGAGAAATGTATAAATAAGAATGAAATTTTTACTTAATCTCATCATCCATAGATAATCACTGCTAACAATTTGCTGTAAATACTTGGAAACCTTCTTCTGTGTGTATGTGTAAATACACACATATAAGTTTTATATTATATACACTTTAAACAAATAAGGGATCAAACTCTATGTTTAGTGATAAAATCTTTTTAATTTTCCTGTAGAATACGGGTATATTTCTATGAGAAATTTCTATAGATCACTATATGTGGTGGTGGTGGTTTAGTTGCTAAGTCATGTCCGACTCTTTTGTGACCCCATGGACTGTAGCCCCCCAGGCTCTGCTGTCCATGGGATTCTCCTGGCAAGAATACTGGAGTAGGTTGCCATGCCCTTCTCCAGGGGATCTTCCCAACCCAGGGACTGAGCCTACATCTCTTGTGTCTCCTGAATTGGCAGGGAGATTCTGTACCACTGAGCCACCAGGGAAGCCCCTGATCACTATACACTTTTATATAAATGAGATTATCCTATATATAATATTCTTCATCCTGACTTTATCTCCTAACAATATGATTCAAATGTCTTTCCCATCTCAGTACACATTGACTTCTCTTATTCCTGTCTCTTATACACATCTAGATGTGTATAAGAGACAGGTGTACACCCATGGTGGATTCATGTTGATGTATGGCAAAACCAATACAATATTGTAAAGTAATTAACCTCCAATTAAAATAAATAAATTTATATTAAAAAAAGAATCCATAGGCAACACCTTCTCTTCTGGGCATTCTTTCAAATGTTTTATTTTCACTGAATTTTTTGATCCAGACAACCATCTAATAAGAGGAAATATTTTACCAAGGTCATAGATTTAGTAAATGTCGGAGCTGACCTTCCTTCCTGGGTGATCTGGTTCAAGTCAGTGCTCTTAGGCAGCCTGCTAAATTATCTCTTTCTCTTGTAATGCACATCTGAACTTCAATCCTAGTGGAGGCAGGCCAATCTGTACTACTTTCCTTCTGCAAACTTCTTACCTGGGGTATGTCAGAACAAGTGCAGAAAAGTTTTACCTTTAAATGAGAATTCAGAATTTTGAATATTGCATGGAATTGTGAATCATATTTATGTGAGGTTGTTTTATCACTCGAAGTCACTGAAGGACTTTTTACTAACCAAGAGTGACAAGAAATGTTAATGTACCTGTCTGTGTACAGTTTCACCCAAATGGCAGGAAATAGTTCACTTTACAAAATGGTTTTGAATGCATGTGTTGGGAGAAGGCAAGGGTAGGGATTAAAGTTACCTTCTGATTGTACCTTATAGTTCTATGTGTTCATGTGCCTACTGCCATGTAAATGAGGATTTCTTTATGAACTTGAACCATATTTCTAGATTTGAATAACTACAAAGCAATAAATTGTGTTGTTATATGTATTGATAATAGAGTTAAGGAATGGCTTTAAAGACAATAGATAAAATTTAAAGAAGTTAAAATAAGAAAATGATCTAATTAAAAAAATGCTTAGCCTCAATGGTATCCAAAAAAATGCATTCATCATTTTCAATACCAAGCTAGATGACCAAATACAGTTAATATTCATTATTGTTATGTGGAGAGATGGAAAATCTCAAACATTACTGTTGAAGCTGTAAATCAGAATAATCACTTTGAAATATAAATTGACAATATATATCCAGAAAAACCAAAAAAT
Organism: Oreotragus oreotragus; assembly: GCA_006410675.1. Classification (NCBI taxonomy): domain Eukaryota; kingdom Metazoa; phylum Chordata; class Mammalia; order Artiodactyla; family Bovidae; genus Oreotragus; species Oreotragus oreotragus. Next base: position 10,078 of record SJYX01015668.1, read on the forward strand.
ATACATACACTTTTATACTATTCCATCCTAAGTTTATGTTGTTCAGTCAATCATGTCTGACTCTTTGGAACTCCATAGATTGCAGCACACCAGGCTCCCCTGTCCTTCACTATCTCCTGGAGATTGCCCAGACTCATGTCCACTGAGTCAATGATAACAACCAACTATCTTGTCTTCTGTCACCCCCTTCTCCTCCTGCCCTCAGTTTTTCCCAGCATCAGTGTCTTTTCCAAAGAATCAGCTCTTCACATCAGGTAGCCAAAGTATTGGAGCTTCAGCTTTAGCATCAGTCCTTCCAATGAATATTCAGGGTTGATTTCCTTTAGGATTGACTGGTTTATTCTTCTTGCAGTCCAAGGGACTCTCAAGAGTCTTCTCCAGCACCACATTTCAAAAGCATCAGTTCTTTTGTGCTCAGCCTGCTTTATGGTCCAACTTTCACATCTATACATGACTACTGAAACATCCATAGCTTTGAATATATGGACCTTTGTCAGCAAAGTGGTGTCTCTGCTTTTTAATACCGTCTCTAGATTTGTTATAGCTTTTCTTCCAGGGAGCAAGTGTCTTTTAACTTCCTGGCTGCAGTCACCATCCACAGTTATTTTGCAACCTAAGAAAATAAAGTCTGTCACTGTTTCCATTGTTTACCTATCTATTTGCCATGAAGTGATGAGAATGGATACCATGATCTTAGTTTTTTAAATGTTGAGTTTTAAGCCTGCTCTTTCACTCTCCTCTTTCACTGTCATCAAGAGGTTCTTTAGTTCTTCTTCATTTTCTGCCATTTTGGTGGTGTCATCAGTATATCCAAGGTATTGATATTTCTCTCGACAATCTTGTCTCCAGCTTGTGATTCATCTAGCTGGGTATCTTGCATGATGTACTCTGCATATAAGTTAAATAAGCAGAGTCACAATATACATCCTTGATGTACTCCTTTCCCAATTTTGAACCAGGTCATCATTCCGTGTCAGGTTCTAACTGTTGCCTCTTAACCTGCATGCAGGTTTCTCAGGAGGCAGGTAAGGTGGTCGGTGTGGTATCCCTATCTCTTTAAGAATTTTCCCGTTTGTTGTGATTCACAGAGTAAAAGGCTTTAGCTCTGTAGTGAATGAAGCATTGAGTTTTAAGCCTGCTCTTTCACTCTCCTCTTTCACTGTCATCAAGAGGTTCTTTAGTTCTTCTTCACTTTCTGCCATTAGGGTGGTGTCATCAATATATCCAAGGTATTGATATTTCTCTCGACAACCTTGTCTCCAGCTTGTGATTCATCTAGCTGGGCATCTTGCGTGATGTACTCTGCATATAAGTTAAATAAGCAGAGTCACAATATACATCCTTGACGTACTCCTTTCCCAATTTTGAACCAGGTCATCGTTCCGTGTCTGGTTCTAACTGTCGCTTCTTAACCTGAATGCAGGTTTCTCAGGGGGCAGGTAAGGTGGTCGGTGTGGTATCCCTATCTCTTTAAGAATTTTCCCGTTTATTGTGACTCACAGAGTAAAAGGCTTTAGCTCTGTAGTGAATGACGCAGAAATAGATGTTTTTCTGGAATTCCCTTAGTTTTTCTATGATCCAACAGATGTTGGTAATTTGATTTATAACAAAAAACTATAGAGTTTTCACCTAAGTAATACATATGATATTGAAACATTGGGAGAAATCAATGACTAAATGTCTAGAAATAGGAAATTGATTATGAAAAAACATAAAGTGAGTATTATATAGACTATAATTCAATCATTAGAAATTGTTTAAGGGGACTATGCCTATGTGGAGAATACTAAGAATATAATAATATTACATAGAAAAGAATACACTGGAAATTGGGATATGTAATTCTATACATGTAAGGATAAATACATTAGTATCATATTATATAAAAAACTGAGAAAATACAATAAAGCCTGCATGATTTTTTTTTTAGGTGCTAAAATAAGGGGTAGCTTCCCCTTTTTTCTTCATATAAACTTTACTCAAAATGTAATAATTGCTNAAGAATACACTGGAAATTGGGATATGTAATTCTATACATGTAAGGATAAATACATTAGTATCATATTATATAAAAAACTGAGAAAATACAATAAAGCCTGCATGATTTTTTTTTTAGGTGCTAAAATAAGGGGTAGCTTCCCCTTTTTTCTTCATATAAACTTTACTCAAAATGTAATAATTGCTAAAGCATAAAAGTTACTATGGATTATGCTATTGGCTTACATGTAGCAAAAAATTATATGAAAGAATATAAATCATGAATTATAAGAATGATGGGTGAAAGAACATACCATGAAAATACTGAAAAACATGGGAATGATGGATATGTTCCTTGTATTACACAGGATCTATTATTGTGTCTATAAGATAAAACATTTTCAATATTTTATCATCACTAATAGTTCCACCTGGCACATTTATAAATGCCACGTATATAGCACCGGTGCAAAACATATAAAACACATATAAAAACATAGTAAATATCATGTGTGCATGCATGCTAAGTTGCTTCAGTTATGTACAACTCAGTGCGACCCACTGGACTGGCCCACCAGGCTCCTCTGTCCATGTCTTTCTCCATAATGGATGTCAATATTAACATGATATTTACATACTGTATATATGTTCATATATATAGCAATACATATTAATGTATCATAAATGTTAATTTACACACACACATACATTTCATCTTTGCTACAGTTCTTTCCATTAGAATTCCATAAGGTTTATAGAGTATATTTCAGCTCACCTCTGGAAAAACCTGTATGAATTTATAGTATATGTATCTTATCTTTCCTACCTAAATTTACAAACACTCCTTGTTTTTTCACCATTTTCATTTATTAACTTAGTTATCACAAATGTAATATATAAATATATCAAATATAACAGGAATTAAATTAATAAAGAAGGCAGTGGCACCCCACTCCAGTACTCTTGCCTGGAAAATCCCATGGATGGAGGAGCCTGAAAGGCTGCAATCCATGGGGTCGCTGAGGGTCGGACACCACTGAAAGACTTCACTTTCACTTTTCACTTTCACACATTGGAGAAGGAAATGGCAATCCACTTCAATGTTCTTGCCTGGAGAATCCCAGGGACGGGGGAGCCTGGTGGGCTGCCGTCTATGAGGTCGCACAGAGTTGGACACGACTGAAGTGACTTAGCAGTAGCAGTATAACACAAATAATCTACATATGCATATTTTTGCTGATATGTAGTAAAGTTCAGTCGCTCAGTCGTGTCCGACTCTTTGCGACCCCATGAATCACAGCACACCAGGCCTCCCTGTCCATCACCAACTCCTGGAGTTCACTCAGACTCACACCCATCGAGTCAGTGATGCCATCCAGCCATCGCATCCTCTGTCGTCCCCTTCTCCTCCTGCCCCTAATCCCTCCCAGCATCAGAGTCTTTTCCAATGAGTCAACTCTTTGCATGCGGTGGCCACAGTACTGGAGTTTCAGCTTTAGCATCATAGGATTCTATAATAATGAGAGTAGTATTAGTCTGTGGGTCAGGAATCCTGAATTCTTATAAATATGTTGCATAATGTCTTTAGGGCTTTGTCTTCATTTGTAAATTATGCAGATAGCCAAGGAGTCTCCAAATTATTATTTGTCCTTACAAATACTCAAACTAAGTGGTGCATAGCATAGTTTCTTTAACTTACATTCCAAAATGTCCTTGAAAAAATGAGGAAAAGATAATGTATTGTTGATAAGAAACTCAATATAATGTAAAGGCAGAAATAAAAAGTAAAGTAAAATAGAAAAGAGGTTATCTTCTAATACTGATCAAAAGAAGTAGTTTATTAAGATCAAACAAAGTAGATTTAGGCACAAAAAATGTTGCTCAGTTCAGTTCAGTCGCTCAGTCATGTCCGTCTCTCTGCGATCCCATGAATTGCAGCATGCCACACCTCCCTGTCCATCACCAACTCCCAGAGTTCACTCAGACTCATGTCCATCAAGTCGGTGATGCCATCCAGCCATCTCATCCTCTGTTGTCCCCGTCCCCTTCTCCTATTGCCCTCAATCTCTCCCATCATCACAGTATTTTCCAATGAGTCAATTCTTCACATGAGGTGGCCAAAGTATTGGAGTTTCAGCTTCAGAATCCGACCTTCCAATGAACACCCAGGACTGATCTCCTTTAAAAGAAAATCTGAAAAAATAAATAAATAAAGTGCATTAGTAGGAAAAAAAAAAGAGTCTTCTCCAGCACCACAGTTCAAAATCATCAGTTCTTCAGCGCTCAGCTTTAGAGTGATCATATTATTCAAGAAGTGCATATGTCTCAGTCACTAAGTTGTATCTGACTCTTTATCCCCCAGGGACTGTAGCTCACCAGGCTCCTCTGTTCACGGTATTCTCCAGACAAGAATTCTGGAGTGGGTTGCCATGCTCTCCTTCAGGGTATCTTCTTCAGCCAGGCATTGGACTTGCATGTCTTATGTCTCCTCCATTGGCAAATGGATTCTTTACCACTAGCACCACCTGGGAAGAGCATCAGGTAAATAAAGCAAAAATTGATACAACTGCAAATGGAAACACAAAACTACAATTATTATCGTGTAACTCACCATATAAACAAGGTGAGAACAACACAAAATACACGATCATTCCAGTAGTTGCAGAAAAAGCATTTAAGAAGAATTCAAAATCTATTCCCAGTAATATTTTTCAGCAAATTTGGAACAGAATGGATTTTCCTCAGTCTGAGCAGGGACAGCTCCAAAAACATTTTACAATTAATATCATATTCAAATGCTAAAATATTGACTGTTTTTAACCTAAAACTAGAAATAGGAATAGAATTGTTCTGTTTACTTCTGTTCAACTTTCAACTATTAATAGAAGATCTTGCCAGTGTAATTAGGTAATAAAAATAAATAAATTCATCTATATTTGAAACCAAGAACTAAATCTCTACTTGCAGAGCAGTTGATCATCTATGCAGAAAATCTTAAAGAGTATACAAAGAAAAGCTACTAGAAATAAATAACATTAGCAGGGTTTCAAGATATAATATTAAGATGGAAAAATCAAGTTTATCTCTGTGTACTAGGAACAAGGCCTTGCTAGCTTAGCGGGTAAAGAATCTGCTTGCAATGCAGGAATGCAGGAGACCCCAGTTCAATCCCTGGGTCAGGAAGATCCCCTAGAGAAGGAATAGGCTACCTACTCCAGCATTGTTGGGCTTCCCTAGTGGCTCAGAAGGTAAAGAATCCGCTTACAGTGTAGGAGACCTGGGTTCTATCCCTGGGTTGGGAAGATCCCCTGGAGAAGGAAGAGCTACCCACTCCAGTATTCTTGCCTGGAGAATTCCATGGATAGAGGGGCCTGGCAGACTACAGTCCATGGGGTTGCAAACAGCTGGGAATAGAAATAGAAATTACCATTTACATCACCATCATAAATATGAAATTTGGATAAATTTAAGGAAAAATGTTCAAGATTGTAAACTGAAACCTGCAAAATATGTTAAAAGAAGCCAAATATCTAAATAAGTGGGGGAAAGAGATATGCAAAATGTTAAAAAACAATATTCAACTGAGTAAACATTAAAAATCTTATTGGCTTCATTCAACAGGTTATGTATGAATTGAGCAGCATCCAATCTAGCACATGGAAAGGTGCTCTGAGGTGTATTATAAAATGAAATGAAAAGGAGTGGGAACAAAGAACTTATTATAGGCAAAAAAGGGTATTGGTTATGACAAAGTCACTTTCTTTTAGAGGATGACAGAGATTTATCAGGCAGATTACCTGATTAGTGCTGACTAGGTGATTCCCAATTCTCTGGTTTAAGGTTCCATTTCTGGAAGAGCTGAAACTGTAAGTCTCAGTTTGGTTATGTGAGATTTAGCCAAAGTGACTCCATTTGGGGTTTGCTGTCTTGTTTTTAGTAAATGTATCCAAAAACTAAATACTATTAAGATAGCATTTCTCCTTCATGCAATCCCAATCCCAATCCCAGGAGATTTTTTAATTTATTATTTTATTTTTATTTTTTGAGGACAGGGGATTGACAAGTTGATAATAAGATTTATGTGAAAATTCAAAGGATCTAGAATAGCCAAAAAGAGTTTTGAAAAGTAAGGATAAAGTTGAAGGACTTTAACTATTTTTAAAGTCTTATTTTAAAGCTTCAGTAGTTAAATCATTGTAATATTGGCATGAAGTGAAGTGAAGTGAAGTCGCTCAGTCGTGTCTGACTCTTTGCGACCCCATGGACTGTAGCCTACCAGGCTCCTCTGTCCATGGGATTTTCCAGGCAATAGCCCTGGAGTGGATTGCCATTTCCTTCTCCAGGGGATCTTCCCGACCCAGGGATCGAACCCAGGTCTCCCACATTGTAGACAGACGCTTTACCGTCTGAGCCAGCAGGGAAGTCCAATTAAGGTTGTTCAAAAATAGATCTTTACATATATGTTTAATAGACTTTTGACAAAAGTCAAAGGTAATTCAATGGAAAAAGAACAGTGGTTTTTTTGTTTTTGTTTTTTTTTTTTTCAGATGACGCTGGAACAATTGGGCTTCCATATGCAAAACAATAAACATTGATATATTTTATACTGAATATTTTATACTGAAAGATTAACTCAGAATACATTGTATAAATAAATGTTAAACTATAAAACTCAAGGATACAACATTTGAAAAAAAATTAGTAATCTCAAGTATTTTTTAGATTTCATTAAAATTCAAAATGTCCACTCTGCAAAACACTGTTAATAGACTCTACAAACAAAGAACAAAATGATTAAAAAAAAGTGCTTGCAAATATGTCTAATAAAGAACCTGTATCCAGAACATAGAAAGACTTGAATAGGTTCTTCCCCAAAGAACATATACACCAGTGGTAGGAATGTAAAATGGTAAAAACACCTTAGACATAATTTTAGAGTTTTCTGAAAAATCCAACAATTTTCTCTCCAAGGTATTTACCAAAGAAAACAAAATCATATATTCATACAAATACTTGTACATAAATATCAAAACAGCTTTATCTGTAATAACTTCAAACTGGAAACAACACAAATATTCATCAACAAATGAATGGGTATACAAGTTCTACTGTAGAAAGAAAATAGAATAATATGCAACAAAAAATAATGAACTATTGATCCATGCAATAAAGTATATGCATCTAAACATGATTATGATAAAGGAAAAGAACAAGATATAAAGCCCCATCACAAATATTATATTCTAAATGATTAGTTTTAAATCAAGTTCTAAAATAGTCAAACCTTATCTATCATAACAGAGAGAAAACAGGTCAATTGTTATCCAAAGGTTGAGTGAACACTAGTTGGGCTGGAAAGACAAAAAGGCTTACAAAGAAGCATGAGAGAATTTGGGGGTGAGGGGAAGATGAAAGTGAAAGTGAAATCGCTCAGTCGTGTCCAATTCTTTGCGACCCCGTGGACGTAGCTCGCCAGGCTTCTCTGTCCATGGGATTCTCCAGGCAAGAATACTGGAGTGGGTTTCCATTTCCTTCTCCAGGGAATCTTCAAGGAACATGCAAATTACTGGCATTATGGTCATGATTTTGTGGAATTTTATTTCAAACATCAGATTGTACACTTTAAAGATGTAAAGTTCAGTATATATGAATTACACCTCAAGATGATAACGAATCTGCCTGAAATGTGGGAGACCAGGGTTTGATCATCATAAGAAATGCTGGGCTGGATGAAGCACAAGCTGGAATCAAGATTGCCAGGAGAAATATCAATAAATTCAGATATGCAGATGACACCACTCTCATGGAAGAGAGTGAAGAAATAGCCTCTTGATGAAAGTGAAAGAGGAGAGTGAAAAAGTTGGCTTAAAGCTCAACATTCAGAAAACTAAGATCATGGCATCTGGTCCCATCACTTCATGGCAAATAGATGGAGAGACAGTGGAAACAGTGTCAGACTTTATTTTTGGAGTTCCAAAATGGTGGCTCAGATGGTAAAGCATCTGTCTACAATGTGGGAGACCTGGGTTCAATCCATGGCTCAGATGGTAAAGCATCTGTCTACAATGTGGGAGACCTGGGTTCAATCCCTGGCTCGGGAAGATTCCCTGAAGAAGGAAATGGCAACCCACTCCAGTACTCTTGCCTTGAAAATCCCATGGACGGAGGAGCACCTCTTGATGAAAGTGAAAGAGGAGAGTGAAAAAGTTGGCTTAAAGCTCAACATTCAGAAAACTAAGATCATGGCATCTGGTCCCATCACTTCATGGCAAATAGATGGAGAGACAGTGGAAACAGTGGCAGACTTTATTTTTGGAGTTCCAAAATGGTGGCTCAGATGGTAAAGCATCTGTCTACAATGTGGGAGACCTGGGTTCAATCCCTGGCTCGGGAAGATTCCCTGAAGAAGGAAATGGCAACCCACTCCAGTACTCTTGCCTAGAAAATCCCATGGATGGAGGAGCCTGGTGCAGGCTACTGCCCATGGGGTCGCAAAGAGTCAGACATGACTGAGCGACTTCACTTTCAAAATCTCTACAGATGGTGACATCAGCCATGAAATAAAAAGGCACTTACTCCTTGGAAGAAAAGTTATGACCAACCTAGACAGCATATTAAAAAACAGAGACATTACTTTGCCAACAAAGGTCTGTCTAGTTAAGGCTATGGTTTTTCCAGCAGTCATGTATGGATATGAGAGTTGGACTATAAAGAAAGCTGAATGCCAAAGAATTGATGCTTATGAACTGTGGTGTTGGAGAAGACTCTTGAGAGTCTCTTGGACTGCAAGGAGATCCAAACAGTCCATCCTAAAGGAGATCAGTCCTGAGTGTTCATTGGAATGTCTGATTATTAAGCTAAAACTCCAATGCTTTGGCCACCTGATGCAAAGAGCTGACTCTTTGGAAAAGACCCTGATGCTGAGAAAGATTGAAGGCAGGAGGAGAAGGGGACGAAAGAGGATGAGATGGTTGGATGGCATCACTGACTCAATGGACATGAGTTTGAGTAAACTCCAGGAGTTGGTGATGGACAGGGAGGCCTAGCATGCTGCAGTCCATGGGGTCATGAAGAGTCAGACATGACTGAACGATTGAACTGAACTGAAGGTTTGATTCCTGAGATGAGAAGATCTCCTGGAGAAGGAAATGGCTTCCCACTCCAACATTATTGCCTGGAGAATTCATGGACAGAGGAGCCTGGTGGGCTACAGTCCATAATGTTGCAAAGAATCAGACCAGGACTGAGCTACTCACACAACATGAGTAGTTAGACTCAAATATCAAAAAAGCCTAATATACATTATCAAACATTAAATTTCTTTTCTATAATTTCAAAGTTTTTAAACATTCTAGTACAGGCATGAGACAGTGGAATAAAACAGTCCAGACAAAACTGAAATACACTTATCATATTATAATGGTTACACTGTAAATCCTAGTTGTGAGAATTGTCTAGTTGATAACAGTCTACCCTTAAGAATTAAATTAGAATCTCATCTCATCTCATTAAAAAGAAATTTTGAATAGATTTAAAGGTTAACTCCAAGTCAATAAAGTTAATAAGTTTATTAAACATAAGTTAAAACATTCTGAAAAAGTTGAAGTTAATATTTCTCTCTTTAAAAGTAGATGAATATTTATATAAGCTCAATAGAGAAGAAAAAACATGAGACATCAATGGCAAAAATAGTGAAGAAAGTGATTACTAATTTTGAATATATAAAAAATGGAAATTCACAAAATGTTTATGAACAACATCATAATAAGCATTATTAAAATGTTAGCAGTAAATGGAAGAAGTAATTTGCAAGTACCTATTAGGAATACATTTAACACTCTNATAGAGAAGAAAAAACATGAGACATCAATGGCAAAAATAGTGAAGAAAGTGATTACTAATTTTGAATATATAAAAAATGGAAATTCACAAAATGTTTATGAACAAAATCATAATAAGCATTATTAAAATGTTAGCAGTAAATGGAAGAAGTAATTTGCAAGTACCTATTAGGAATACATTTAACACTCTTAGAATGTAAAGAGTTCTAACACTTCAAGTGAAAGTCATTCAGTCATCTCCGACTCTTTGCAACCCTATGGAATTCTCCAGGCCAGAATACTGGAATGGATAGCTGCTCCCTTCTCCAGGGATCTTCCAGACCCAGGGATTGAACCCAGGTCTCCTACATTGCAAGTGGATTCTTTACCAGCTGAGCTACCAGGGAAGCCCTTTAACACTTCAACAAGCAATTAAAGAGGCAACTCTCTTATTTGAAAGCAGGCAAAGAACAGATATAGGCAGTTTCAAAACATAAAAAAGAACTAGAGATGAGTAGCATGTGAAAAGGTCATGTTTCAAAGTGTTGACAATCACTATAGCCTAGAATTCTATTAATAGTAGCGTGTTTGTCTTGGACCTTAAGACTGAATCCTGATGACAAGCTCAGTAATCCCTGAGCTAGATGTGGATGTAGGAGGCAACCAGAGTCCTAAATAATTCCAACAGGGGTAGACTTTTTTTTCTGGGTTTGGAAAAGTTTCTATCCAAGCTGTCAACTTAAATGTGACAAGTTTTTCTTTTGATGTGGACATATCTTTGCCATCTCAGGAAGATATCTGATACCCACCTTCCTCAGTGACATCTGTATCAGTCCAATCAACTCCTTTCTCTGAGATGGACATTTTTCTTCTTTTAACATTTTAAGGAGGAACAGAATATTTACATTTACCCATGACAAAGTAAACTGTATTCTTCAGTGTTTTGTTTTGTTCTTCCTCCCCTGAAACCTTTGCTGTGGCCAAAATATATAGTTTCATCTTTCTTAAAAAAAAAAAAAAAAAAAAAAGCTATTGTAGACTGGTGTTCATTATTCCTTGCTTGTCATCTCCCTAGAAAAGTGTTCTCAAAAGCTGAAATTGCACAGATCCTCCTGTTATTTGTAGATTAGCTGTAATTTATTCAGTGCCCAAAGGGTAACATAAGAGGATTAGACAGGGTAGAGCAGGAACGGGGACAGTCCTTCAGGCTTTGTTACGTTACAGCCATGCAGATGAAACCAAAACTGGGCCAAAGTGTCACCTCTTTTTGAGATTAACCTCCTAACAAGTTTCCAGTTTACTCCTCCCACTATCTTATTTAGTGTGATTTCCTGAAATTCAAAATCACTATGAAACACGACTGCCAGCTTAATTGAAAGCTAACTACTTCCTATCAACATTATTTTTCTAAATGCTTTGTCTAAATATGTTTCTTACCATGGTAACTATTCCAATAAAATGTTGAACAGAGCTGTGCATTGTAATTCTAATAACAGTAATGCCAGTTTATTAATTTTAAAATTTTAAAAATAAATTTATTTTTAATTGGAATATAATTGCTTACAATATTGTGTTGGTTTGTGCCATGTGTCAACATTATTTATTAATTTTAAAAAATATTCAAGATATTTTAAAATATTTTCAATATTTAAAACTGTAAATAATCAAAAACTGTGCTTCAAGAGAGTTACTGTTTCCTTTGTTCCCACTGGCTATGTTTGTCCCTAATTCAGATGAGGCATTCTATAAAAATGTGTTCAATGATTACATAGTTAAATATGTAATGATAGACTGATAGACTGGTTCACTCAAACTGACATGAGTTCACTCAAACTCATATCCATCGAGTTGGTGATGCCATTCAGCCATCTCATCCTCTGTCATCCCCTTCTCCTCCTGCTCCCAATCCCTCCCAGCATCAGGGTCTTTTCCAATGAGCCAACTCTTCGCATGAGTTGGCCAAAGTATTGGAGTTTCACCTTCAGCACCAGTCCTTCCAATGAACACCCAGGACTGAACTCCTTTAGGATGGATTAGTTGGATCTCCTTGCAGTCCAAGGGACTCTCAAGAGTCTTCTGATTTCCACAGACTATGCCATTAAAAATACTGTATTTCAGTTTTTTTTTTCCCGCAGTTTTACTTATCTAACATAAGAATTATTTTTAATCAGTATTGTTCAAACAGCAATCATGATTTAACAGCCTTGGTTCTGAGAGAGTCAATCCCTAGGTAGGTTGGTAAGAAATCCAGGGTCCCCAAGGAGGAGAAAGGTATCCAGAGTCCCTGAGGAGGAGATAGGGATCTGGAGTTCTCAAGGAGGAGAAAAGGACAAACTTTTTTGTTTCTTTGTTTGTTTAAGCTCAGAGCTGATGATGGCACAACAAATCAACTCATCTTGCTCAAGGATATGGTTTTCCTTAAACTCTGTATCAATGATTATGTAACAGTGACCTTTACTGCTTGAGAACATGTTTCTCCTTCCTGAGAACCTTCTGACTAATCCTGTCATCATAAATATATGTTGTGGGAGTGGATCTAGTTCAGTTCAGTTCAGTTGCTCGGTCATGTCTGACTCTGAGACCCCATGAATTGCAGCATGCCAGGCCTCCTTGTCCATCACCAACTCCCAGAGTTCACCCAAACTCATGTCCATTGAGTCGGTGATGCAATTCAGCTATCTCATCTTCTGTTGTCCCCTTCTCCTCCTGCCCCCAGTCCCTCCCAGCATTAGGGTATTTTCCAATGTGTCAATTCTTCAAATGAGGTGGCCAAAGTATTGGAGTTTCAGCTTCAGCATCAGTTCTTCCAAAGAAAACCCAGGACTGATTTCCTTTAGGATGGACTGGTTGGATCTCCTTACAGTCCAAGGGACTCTAAAGAGTCTTCTCCAAAGTCTTCTCCAACACCACAATTCAAAAGCATCAATTCTTCAGCACTCAGCTTTCTTCACAGTCCAACTCTCACATCCATACATGACCACTGGGAAAACCATAACCTTGACTAGATGGACCTTAGTCGGCAAGGTAATATCTCTGCTTTTCAATATGCTTTCTAGGTTGGTCATGACTTTCCTTCCAAGGAGTAAGCGTCTTTTAATTTCATGGCTGCAATCACCATCTGCAGTGATTTTGGAGCCCCCCAAAATAAAGTCTGACACTGTTTCCACTGTATCCTCATCTATTTCACATGAAGTGATGGGACCAGATGCCATGATCTTCATTTTCTGAATGTTGAGTTTTAAGCCAAATTTTTCACTCTCCTCCTTCACTTTCATCAAGATGTTTTTTAGTTCCTCTTCACTTTCTGCAAAAGGGTGGTGTCATCTGCACATCTGATGTTATTTGATATTTTTCCTGGCAATCTTGATTCCAGCTTGTGTTTCTTCCAGTCCAGTGTTTCTCATGATGTACTCTGCGTATAAGTTAAATAAGCAGGGTGACAATATACAGCCTTAACATACTCCTTTTCCTATTTGGAACCAGTGTGCTGTTCCATGTCCAGTTCTAACTGTTGCTTCCTGACCTGCATACAGATTTCTCAAGAG
>SJYX01015668.1:27415-57642 GCA_006410675.1 Oreotragus oreotragus
TCTCCTTGCTATGCTTTGGAACTCTGCATTCAGATGCTTATATCTTTCCTTTTCTCCTTTGCTTTTCACCTCTCTTCTTTTCACACCTGTTTGTAAGCCCTCCTCAGACAGCCATTTTGCTTTTTTGCATTTATTTTCCATGGGGATAGTCTTGATCCCTGTCTCCTGTACAGTGTCAGGAACCTCCATCCATAGTTCAGCAGGCACTCTGTCTATCAGATCTAGGCCCTTAAATCTATTTCTCACTTCCACTGTATAATCATAAGGGATTTGATTTAGGTCATACCTGAATGGTCTAGTGGTTTTCCTCACTTTCTTCAATGTAAGTCTGAATTTGGCAATAAGAAGTTCATGATCTGAGCCACAGTCAGCTCCCAGTCTTGTTTTTGCTGACTGTATAGAGGTTATTTGGCTACGAAGAATATAATCAATCTGATTTCAGGGTTGACCATCTGGTGATGTCCATGTGTAGAGTCTTCTCTTGTGTTGTTGGAAGGGGGTGTTTTCTATGACCAGTGTGTTCTCTTGGCAAAACTCTATTAACCTTTGCCCTGCTTCATTGCATACTCAAAAGCCAAATTTGCCTGTTACTCCAGGTGTTTCTTGACTTCCTACTTTTGCATTCTAGTCCCCTATAATGAAAAGGGCATCTTTTTTGGGTGTTAGTTCTAAAAGATCTTGTAGGTCCTCATAGAACCTTTCTATTCTTAGTTCTAATCTTGTTAATTTATGATGTATATTACTGGAGTGGGTCTGGTAAAAGTGTATAAGGCCTTGCTATGACTCAAGAGTGGGAGCACTCTCTGTCCTCCTTCTGATGTCTATGTTAGAGACTTTCTCTGTCCCTTTTTACACTTAAAAAAAAAAAAAAATCTGCTACATAAAAGTTCTTGAGTGATCAAGCCTGGTCCCTTGTCCCAAAGCCAAATCTTCTTCAGAGACCGTGAATCCGACATCATTCATCATAAGCTATCAGTTCCTGTTCATATTTGTTAAGAGCTGTTCATTTGTTCATCACTGGAATAGAGTGTGGAAAAGGCAATGGCAACCCACTTCAGTACTCTTGCCTGGAAAATCCCATGGACGGAAGCCTGATAGGCTGCAGTCCATGGGGTCGTTAAGAGTCGGGCATGACTGAGCGACTTCACTTTCACTTTTCACTTTCATGCATTGGAGAAGGAAATGGCAACCCACTCCAGTGTTCTTGCCTGGAGAATCTCAGGGACGGGGGGAGCCAGGTGGGCTGCCATCTACGGGGTCACACAGAATCGGACACGACTGAAGTGCAGCAGCAGCAGCAGCAGTGACAGTAGCAGCATCAGAATAGAGTAAGTAAAATTAAGTATACTATGCCAATTAAAGGTAGGTGAAAGTATCAAATCCCTTGGAGTAAATGAAACAAATTTCAGAACCACTCGAAGCTGCTGTCTAATATATGCATGGCATAAGTCAGTCATTAGTGTGTCATACATCAGTTCATAAAACTTTGTGCATATTTTGAATGGAAACTGCTTGACTTCCACAGACTTATATTTCAATAGAAGAAAAAAAATCTCATGTTATTAAAGTACGAAAGTGCCAGATCAAAACTTACAGCATGAGTGAAAGAAAAAAAAAAAATCACAGAAACTGGAGTGAAATACTTACAAGAAATAATGCATCATCAGTGGTAGTCATACTACAGGAAACATTATTGTGTGGAAAATGCAATATTAATTAATCTACATTTAAAAGTATTTACAGTTTCCACTGAAAGATTAAGAAATGTGATTCAATCCTTTTAGTAATGATAGCTAGAAAAAGATCATAATGTAATGACATTTGGGTGCTCATAAGCCAATAAATTCCAAAGGAAAAAGAAAACCCAACGTGGTTAATTTGACTTTTGGGGTAGATTTCCCCTTGTAGAAGTCTGCAAGATTACTGAATAGGTGACCCTGAGAAGTAAGCAGAGCTACTTGGGCCACAGTGAATCTCTGGGATGAGGCAAAAATATTGGAGTCCAGGGCACACCAAGAACGGATAGCTTAGTTAAACCAATAATCTTTCAATCCCCACTTCTATAAGGCAGAATCCTAGGAGAAAAGGCATATCATCAATTACTTGCTCTTAAAGTAAGGAAAGCCATACTTAAAAACATCTTAATCTCTATAATCAAATTAAGATATCCTATGTTGCTATTGTCTGATCTTCCTGGTAAGGGCAAATGTAATTCCTTCCTGGACAAAGATGATAACCTACCAAGCCTTTGTTGCTTCTGCAAATTTTCAAATACAATATCTATGACTTAATCAAAACTCTGTAGATTAGCTAATTTAGAAAGGTATACTCATACTCATGTGAGTGTGAGTATACCAAGAAAAACAATAAGTAATACATATAGACTCACAAAGTACCTAGAAAAGCAGATTTAAAAATAACTATGTTAAATAAAACTTAACGATTGTTTTCAGATAACTATAAAAAGAACAAAATGAACATCTTAGACTGAAAAATACTGTTATGGAAATAGAGAGCTCAATGAATGGATTTAATATTAGAGGAAAATTAATAAACTTGAATGTTCAGTTCAGTCTCTAAGTTGTATCTGATTCTTTGTGACCCCATGGACTGTAGCACGCCAGCCTTCCCTGTCCATCCCAACTCCTGGAACTTGCTCCAACTCATGTCCATCGAGTTGGTGATACCATCCAACCATCTCATAGATTAGAAGAAATTTTCCAGAGTAAAACATGGAGAGAATAAAGGATAGAAAATAAATATAGAAAGCAGATTAAAAGATGCAAAGGATCCTGCAGGAAGATTCTAATATACATATCGTTGGAGTCCCAGAAGAAAAGGAGACAGAAAGTGAAGCAGAGGCAAGTTAATAGCTGAGAACTTCTCAACACCAATGAAAGATAATCATGTCATAGATTCAGAGAGTCCCAGGAATGTAATGACCAATTTTTGCAACTAAAACAATATCACCTAAAAGACAATAGCATGATATCTTCAAGTCCTAAATGAAAATGACTGGAAACCTCAATTATTTGTCCAGGAAAAATATCCTTCAAAGATTATTGCTTCAAGGCAAAATAAATATGTTTTCTAACATTAAAATCTGAGAGAATTAGTAACCAAGGAAACTACATTAATAGAAATGTTAAAAAGTATTACTTTCAGGGATAAGGAAATGTTTCCTATGAAAAGATATTTGTTGATACAGAAAAGAATAATATTCAATAGAAAGGGTAAATATATGTGAAAATCTAAAGGCATATTGACTACAAAGATGATAATGTTCAGTACTGCATAAAACATATGGACAATTAAAAATAATGTAACAGCATATAAATTGAGTGGGATTGTTGAGTTAAACTGTCATGAGATTTTGTATTTTTACACTGAAACCAACATTGGTTAGGAAAAATAGAAAGTAAAAAACTAAAATGCACACTTGCTTGATTGCAGATAGATTTTCCAGGCAAGAATACTGGAGTGGGTTGTCATTTCCCTCTCCAGGGGATCTTCCCCAACCAGGGATCAAACCTGGGTCTCCTGCATTGCAGGCAGATTCTTTACCAACTGAGCTATCAGGGAAGCCCCCTGGTAACAAATCTAAATCTATGTGGAAATCTAAGGAAAAATATGTTGATTATCATGGGATGACTAACACTCCTCTCTCTCAGAAACATACAACACAAAAGTCAATAAAAACAAAACTATTTGAACTAAATGATTAACAAAATTATATGTGGAATTATTTGTCCAACTTTTACATAGTTATTCAAATATACTTGAAATATTTTCTTAATTGAGTATAGCTTGGGCCATGAAGTGAGTCCCAAAATTTCAGTTTTAGAAAACTTATTTTTCCAAGTATTCTTGGAAGCTTTCAAAACAGGTGAATAATACCAGTCTCATCATTTCAAGTAATTGACTTTTGAGAGCAAATATTCTCATCACAATGGGACTGTTTGAAATTAGTAGCTAAACTTAATGAGTCTTTTCTTATAGGCTTGGTAATTTACTTAGCAAATTTCTACCTAAGCAACTGCTGCTGCAAAGAATAAATGAAAAAAGGTAGCATATATTTTGAAGAAAACCATTAATTGAAATATCATGTAGAAAACTTACATGCAGGTAAAAAGTTCTTAGATAAAAATCCATAATTTTAAATTCAGATATTAGGAAGATAATCTGTAAGTCAGTAATCTGTAAATTTCTAGAAGTTATAAAATGAACAGAAAATTAAATCCCAAAATAAATATAAGCTATAAATTTTATAAATTTGAAAAATTCTTGACAGACCTGATCAGTGAAATAATTGAAATAAAGCATAAAAAACAATGTCAGTATTGTAAAGAGTGACATCATTTCTGATTTTTATATTAAAAAAGTTAACTGGTTGAACAAAGTTGATTTAACATTTGAAGAGCAATCAGTGTAACTTACCATACAATCAAAAGAAAACTATATCATCATTACAGAATTACTAAGTGAGATAAAGTCAGAGAAAGCAAATAGTGTTTAATAGTACTTTATATATGGAATCTGAAAAAGTCAACTTGTCAAAAGAGAGAGTAAAACAAGAGACTCCCCACACCAGAGACTGGGGTGGGGATATTAAAAAAATGTTGGTTAAAGGACCCAAAATTGGATGCAAGAGATGAAAAAAAGAAAAAAAAAAAAGAAAAGAAATGTTGAGGAAAGGCAAATTTGTAGAAACGGAAACTAGGCTGATGTTTGAATGGGGTGGTGATAGTGGGGGCCTAGTGGGGATTAACAGTAATGGTAAGAAAGATCTTATTGCGGGTGGTGACTATGTTCTAAAATTGACTTGTGATGGTTGCATGACTCAGAAAATTTATTAAAAACCATTGAACAGTAAAATAAAAAAGAAATTGTCCATTTTCAAATGAGTTTGGGTAAAATTGGTTAATAAAAGTAAAGCAAGTTTTGTTCATAAAACCTTTTCCTCATTACTACAGATGTATTAATGTAAGCTATGAATCTCTAAGGAGGGATGAAGTATATATTTTAAACATTTGTGTGTTTGTTATGCTGGGAAAGTATCAAGGAGCTTACCTTAGGAGACAGATTTATAGAGCAGTCTTTAATACTAACCATTCTTATACAAACGTTTTTTGTCTTCAATAACCAGGCACTATTCTAAGATACAACAGTGGAAGAAGAGTCAAATATTTTTGCCCTCATTGAGTATACGTTATCATGTGGGAACTCAGACAGACTCAGGTAAATAAGCAACAGATAAAGTATGTCAGACATTGATAAGGGAAGTGAAATTCACTCAGTTGTGTCCAACTCTTTGCAACCCCATGGACTATAAGCTTCATGGGATTCTCCAGGCCAGAACATCAGAGAGGGTAGCCTTTCCCTTCTTCAGGGGATCTTCCCAACCCAGGGATCAAACTTCTTTTACCAGCTGAGCCACAGGGGAAGCCCAAGAATACTGGAGTGGGTAACCTATCCCTTCTCCAGTGGATCTTCCTAGATATTGACAGGTGATACAGAAATAAAATATAGAAAGGATATAGTAATATTTGAGGTGAGTTGATGTTTTCAATAAGATTACCTGAGAAATTCTGAGAAAGTTAAAGCAAAGTTCTAAAGACTGACCTCTATAGATATCTTTGGAAGAACATTCCAGATAGAAGAAACAGGACTGTCTTTGTGATAGGAGTATGACTGACATGTTTAGGAAACAAAGATCTACTATGAACAGAATGAGTCATTAAAAATTGCTCACAAAACTGACAGAAGAGACAGCAGAAGTCTATTCATGTGGGCCATTGTAAAGATGCTAGCTTTGACTCAGATGGAGAGTTGCTGGAGGATTTTGAGAGAGGAAGAGCAAAATCTGATTTACATTTTAGTACACTTGGGCTTCCCTGGTGGCTCAGACGGTAAAGCGTCTTCCTGCAATGCAGTAGACCTGGGTTCGATTCCTGGGTCAGGAAGATCCCCTGGAGAAGGAAATGGCAATCCACTCCAGCACTCTTGCCTGGAAAATCCCATGGACGGAGGAGCCTGATAGGTTACAGTCTATGGGGTCGCAAAGGGTCGGACACAACTGACCGACTTTACTTTCACTTTCACACTTCTGTTGAGAATATACTAAAGGAGGTCAAGTCTGGAGGCAGGAAGATAAATTTGAGGTGAGAGGTAATAGTGAGTAGGATAAGAGTGATAGCAATTAAGCAGTAAGACATAAAATGTAGATTCTTAGATATATTTTGAAGGCAATCCCCACAGAATGACTTTTCATATACAATGGAGACTGTAATTATATTCTGGTCCTATAAGAAAGGTATTGCTATCCTCTCCTTTTTGATCTCAATATTTTAAACCCTTCTGATTTGAAACACAAAGTGATTGGCTCAAAATGGAAGGGCATACCACATTAGTTCTGCAATCATGTGTCAGGATAAAGAGAAATTGCTCTCTAGATTATCCCATCATTTACTGGAAAAATATTATTAGCTGCCAAGTGATGTATTATATAAAAATTTCCTATGTGCATAGAAATTGCTTTTTCCCCACTCAGATTCCATCTCTCTGACATGTATAATGACTTCTTCTGTGTGTACTAAAACTTTGCACATACCTCTGTTTTCAATTATATCATTGTATTGTTGCTGTTTCTTGATATATATTTCCCTTCCATCTGACTATGATTATCAGCTCACTCATTTTTAAGATTTCCTGACCATAATCCACTGACTTACACTAGGTATTATTGAGTGAATTTTCAACTTACTGAACCAGTTCTTGAAACATTTAACATTATATAATACAGCCCATATTCTACTGTAAAACATAGAACTCAGAGATCTAGTCTGATGATTTTAAATGCTGTAGTAGTATTGCCTCAAGTTTTAGTTTGTATCAGGATACTTAGAGAAGCCTTTTAAAAGTCAGACTTCTGGATCCCATTCACAGAGTTCATGATTCAGTTTACTCAGTAAGTTTGAAGTTGACCTTAAGAATTTCCTAGTTGTGATGTATATATATAGAGAATATATAGAATAGAATATATAGAATATATGTATAATAATAGAATATTATTCAGCCACAAGAAATGAGGAAATCCTACCATTTGTGACAACATGGATGGACTTTGAAAGCATTATGTGAAGTGAAATAAGTCAGACAAAGTCAAATACTGTATGATCTTACTTATATGTGTAATCAAACAAAACAAAACAGAACAAAACACAAAATTTATAGAAAAAGAGATCTGCTGTATGGTTATCAGAGGCAAGTGATAGGGGATGGGTGGATTGAAGGAAGATGATCGAAAGATACAAACTTCAGTTGTAAGATGAAGAAGTACTAGGGTGTAATATACAACATGATGAAATCAGTTAATACTGCTGTATAGTATATAGGAAACTTGTTAAAAAAGTAAATCCTATGGGACTTCTCTGGTGATTCATTGGCTAAGACTATGCATTCCCAATGCAGGGGGCCCTGGTCAGGGAACTCGATCTCACATGCCACAACTAAGACCCAGTGCAGCCAAATAAATAAAAATAAATAAATAATAAAAAAGAGTAAGTCCTAAAGTTCTTATCTAAAGGACAAAAATATTTTCCTTTATTCTTTCCTTTTTTTCTACATGAGAAGATGGATGTTATATGACCCTATGGTGGTAATCATTTCATAATATATTTAAGTCAAACCATCATGCTGTATACCTTAGACTTATACAGTGATATAAGTTCATTATTTCTCAATAAAACTGGAAAAAATTGTACTTCTAATATGTTTCCAGGTGATGCTGATATGGCTGTTCCAGAAGCCATATGTTGAGAACTACCACCCTAAGGATTTCCTTAGGACTGTCTATGTGAAAATAATTGGAGGAGAGTAGCAGGACTATACCAGATAAAATGTCATTATATTCAATTTATTGATTTATGGAAAATCTAATGGACGGAGTAGCCTGGTGGGCTGCAGTCCATGGGGTCGCTAACAGTCGGACAGACTGAGCGACTTCACTTTCACTTTTCTCTTTCATGCATTGGAGAAGGAAATGGCAACCCACTCCAGTGTTCTTGCCTGGAGAATCCCAGGGATGGGGGAGCCTGGTGGGCTGCCGTCTATGGGGTCACACAGAGTCGGACACGACTGAAGTGACTTAGCAGCAGCAGCAGCAGGCACCACTAATAGATTTTCTGTGTGAAATTGTTTCTATCATGAGACAGAATCACACAGGTCTTGCTATGCTAGAAAGGAGAATTTATTATAATGACTTATTACTTGTATATATCAGAATAAGAAAGAGATCAAGATTCAAGGTAGCTCCAGGAATTTCTCTTTCCTTCTCTCTCTTGCTGTTTCTTAACCTTTCTGCACTTTTTCACAAAATAAATCTGTTTTGTACTTCATTCTTCTCAATCTAGTAAGTGGAATTGCCCACTTATTTTTGTATTCTTCAATGGAAGTCAAGAAAGAGATTGTTTAAATAGTTCAGCTCGTTGCCATCATCTGATTTCAAAAAACTCATAAGAGTGCATAGGTGGAGCCCTGCTGACCCATTCATGGTTACTCATGCATTAAGTTAAACTTAATTAACTTAATTAAGTTCATTGTTTCACTGAATAGAGATCTGAAGGTAGGACTGCATCTGCTTGAGAAGGATGTTGGGCATTTTGGACGCTGTGACAGACATATCTGGCAGAATATTCCTAAAACCCAGATTTTAGGGGGAAAAGGAAATCAAGCAGGAAAATTCCTGTTGAGTTAGTGAGAGATATGGTTATGAAAAGAGATGTCACAGTTCTTGGAGAAAGGCTAAGAAAAGAAATGTATTCAGCTTTATGACATGTCCTTGTCTTGACAAACAAGATTTTCCTGCTCTATTTATAAATGATGTTGGAGTGCAGAGACAACACATAGATCTGGTGTTCTTTCCCTTTACTTTTGAACTTACTTGACATGAGGAAGCACTTGTTATACACAGAAAAAAGAAACCTGTAAGGAGCCAGATGCTGTTAGAGGATATACTTGCCTAGTGGAACCCCAGAATGTGGACCCCTAGCAAATCTGGCTCTAGAGTGGTAGTGTCTTTTTCAAATGTAAATCATCCTATGATTCCTGCTGAAAAAAACTGACAGTGATTAATTGATCTCTTTCTTGAAAAATAAGGTTTTTGCATAGAAAATAAGTGTATACTGTCTTGGTAGGAGGCCTATTGCAGATTCCATTGCATGTTAGGATGATGGGAAAGACAAATGATTATATTCATTATGAACTTTTTTTCCCCATAGGAGCCAGCTGCAAGAGGACAGGTGGCAGTTTGCTAAGGGATCTCTAGCATATTTTTCTGTGTCTGTTAGAAAGATAACCATGGGTTCTTTTCCTTAGGGAAGGTTTGTGATCACATTTGAACTTGGTGTCATCTATTGGAATGGAACTGGACTTTGATTTCCTTTCACCTGTCTGAATAGTTTTGATTTAATGTTGATAGTAAAAGACAAACTGAATGAATCTTCCTCCTTCGCTCTCTTGGAATCAATTACTTCTGTTCAAATAGCTTCCTTCAGGAAGCTTTAGGGCATCCGATAAATTCATTTATATACTCTCAAGAAATGATTAGCATCCTGGTGGAATAAGAGAACAGAAAGGTCTGATTTACCTCAGTGTTTCTTTCCTTGTGGCTATCTGACGAGTAATAAGAGTTCATATGTATTGGACTGGGCACAGTGGTCTCTTGCAGTCCCATGCAAAGAAAACTTGCTGAGTTAATGAACTGTGGCTGAGCAGCAAAGAAAATGAGGATAGCATAATGAATGCAGCTAAGGATCTTTGTTCCTCTCTTTAAGTCACCTCTTTACCCTGAGACCACTCAGACTCATCTAGGGCAAGACCCAGAGAGAGCATACTGCTTCTGTTTAATTAGTATAGGGCAAGCTCATAGTATTTTCTTTTGAACCCATGGTTCCTCAGGAAAAGATGAGCTGACCACAGTGTAGCCCTCTGGATATGAAATAGAGCATAATTATTTCAGATATTCCAAACATGTGCAACTTCTGCTTTGATTTTACACTTACTTTGTCCTTTTTTTCCACTTAATTTTCTAGTACACTGCACAGCTATGCTAATTTGGCACGGATGCTAAATATAAGGTCAGAGCATCTCACTTTGGTCTTTACTTGATTGCTTATCACCTTTCCTGAATGCCATTTCTATTTACTCTATGCATCTGATCTCATGTCGGCACTGCATCCCCTTGGCAGGCTGGTGTTCTTGTTTTTCTCTCTTTCCAAGCAGCTGTTCAATAATTTCACATGACATAATGTAAATGTATTTTCTATTCATGAGGGAAGAAAGTGAGTCCCCATAATCTCAGACCATCTTCCATCACAGATTTCTTTTATCTGATAATCAGAACAGGTTCTTTGCTTTTCGCTTTTATAAACTCTCTTGTATAAAAGCATTTTGAGGAGAATTATATAAATGTTTACATTTCCCTTTTTTCATCACGTGGCTCTTTCACAATACATTTTACCAGTCATTTCAATATTTATTATAAATCAATGGATCTGTTCCCTGGTTTCTCATTCACTGACACCTGCAAATAATCAGCGAAGATAATTAGGCACATGAATAGACATAGTACTACATAAATTAGTTTGGGAGCATTCTTGTATGGGGTAGATTTGTAAAAATTATGTTTGTATGAGTAACGTTTATGTAAGGAAAAAGCCCTCCAGGCTCTTAATGTAACTCTTGGTTTGTACAATTGATTAAAAAAAAATAGAGTAAAAGTCAAATATTAAGATGCTTTGGCTTCAGTTTTTGGCACACAAAGAAATCTCCCTGGTCCCAAATGGAGAACAGCATTAACCAGCATGCTCTGATTCTGTCTGTACAATTTCTAACATTACTTTGACTTGAGGTTTTAAATACCATATGGCAAATTCATAAACACTCTGAGTGAGCAGGTTTTTCTGAGAAATAATATGAGATTACCACCTACCTGAGACTTAGGGAAATCAAAAAAAGACGTGCATTTTCTGGATGTGTGGCTTCTGTTAGTGATTTTTGGAAACTCTGCCAGGAGCTATTTAAGAATTCTTGTATTGATGCCTGGCAAGTGAGAATCACACAGAATATAGGCAATGTACATTTCCTAAAGAAGTAATACATAGTTATAAGGGTAGATTTGATTATTTATCCTTTTCTTTAAGATAAAAATATACACACCCATTGAAATAATCATGAGTTGATTGTACTATCTTTAGAGTTATATTTCTGAAAGATAAATATGATATTCTATTATCCCTAATTTAAACCAAATTCCCTACAGTGAAAATTCTAGTCTTTGTTTTGCCATCCAATTTTCTACGTTTTGTCTTTATCCTTGCCATAGGCCTTATACTGAAAATTAGTAGCTAGTCCCTAATGTGACCATTTATATTGTGGTATCTTTTCTCTTTTCTCAATATGGATCTCTTATTATAATTAAAATCCAGTTAAAAATGATTGCAGGCATTAAATTAGAAGACGCTTGCTTTTTGCAAGAAAAGCCGTGACAAACCTAGACAGCGTATTAAAAAGCAAAAACATCAATTTGCCAACAAATGTCCATCTAGTCAAAGTTATGGTTTTTCCAGTAGTCATGTACAGATGTGAGAGGTGGACTTTAAAAAAGGCTGAATGCTGAAGAAATGATGCCTTTGAACTGTAAAATTGGAGAAGACTCTTGAGAGTCCCTTGGACAGCAAAGAGATCAAACCAGTCAGTCCTAAAGGAAATCAACCCTGAATATTTATTGGAAGGACTGAAGCTGAAGCTTCAATACTTTGGCCATCTGATGTGAAGGGCTGACTCATTGGAAACACTCTGATGCTGGGAAGGATTGAAGGCAAAAGGAGAAGAAGATGGTAGAGGATGAGATAATTAGATAGCATCACTGATTCAATGGACATTAACTTGAGCAAACTCTAGAGATAGTGGAAAACAGGGAAGCCTCGCATGCTGTGTTCCATGCGGGCATAGAGTCAGACATGACTAGGCAACCAAACAACAAAAAGAAAGCAACTATTGACATGCCTGTCTCTTATCTACCTCCTCAGTGAGTTGTGCAATCAAAGAGAGTTAACATCCCATCTCTACATGCATCTACCAGTGCTTTCAAAAGATTTGGGCACATAGTAGAATCTCAGTATATGTATGCTTAAGAAAGAGAATACAAGGATGAATTTACAGGGATTGAACCCAGGTCTCCTGCACTGTAGGCAGATGCTTTAACCTCTGAGCCACCAGGGAAGTCTTACTCTATATTTCATGTGTAAACATTTTATTTCCAGAGTATAGTTTGTAAACCACTAAATCTCTTAAATACAATAACTTCTGAGGTCTAAGGTTTTAAGTAAACCCCCAGAAAAAGTGAACATTATGAGACCGCCCTTGCACTGGCATTGTCTTTTATTACCTAAAGACAAACCCTTGGATTTTTAACCCAGAGCTAAATTTATTTTATTTAATACACATGATGTAAAAGTGAGATATAGTTTTCATATTACATATTACATATATAAAGCCAAAAACTTGAAAGACATAGAAAACGGTACAAATAAAGAGAGATTAAAAAATGTTGGCTAGCTGAGAATACTAAAACAAAGTATGCTTTATTATACATTTTAAAGCAGTAATTAAAGTTCACAGTGGATGTTCCGAGCCATCAAGTAAAACCTGGTGCACATCCTCCATTTAAGGAGAAAGGAGACAAATACATTATAAAACTGTATCATAATAATGGTTAAGGTAAGCAAAGTCTGCCTGCCTGAATTTCAAATTTTAAATGCATTTTTAGACAATTTGTGTGAAATACTTCATTGTTATTAAGTTGCCAGAGATGCTGGGAAAATACCAACTGGGAGTTGCAGAAATTACTAACCAGGCATTGCTGGAATATCCTGAAGCACAGATGCTTCTAAACTTTTAGTGGGTTCAGGAAGCCACAGGAACTTGGAACTTTTAGTGGATCCAGGAGCAGAATCAAGGCAGAAAGTTTTCCGCTCAGATCTAGTTTTAACTACTGCATGAGCTAATAATGCTCAATATGGAAAAATCTGAGCTCTGGCCATGATGTGACAGGAAACAAGTGAATGCAGATGGCTCCATCCACAGGGCCTGCAATAAGCCCCGTTAATATTTCTAAAAATAGAAATATTTTTGTGAATAACTAATGAATACACCGAATAACTTGAAATGTGCATCTTTAAATTTCTGGCTGGCTCAGAAGCATTTTGAGGGCAGGATTTATGTATGACTTGTTCAGCATGATATATACCTAATGCCAAGCACAAGACCTTGCACATAGCATGTTTTAAATAATACCTGTTGAGTGAATGGATGAATGTCACACATTGTTTCTAATGTGTAACAATGTGATTACACATTGTTTTTACCATAAATTTCTATCCTGATTTTCTTTTTGGTTGTGTGATGGTTTTTTTTTTTTTTTTGGGCTTTCACGGACTTCAGAGTTTTTTGTTTGTTTGTTTGTTTGTTTTTTGAAGTATAACATATATACAGAAGAGTGTGGTGGTTTTTGATGTTGTGAATTGGAAATATATTGTTCAAAGATAGACATCTTTATTCATTTTGGACTAATGTGGGGCAAGTATACAGATGAGAAGACATGTTTTTAACTTAATTGGAGCTAACATTTGTTTATTTCCATAAGTGATCTTTTCTTTTTTCTTAATAAGGTATTTTTTTTAAAGAAAGTGCCGTGTATGTCTTTTTTCATATTTGTATAATAAGACAGATAGCAAAAGGCATATTTAGAGATGTTTACAGGGTTATAGAAGCCAAAATGGCAAAGACTGGAGGTAGTAATTTACTCAACTGCTGAAGAAGTAATTTATTCCTGGGTTACTATGAGAACATTTACAGAACTTTTGATACATTAGCACTATATTTCCCTAAAAAAAGAACTTTTTTACAGAAGTTAACATTTTAAAATATTTGTTAGGCAAATCCAATTACTTCATTCAAAGAAGTTCACTGTTCACTGTATACTTAAAAAATTAGTTATCTGTGCTTCTCAGAAAAAATTTGAAAAGTGAGAAAAAATGGGAAACATTATCATAAACCTGCTATTTAAATAATATTATTATCAAATTGTGGTATATTTCCTTCCTTATCTTTATCTTTTTCTATCTATATATAATCATATGTTTCCTGACTTTTTCTACTTTGTAGTGTATTAAAAGATTTTTTTTTCCTGCTGGTATACAATCTATTAATTAAGAAGTTACCTAATAATAATTCTACTTCTAGGCAAAATGGAATGATAGAAACTAGATATAACATCTCACCCAAAACAATAATTAAAAAATGAACAATGATTTTCAAGACACTGGACACAGGCAATGAATAACAGATATTCCCAAGAGAATGTAAACAAATGGGATAATCTCTAAAAGTTCTTTACCTATTGCCTTGGGAGAATTTCTAGGAGGGGAATACACAAAGAGCCTGGCTGACTCACTGAAATGAGAAGATGAACTTCAAGGACTGGAAAGACGAAATACAGCTAGCGGTCTCAGGGAAAGGTATCAGATAGGCAAGGGCTGCAGAGACAGAGCTGTAAAGGGTCCTCCTCACATATGTAACTGAGCACTCATCAGCCCATGTGTGAAAAACTATTGAGCTTGCAAAGGAACCACCAAAAAGGATTAGAGGAGATAAATCAATCAGCAAATCAAAATTGACCTGGAACTGAAAGAACTGTTAGAATTAGCAAACTTGGATGTTAACATACTTATTATGACTACATTCCCTATATTCTAAAAATTAAGTAGAATATGCATACACACACACACAAATGCTAGATGAGCCTCTAAAGATATAATGTCAAAGTCTGAGATGAGAAATACAGTTGATGGATAGCAATAGATTTGACAGGGCAAAAGGAAATACTGTGCTCAGTTGCTTCAGTTGTGTCTGACTCTTTGCGACCTATGGACTGTAGCCTGACAGGCTACTCTGTCCATGGGATTCTCCAGGCAAAAATACTGGAATGGGTTGCCATGCTCTCTTCCAAGGGATCTTCCAAATCCAGGAATCAAACCCATATCTCTGGCATGAATCGAAATACTAATACAAACTAACCACTGACTCAATGGACATGACTTTGAGCAAACTCGGGAAGATGGGGAAAGACAGGGAAACCTAGCAAGCTATAGTCTATGGCGTTGTAAAGGTTGGACACAACTAAGTGACTGATGATAACAAAGAAACTAACCAGCTGAAAGCAAAGGGAAAAGACTTGTTTTAAAAAAGAAGACTGGCGTGCTGAGGGAAGACTCTAAGCAACCTAATATATTAATACATGGAATTGAAGTCCCTAAAGAAGAAAAAAAGAAAGATGATAGAAAAATATTTAAATAAATAATAGTTGAAGAGCTTCTGAATTTGTTTAAATACACACCAAGTTCTATGAAAACTAATAAGCTCTCATCAAAAAATAAATGAAGAAAAGTAGATCGTCGCATTATGATAATCAATATCTTACAATGAGTACTCAGGAAAAATTCTTAACAAGAGATAGAGAAAAAACAAAGAATGTTAAATACAAAGGGACAAAGAAAGGCCTGTCAGCAGATATCTCATTGTAATAAAGAGGATAGTGAAGCAGTGTCTTTAAAGTACTAAAGGAAAATTATCATCTTGAGTTCTTTACTCAGAAAAGTTGAAGACTAGATAAAGATGCTTTTAGACACACAAAAGGTGAGAATGTTTATTACTCAAAGACTACAGTATTAAATATATTAAGGAAACTCATCAGGAAAAGGAAAACTAATTCTAGATGCATATATGAATCTTCACAAAGGATAAGTAAATATACAAGATAGATTTATGATTTTTAAGCTCTTTGAAAAATAAGAGTGAACATTCAGAAACAGAAAAAAAAAAAGAAAGAATAATAAATTTGGGATATATGCATAAGAGGATTGATGTCCCTATTAGAAGAGAAAGAGATACTAGAAATCATTCTCTCCCTGTATGAAAGTCCTTGAGGGACGTCCATATGAAGACACAGTAAGA
Organism: Oreotragus oreotragus; assembly: GCA_006410675.1. Classification (NCBI taxonomy): domain Eukaryota; kingdom Metazoa; phylum Chordata; class Mammalia; order Artiodactyla; family Bovidae; genus Oreotragus; species Oreotragus oreotragus. The sequence continues at coordinate 43,490 of SJYX01015668.1, forward strand.
AAGTGGATGCCTTCAGGCCAAGAAGAGAACTCTCACTAGATACCTAATTTGCTAGTGCCTTGATGGTGAACCTGCTTCTAGAACTGTGAGGAAGTAAATATCTGTTGTTTAACAACCTCAATCTTGAATATTTTGCTGTGGCAGCCTGAGCAGACCAATGTGCCCCTAAAATCAGAAACAATATCAGAATGTCTGCTTTTGTCACTCCTGTTCAAGGTTGTACTGCAAGCTGTAGCCAGCAAAAATTAGGAAGTAAAAGAAGTGAAAGGAGTCTGGATTGGAAAGAAGGAAGCAAAACTCTTTCTAATCACAGACAACATGATCTTATAGACTGAAGATCCTAAATCATGCCAAAAGCCTATTAGAGCTAATAAACAAGTTCAGGTAGACTGTGGGATATAAGATCTGTTTAGAAACATCAACTGAATTTGCATATGTTTGCAATAAATGAACCAAAAATGAAATTAGGAGAACCATTACAATTGACAGAACATTTCTAACAGCATCAAAAAGAATAAAATAAATAAAAATTAATTTAACCAGGTAAGCACAAGACTTAGACATTGCAAAATATTGTTGCATGAAATAAAAAGAATAGACATGCATAGAAAGACATGCTGTATTTTTGGATAAGGAAAAATATTGTTAAGATGGCTGCTGCTGCCACTAAGTCGCTTCAGTCGTGTCCGACTCTGCGCGATCCCTTAGACGGCCTCCCACCAGGCTCCCCCGTCCCTGGGATTCTCCAGGCAAGAACACTGGAGTGGGTCACCATTTCCTTCTCCAATGCTTGAAAGTGAAAGTGAAGACGCTCAGTCGTGTCTGACTCTTAGCAACCCCATGCAGCCTACCAGGCTCCTCTGTCCATGGGATTTTCCAGGCAAGAGTACTGGGGTGGGGTGCCACTGCCTTCTCCATAAGATGGCAATACTACCCAAAGCAATCTAAAGATGCAATGCAGTCTCTATCAAAATTTCAATTGTCCTTTATTTTTTGAGACGTGAACAAGCCAGCTCTAAAATTCATTTAAAATTATAAGACAGCATGAATAGTTAAAACAATCTTAGAAAGAACAAAGTCGAAATATTACAACTTCTCAAATTTATTTATTTATAAATTTATATTTTATATTGGATAAGATAGTATAGTGTTCAATATAACATAGTTGATTAATAATGTGCTTTAATAAAAAACAAAACAGTGTTAGTTTCAGGTTACAGCAGTGATTCAGCCTGCAATGCAGGAGATGATCCCTGGGTTGGGAAGATCCCCTGGAGAAGGGAAAGGCTACCCACTCCAGTATTCTGGCCTGGAGAATCCCATGGACTGTATAGTCTACGGGGTCGCAAAAAGTCAGACAGGACTGAGCGACTTTCACTTCACTTCACTTCATTCTTTTTCAAACTCTTTTTCCCATGTAAATTATTACAGAGTATTGAGCAGAGTTCCCTGTGCTATGCAATATGTCCTTGGTTATCTGTTTTAAAAATAGTGTGTGCATGTTAATCCCACACTCCCAATCTATCCCTTCCCCTTCCTTTCCCCCTGGTAACCATGAATTCATTTTCTAAGTCTGTGAAACTTGGTTTTGTTTTATAAGTTCATTTGTGTCTTTTTTGAAGATTCTGCGCATAAGGGATACCATGTGATATTTGTTTTTCTTTCTCTGACTCACTTCATTTAGTATGATAATCTAAATGTAAATACAAACACCTCTCTAATTAACCATCAACACACTCATCTTTTCCAGTGACATACCTTGTATAGATAATTGGAAAGAGATTAGTAATTGTATTTATCTTTTAATATAAAATTGATTATATATTTATACTTTAAGAAATTCAAAATTGCATATGGATTTATTCTACAGTTAGATAATGCTTATAAGAACATAATCACTCATGTACCTTTCTGAGAAATACTGCTCATCTTTTAGATATGCATAAAGATTCCATCTTTATTTTTATAGTATATCAATAATATTTTATTATTAACAGTCATGTGCATAATCTGCATTGAAAATTCTTTTTTAGAATCATTGTTTATGCAATAATTTGAAAAACATTTATTTAGCATGTAACATGTAACCACATGTAACATGTAGCATGTAACCACACAATTGCACTCATCTCACACGCTAGTAAAGTAATGCTCAAAATTCTCCAAGTCAGGCTTCAGCATCCGCTGGATCATGGAAAAAGCAAGAGAGTTCCAGAAAAACATCTATTTCTGCTTTATTGACTATGCCAAAGCCTTTGACTGTGTGGATCAGGAAAACCGCTAGACCATACAGGTATGACATCAGTCAAATCCCTTACGATCATACAATGGAAGTGAAAAATAGATTCAAAGATTTAGAGCTGATTAATAAAATACCTCAAGAACTGGGGATGGAAGTTTGTAACATTGTACGAGAGGTAGTGATCAAGACCATCCCCAAGGAAAAGAAATGCAAAAAGGCAAAATGGTTGTCTGAAGCAGCCTTACAAATAGTTGAGTAAAGAAAAGAAGCTAAACACAAAAGAGAAAGGGAAAGATATACCCATCTGAATGCAGAGTTCCAAAGAATAGCAAGGAGAGATAAGAAAGCCTTCCTCAGTGATCAACGCAAAGAAATAGAGGAAAACAACAGAATGGGAAAGACTAGAGATCTCTTCAAGAAAATTAGAGATACCAAGGGAACATTTCATGCAAAGATGAGCACAATAGACAGAAACAGTATGAATTTAACAGAAGCAGAAGAGATTAAGAAGAGGTGGCAAGAATAAACAGAAAAACTGTACAAAACAAGATCATCGTGACCCAGATAACCACAATGGTGCGATCACTCACCTAGAGCCAGACATCCTGGAATGCGAACTCAAATGGGCCTTAGGAAGCATCACTATGAATAAAGCTAGTGGTGGTGATGGAATTCCAGCTGAGTTATTTCAAATCCTAAAAGATGATGCTGTGAAACTATTGCACTCAATATGCCAGGAAATTTGGAAAACTCAGCAGTGGCCACAGGACTGGACACAATGACAACTGAAAAATCAGTTGTCATTCCAATCCCAAAGAAAAGCAATAATAATAATAATAATAGATAATAAAATTTTAAAAAGTTAAAAAAAAAAGAAAGGCAATGCCAAAGAATGTTCAAACTACTGCACAATTGCACTCATCTCACATGGTAGCAAAGTAATGCTCAAAATTCTCCAAACCAGGCTTCAACAATACGTGAATGGAGAATTTCCAGATGTTCAAGCTGGATTTAGAAATGGCAGAGGAACCAGAGATCAAATTTCCAACATACATTGGATCATCGAAAAAGCAAGAGAATTCCAGAAAAACATCTACTTCTGCTTTATTGGCTACACCATAGACTTTATGTGGATCACAACAAACTATGGAAAATTCTTAAAGAGAGGGGAATACCAGACCACCTGACCTGCCTCTTGAGAAATCTGTATGCAGGTCAAAAAGCAACAGTTAGAACTGGACATGGAACAACAGACTGGTTCCAGATTGAGAAAGGAGTACGTCAAGACTGTATATTGTCACCCTCCTTATTTAACTTATATGGAGAGTACATCATGAGAAATTCCAGACTGGATGAAGCATAAGTTGGAATCAAGACTGCTGGGCCAAATATCAATAACCTCAGATACTCAGATGACAAAAGCCTTATAGCAGAAAGTGAAGAGGAACTAAAGAGCCTCTCATTGAAAGTGAAAGAGGAGAGTGAAAAAATTGGCTTAAAACTCAACATTCAGAAAACTAAGATCATGCATCCAGTCCCATCACTTCATGGCAAATAGATGGGGAAACAGTAACAGACTTTATATTCTTGTGCTCCAAAATCACTGCAGATGGTTAACAGCAGCCATAAAATTAAAAGAAGCTTGTTCCTTGGAAGAAAAGCTATGACCAACCTAGACAGCATATTAAAAACAGAGACATTACTTTTCGGACAAAGATCTGTCTAGTCAAAGCTATAGTTTTTCCAGTAGCCATGTATGGATGTGAGAGTTGGACTATAAAGAAAGCTAAGCGCCTAAGAATTGATGCTTTTGAACTGTGATGTTGGAGAAGACTCTTGAGAGTTCCTGGAACTGCAAGAAGATCAAACCAGTCAATCCTAAAGGAAATCAGTCCTGAATATTCATTGGAAGGACTGATGCTGAAGCTGAAACTCTAATACTTTGGCCACCTGATGTGAAGAGCTGACATTGGAAAAGACCTTGATGCTGGGAAAGATTGAATACAGGAGGAGAAGGGGATAACAGAGGATGAGATGGTTGGATGGCATCACCAACTCAATGGGCATGAGTTTGAGCAGGCTCTGAGAGTTGGTGAAGGACAAGGAGGCCTGGCGTGCTGCATTCCATGGGATCGCAAAGAGTCAGACACGACTGAACAACTAAACTGAACTGAACTGAACTGAGGTTTTTATATATAGAATGGACATCCATTCACTTATTGATAAACAAGCAAGTGGTTTCCAGTTTTGACCTATTACAAATAAAGCTGCTATGAACATGCATGACCTAACCTTTACTTGGACCTATGTTTTCACTGCTCTTGGGTGTTGACCCAGGAGTGGAATGTCAGGGTCATTTTGGAGGTGTAAGCTGATAGATGTAAGAAACTGTCAAACTGTTTTACAAACTGGTTATCCCATTTTACATTCCTACCAGCAGTGCATAAAAAGTTCCATTTGGTCTACCTCTTACCAACACTTTATATCTTCATCCTTCTTCATTTTGGACATTCAAAAAGGTTTGTAGTGATATCTCATTTTGGTTTTAACTGGCATTTCCCTAGTAATCCATCGTGCTGAGCATCTTTTTCATGCTCATTTGCTATTCATATACCTATTTTTTTTTTTGTCTCTTCAAAGATTTTGTCCATTTTCTTTGGGGAAAAGAAATGGCTGCATACTCTCTTGCTTGAATTTTGATAATATTTCTATATTATATGTAAAAGTCCCTTGTCCTATATGTGACTTGCCAATATGTTTTCCCAGTCTATAGGACGTCTTAAGTTTGCAGATTGTCTTAACTTTGAATAAAACCAACTTGTCAATTTTTTTTCTGTAAAAGCCATGCTGCTGGATCCTTTCTAAGAGAGCTTTGCCTAATCAAAGCCTATATAGATTTTCTCCCATATTTTTGATAGAAATTTTACTTTTGCCTTTGATTTAAATTTAAACTCTACTTTGAGTTAATTGAGCTGAAGGTCTGGGAGTCTCATCTGCTGAAAAGACTGACCTATTTTTCTTGAATAACCTTTATGCCTTTGAGAAAAAACAATCGTAGGTCTATTTATCAACCTTGTATCTGTTCTATTGATCTGGATTTTTTTTTCCTAAGACTTCATCTAACATTTCTTATAGTCTGGGTTGGTTGGTCATGAATTACTCATTTTCTTTCATCTTAAAATGGTTTTTTTTTTTAAACTTTTCATTCATTTTTGAAAGGTTTTTCTGGGTATAGTATTATGTCTGCTTCTTCCTGTTCTTTCTTTCTTTCCATCCGTAACTTTCTGTCCTTCCTTCTTTTCCTTACTTCTTTCTCTTCTTTTCCTTCTTTCAGCTCTTTAAAGATACTGTTTCACTGTCTTCTGGCTTATCCTATTTCCAACAAGATGTCTGCTGTTTTGGCTTCTCCGTATACAAGACATCTTTTTCCTAATTGTTTTAACTTTTCTTTCTCTTTTTCACTTATTTTAAAACTTTTAATTATGAAGTAATCACTGCAGATGGTGATTGCAGTCATGAAATTAAAAGACACTTACTCCTTGAAAGAAAATTTATGACCCACCTAGATAGCATATTGAAAAGCAGAAACATTACTTTGCCAACAAAGGTCTGTCTAGTCAAGGCTATGGTTTTTCCTGTGGTCATGTATGGATGTGAGAGTTGGACTGTGAAGAAGGCTGAGTGCCGAAGAATTGATGATTTTGCACTGTGGTGTTGGAAAAGACTCTTGAGGGTCCCTTGGACTGCAAGGAGATCCAACCAGTCCATTCTGAAGGAGATCAACCCTGGGGCTGTCTCTTATACACATCTAGATGTGTATAAGAGACAGCCCACAGAAAGTGCTGAACATATTACCTATTACGTAGAAAGTGCTAGGTACTTTTTTTTTTTCCAAAAAAAAAAAAAGAACAGCTTCCTCTAGGTGTCATTGACCTACCTAAACAACACATATTTACGTGGCACAATTTGATAAGTTTTAACATATGCACACAATTAAAATTTTTTGTATTTTTGTATTTTTTTGGAGGGATGGGCCATGTAGCAGTAATGATCCCAGTCCAGGGATTGAACCCTCGCCCCCAATATTGGAAGCACAGTCTTAATGATTAGATTTCCAGGGAAGTCCTGTATACATTTATTGAAGCATCCCCATAATTCAAAAACTTAACGTACCCATCACCCACCAAACTTCTCTCACACCGCTTTCTCTACTTCTTTCCTTCTGCCCTTCCCACCATCATTCCACTACATTGCAAGACACAACTGACTTTTTTTCTACTACTATAGATTAGTTTTTATTCTTTAGGATTATATATATATAATAAATATAAAATTATATATATTAAATAGTTGCATAATAAATATTTATAAATAATATGTATTTTAAAATACATTAAAAAATTGTGTAGTGTGTACACTTCTGTTTAAAGTGGAGAGAGTCTAGCTTCTTTCACAGAGCCTAACATTTCTGAGATTTATTGTGTCAGGAATCCAACAGCACCCTTAGGTTTGATGATCTGCTAGGTAAACTCACAGGACTCATCTTGCCATGCTGGTGGCTCTGATCTGTTGCAGGAAAAAGGATATAAAGCATAATCAGCAAAGGGAAAGGAACGTGAGACAAGGTCCAGAAGAAACCAGACACAAGCTTCCAAGACTCCTCTCTCACTGAAGTCACACAGGACATCTTACTCCTCCCGATGGGAAATCAGGACAACCCATGTGTAACATTATCTACTAGGGAAGCTTATTACTCAGTTCCTGAAGTAACTGGTCACGTGTGCAGCACCTGGCAGATATGAACCAAAATTCCAGACTCTCAGAAGGCAGGCATAAACTACACTGTTTGTATACTTTAGGCATACTGAGTCATTTTTTGACAGTTCTGGAAATGATGGGAACTCTTTTGAAATCTAAGCTTACAGTTACCCAGTGCCAAACGCTTACGCATATCTTTTTAAGGATAGCAGGCTCAAGCTTGCTAGTGTTAACTTTGTTCTGAACATTTACTCAAGTTGCTGCATCTGTAAGTAGTCCATTCATTTTCATTGCTGAATAGCATTTCATTTGCAGACGTAATATGTGGATGTGACTGGTGATGGAAGTAAAATTCAATGCTGTAAAGAATAATATCGCATAGGCCCCTGGAATGTTAGGTGAATCAAGGCAAATTGGAAGTGGTCAAACAGGAGATGGCAAGAGTGAACCTTGACATTTTAGGAATCAGTAAACTAAAATGGACTGCAATGGGTGAATTTACTTTACATGACCACATATCTACTACTGTGGGCAAGAATCCCTTAGAAGAAATGGGATAGTAGCCCTCATAGTCAACAAAAGAGCCCAAAATGCAGTACTTGGATGCAATCTCAAAAATGAAAGAATGATCCCTGTTCCTTTCCAAGGCAAACCATAAAATATAACGCGATTCCAAGTCTATGCCCCAACCATTAATGAAGAAGCTGAAGCTGAACAGTTCTATGAAGGCCTATAAGACCTTCTAGGGCTAACACCAAAAAAAAGATGTCCTTTTCATCACAGGGGACTGGAATCCAAAAGTAGGAAATCAAGAGATACCTGGAGTAACAGGCAAATTTGACCTTGGTGTACAGAATGAAGCAGGGCAAAGGCTAACAGAGCCCTGCCAAAAGAATGCATTGGTCATAGCAAACACCCTCTTCCAACAAAACAAGAGAAGACTCTACACATAGACATCACCAGATGGTCAACACTGAAANGAAGGGAGGGAAGGAGCTGTCTCTTATACACATCTCACTTGTTGACTGAGACCAGAAGAACAGTCTCTCATAAATTTTATCTGCTTTTTTTTATTATTTCAGGTAGGAAACTGAATTTGGTCCCTATTTCTTCATGTTGCCTGGAAAGCCTATGTACTTTTTTTTTTAATACTGAGCCTCTCATTATTGAGTTACTTAAGTAGATTTGTCTGTAATATATACTATAAGTATTTAATAAACCATTAAAAACTACCTATATGTATATCCTTATATGTTTTAAAACAGAGATCTTAGAAAACTTTCCAGTCCAATGGCTTCAAAATCTTTGAGTGTTGTTTTTTAACTGGAGGCTATATAATCAGAAGCACATGTACATGTGAGCTACATAAAGTTTATTTTGTTGATAAGAACAATAGATAGAGAAAATTCATATTTAGCAAACAGGTATGAAAGAAACTGGAAAAGAATAAGACATACTAGGTGAGTAAGTACATATCAAAGCTTTATCCATTTTCTTTTTCCTTTTTGTAAGTCATTGTTCGGAGTGTCCCAGTTTGATGTAATTTTGGTGAAATTAAACCTGGACAGCTAAAAGTTATGTAATTAAATATATTCAGCTTCAATTAAAAATCATAATTGCTTCAAAGATGCTAACATAATATCTTGTAGCAATATGAGAGCAAAAAATGCCTAGTAGCTGACGTGTCCCAGACAATTATAAACTAGGGGAAGGGAAATGGGTAGGTGAAGCATTCTTCATAGAATACATTCAATCAGGAAGATGCATGGCAGATAGCTTACATGTAATATAATATCCCTTCACAAATGAGAAAACTGAAACTCAAATTTAAATAACAACCAGAATCGCACATTTGATATGTGACTAAATATGGATATCGTGTCCCAGACAATTATAAACTAGGGGAAGGGAAATGGGTAGGTGAAGCATTCTTCATAGAATACATTCAATCAGGAAGATGCATGGCAGATAGCTTACATGTAATATAATATCCCTTCACAAATGAGAAAACTGAAACTCAAATTTAAATAACAACCAGAATCGCACATTTGATATGTGACTAAATATGGATATAAACTTAAATCCTTTGATTGCCAGTATTATTAACTTACCTGTTAATTTGCTCAGAAAGAAAATTCTTTCTTAAGTATAAAATATTTCTCCGTTTCAGAATTTGGGACACAGAGAGAAGCCATTGTTGAGTCCCAACTCATAAACTGTTCAGATTGTCATGGGGCATCTAGTACATGATAGATATTGTTTGGGTTGTGTGAAAACCCTCACTAATTGATTCAAGTCATAGTTTTGGAGCACCTTCTCCATTCTATTCATCATGTTAAGTATTAGAAATATTGAGACAATGAAGACAGAGATCTCACTCTTAAGGATCTTATGTTTTAGATGCAGTAGGATGAAACATGAGTATAGAAACACAAGGTAACCTCAAGCAGTGATGAGCAATACAATGAACATAATACACTGGTAGTTATCATGAAGAATGATACCAATGGATGGATTTGTACCAGCAATATACACCAAAGGTAGATCTTACAGGACTTTTAATAAGATGTATGATAGGATTGAGGGAAGAAATGAACTGGGGTGGGAAGGGAGCAGGTATAGGAAAGAGCACCTAGGTAGGACGTGGTAGGAAAAAGGAATCAAAAACCCTGTTTTGTCCCTATTTAAGTGTGAGGTGTCTATTAGAACAGTCCTTCTCAAACTTTAATTTGCACAGGAATCACCTAGGAGAAATCTTATTAAGATACAGATTTTGATCTGCATCAGGGGCTAAGACAGGCCCAGGATCCAACATTTCTGACGTTTCTGACATTCTTGAATAGCAGTAATGATGGTGAAACAGAAACTATGCTTTGAATTGCAACCTCTTAGATAATCAGGGTGAATATAGGTATAACAGAGATCTGGAGTTCTACAGAAAGGTAAAGGATTGAGTTGTAAAATTTGGGACCGTTAGATGTATTTCTTAAAGAAATACATTGAGAATGTATGGATGAATATGCAAACCAGAAAGTTTGAAGGAAAATACTATAAAACTTAGCAGCCAAATGTATAAGTTGACATTTGTGTAACACAGAATGTGAGTGCAAAAGAAGGTAAGAAAGACAGAGGGATTAATGTAGAATTCAGGAAACAGGAAGGATGTGGGCGACTGTTGTGCCATAGATCTATCAGACAGGTAAGAAGAAAAGGCTCCCTCTGACTCCGTTTTAGCTAATCCCATTCTACCTTATAAGAATCATTTAGAATTTTAGAGAAAAAAATAAAGAACCAAACAAAATTGTAAACTATGGAGTGACAGCAGGCAAAGCAAAAAAAAAAAAGTAATCACAGTCTCGACTGATGAAAACTATTTACAAAACTGACAGCTTAAAAAGTAATCCTTACACTAATGTCTAACTAGATCTTTGCGGGGAGAAATGGAGAAATATGAGCATACTGAGGGACTGAAGAAGTTAAAACTATTGCTGAATTTTGACTACAAGTTCAAAAAAGAGAGAAGTAAGATCCCCTAAAGGGCTGTTCAAAGCACTTAAATTTGAGCTCACCAAAGCATGTACTAATGTTTTAACAGCTGGAGTGGTTAAGCATTCTTCTGTTTTAGCAGTTTTAATAGCGGATGACAGAGACCAAGGTTAGATGTCCAGAAAGCTCGACAGCCTCACGGGCAACACCTGGAGTGAGTGAGAATCCATTTTGATGGGATGGAACAGTGTCTTCTGAAGAACAGAAATGCTTGAAAAACCATTCCATGTACTTAAAGTAGATTTGCCCTTTACTTAAACTTGACCAGCAGACTCCACCAGGGCATTAAGCAATAGTATTGCAATTGCTGGTTTCGAAAAGGCCAGCAGACCGTCCTCAGTGAACACGTCTAGTGACTGTAACACGGGAGCACATCTATTCTGTGCTTAGACAGACACCACATAAAGCAAAATAGGGATTTGCCATAAAGTGAAAGAGGGGTTTAGTAATTATCCGGTCCACTCAGTCAAAGCAGATGGCAAATTGGAAAACTGAGAAATTGGATTTAGACTCTGTTCCCCTCTCTCTTTCTAACATAAGATCGATGCCCTATTATGCCCATTCACCTACAAACTTTTATGTTTCAATGTCTCTTACCTTTTATAGAAGCCTAAAACTCAAATATGGTACAGGCATCCTCCCTGGAGCACAGTATCTAATAGAGCAGATGTTACACATTCCCCACGTAAATATGAGATAGAATGCTAAATTTCAGAGCTTTTCAACCTTAGTATATATCAGAATCACCTGGAGGGCATGTTAAACCACAGATCGCTGAGTCTAACCTCCAGAGTTTCTGACTCAGTTGCTGTTTAGCCACTAAGTCATGTCCAACCCTTTTGTAACCGGGTGGACTGCCCACCAGGTTCCTCTGTCCATGGGGTATTCCCAGGCAAGAATTCTGGAGTGGGTTGCCATTTCCCTCTTCAGGGGATCTTCCCAACCCAGGGACTGAACCCGAGTCTCCTGCACTTGCAGGAGGATTCTTCACCACTGAGCCCTTCTGACTCAGTGGTTTGGGAGAAAAAAAAACAGGGAAGAATTTGCATCTACAATAAGTGTCCAGGTGTTGCTGATGCTACAAGTCAGGCGACTACACTTTGAGAACCACTATTTTAAATGATGACCGATAGAAAGGGGAGTTTCAGCCAGGGTGCTAAGAGATAGCTTCACTGAGAGAGTTAACCATAACTTGGCTTTGAAGGATTGCAGATTGCAACATGGAGAATAAGAGAAAAGAGGTATTAAATAGAAATAATTTAGACGTGGAAGTTATGCTAATCAATAGGCTAACACAGCAAGGATTTTTCTTGCCCCTCCACTTCCACTTTCATAGTCCTTGAAGATCCAAGAATAAAAGAGAGAAAATAAAGATATTCCCATTTTCACAATATTTATAAATTTTTTTAAAAAAAACTTTCAAAGAAATTCCTATAGATCCTAATTTTGCAATATCTAGTATTCCTATCTCTTTTGCTGTTTTTACCACGACAAATATCCATACTGAAGAATGAATAAAGGTGTCATTCATTCCTGGGCCTGATTTGCTTCTTAGACGTCCATGGTTAAAAATTATTCATATTGCCTTCTCTTCTGATCACATATTGATTTAGGTTTTTGAATTTTTTGGCTACTATCTAGGATAGGTATATTTTTAAAGGAGATATAAAAATACTTTAAAATAAAATATGAACAACTTAATTAGAAGGCTAAAAATATATATAGATGAAGACAACACAATGGTCCTTCTGATAATTTGCTGGAACAGCAGGAAAAGAACCAGAAAAAGAAAGACATTATTCAAATGCAATTCAGGACATTGCATCTTGGGGGAAAAAAAAACAAAACACCTGACCCTTAGTTCAATTTTGGAAATAAAGGTTTTTTTAAATATTCTATTCTTTTAATGCAGGAGATATAGGTTCAATCCCTGGGTCGGGAAGATCCCCTGGAGAAGGAAATGGCAACCCACTCCAGTGTTCTTGCCTGGAGAATCCCATGGACAGAGGAACCTGGTGGGCTATAGTGCATGGGGTTGCAAAAGAGTTGGACACAACTTAGTAACTAAACAACAATGAACAAGAATAACAAGCCTTTTAACTTATGAAAATTATGGGATAGGCAGGGGATATGAGGAAGCTACTGAAGTCATAAGAAAATAAGAATGAAAGAGAAAAGTAAGGAAAGGGGAGGAAGGGAGGGAAGGAGGGAGGGAAAAAACAAATGCAGCTGCTGAGGCACCTTTTGTTTAAGGAGTCTGGATTTCTCCAGGGATTAACTCTTACATGCAAAGAATATTAGAGACAAAATGGTACCATGAAACCTGTTTGCATGTTTACCCACTGTATTTCAATTTGAAAGTCTGACTATAATAGACTCACCGACTGACCCCTTGTTCACAAACTACACTTCTTACCACAAAGGGTCCTGGTATCGACTTCGGAGCAATATTTCCCACCCCTTGCCCCCAAACCATCCCTCAACATTGTTCCCTCCCACTATCCTGCGATTGACCTAGTATCAATTATAGTTCAAATTAATTTCCCTTTCAAGTTCTCTCCCACCTCTCTTGGAAGTCCAGTAAGCACCAACACTTCTCGTCACAAAATATTTCAGCAAGACATCGTGCCTCCATCAAGCCCTGATAACCTTTCTCACCACAAGGATAATAGAATAGTGGCCTTCCTGGGCCACTTCCATCAATTTTTATTAAATGTATCCTTCTAATCTGTCAAGCCACTCATTTCTCCTTCCTCCTATAGAGATGCCAGTGAATTGGGGGCAGCAAGGAAGAGGTGAAAAGCTCAGGGTAGATGAGGATTGTGAAAGGGACTGCAGATACAGGCTGACCGGGGTCAAGGGCATCAACCGTACGTGACCTGTGCGCGCCAACCACAATCAGAGAAACTTCACTTAATCTCACCAAGGCTATTAGGAGCTGACTTTCCAGGTTACATCTAGCTGCTCAGAAAGATAACTGCTTTGCAGACTTCAATATACCTCGAGAGAATTAGATTTTTCTAAGCCAAAGATTGAATTCTTTCCTGCTTCCCCCCTTCTTCACTGTAACCAGGGCCTTGCGCAAGCTATTTCATTTTCCTTGTGCATCGGGCAGATGACATCCTGCTAAGTACACCAGAGGCAGGGAAGACTGAAATGCAAGATCTGTGACGTCGTTTTCAAGCAGACTGGCTTTGCTTACCTGTTTCACAGAAGGAGCTGCTGGCGAACACTTTAATCAGATAAACCATAAACTTAAGTGTTCTCTGCAGCTTCCAGGAGCCTACCCAAGTCAGCAAAGAGCAACTTTTACCTTTAACCCTGCTCTATTTGCCTTGATGCATTCCTGCTGACTGTAATTGTTTGCCAGGTGATAGAGGGAACACAGAGAAGGGGAAAGATTTGTTGCTGAGCCCCCAAACAATCAAATGTCTTCTCAAGGTTAGAAATTAAACATGCAAATTAAGTACTGTGACTTCATGATCACCAGATCACATAGCTTCCCTGAAGCCTCAGCTAATTTCCCAAACAGAGCCTGCCTCACCCTCCTACATATTTCCGTAACACTCTGCTGCCACCTCCACTGTATCGTTTGTGTCTTGTATTA
>SJYX01015668.1:70620-91413 GCA_006410675.1 Oreotragus oreotragus
GCAGCCCACCAGGCTCCCCCATCCCTGGGATTCTCCAGGCCAGGCAAGAACACTGGAGTGGGTTGCATGTCCTTCTCCAATGCATGAAAGTGAAGAGTGAAAGTGAAGTCGCTCAGTCGTGTCCGACTCTTAGCAACCTCATGGACTGCAGCCTGTCAGGCTCCTCCACCCATGGGATTTTCCAGGCAAGAGTACTGGAGTGGGTCGCCATTGCCTTCTTCACTGACCAACCTAGACAGTATATTAAAAAGCAGAGACATTACCTTGCCAACAAAGATCTGTCTAGTCAAAGCTAAGTTTTTCCAGTAGTCATGTATGGATGTGAGAGTTGGACTGTAAAAAAAGATGAGTGCCAAAGAATTGATGCTTTTGAACTGTGGTGTTGGAGAAGACTCTTGGAAGTCCCTTGGACTACAAGGAGAACCAACCAGTCCATCCTCAAGGAGATCAGATGTGAATATTCATTGGAAGGACTGATGATGAAACTGAACCTTCAATACTTTGACCACTTGATGAGAAGAAGTGACTCATTTGAAAAGACCCTGATGCTGGGAAAGATTAAGGGCAGAAGGAGAAGGGGACAATAGAGGATGAGATGGTTGGATGGCATCACCGACTCAATGGACATGAGTTTGAGTAAACTCNATGAGAAGAAGTGACTCATTTGAAAAGACCCTGATGCTGGGAAAGATTAAGGGCAGAAGGAGAAGGGGACAATAGAGGATGAGATGGTTGGATGGCATCACCGACTCAATGGACATGAGTTTGAGTAAACTCCAGGTGTTGGTGATGGACAGGGAGGGTCTCAGAGAGTCAGACATGACTGAGTGACTGAACTGAACTGAACCTGGATTTCAAGTGGAAGCTGGTAATCCCAAGCTCCCAAAGAAGAGAGACAAATGATCCTTCCACTATTATTAGGATGAATGTATAAGATGGACCTACTGTAACTTGGGTTTTTCCATAATCTCTCTGGCCTTTCTGTGCTGAGAGCTTTGTCTTGCCTAAGATTGACCTCCTGATGAATTAGGTTAAACTGTCACTTTCCTCTTAAGAGTGATTATGTGTGATGTCTCTCTTCAGATAAAGATGAACATTATCCTAAACTCCAGGATTTCAGAATATTATGAGAGACTGATAAAGTAATGAAACTATTTTTCCAAGAGGTGTTTAACAATGGATTAACTCCTACCATGGAGTAGACATGTTATATTCCCTGATCTGTGGAGGTGGTCCCAGTAACCTTGAAGAGTGTTGATCTCCGTTACCCATGATGGCCCAAAGAGTTTCCAGCTAAAGGGTTGAATAAATGATGCTGAAATCCAGCCAGGGCTTCACCTACCAACTTGTGTACCCTGACTTAGGGCTGTGTGCACCTGGAAGGAAAGCATTTTGTCTGATTTGCTCAAAATTACCACAAGGTGTTAAGGAGAACTTAATCCAACCCTACAAATCTGAGATGATTTTGTTCACCCACTTTTTAATTTGTTATAACAGCCCTTCTATTTTACAATGATTTAATGAGCATCATTTATGTGTCATGGCCAATATCCTCCATTCTTCCTGAAATATGTGAAATCATTAGTGGTATTTAAGAACTCTGATTCCAGGGCATTATTCCAAACTATGAATAAATACAGAATAATGATCCTGCCTGTGACTTAAGGGAATGAGAACAGATCACAGCATTGAATACTGCCAAGTCATCAAAAACATTGTTTTAAACCTGTGAACTACAGAAAATTTCCACAGCTGAACCTCGCTATATCATACATCGCGTCTCTGTTGTCTTAAAGCAGCCACTAGGTGACAAGTCAGAAACCTGATTTCAAGCACTGGCTTTACAACTTGACTTATTTTTTTTTGACCTTGAACACAAGTCATTTGACTTCTTAGGGCATTGCCTTTCCTCTGGACAATAAAAGAAAAACTAGCTTCTGACTCCACAGGGATGTTGTGAAAATAAATGAGATGTAGGTCTGCAGAGTCACTTTAAGCTCTTAGGAATGAAAGAGCTTAAAGAGATATGAGGTTTCAGCAGCACTTTTTTTTCGGTCAGCATTACAAGTGAGAGAGAAAGGTTCTTGGCAAGTTTGGAAGAATATGACCTCACTGACTCCTGCCCTGACCTGTAGCTTTTTCTCTTCTGCATTCACAAAGTCTATTGTAATTCTGGCTGTTGACTCAGTGGAATTAATAAGGATCTACCATACCCTTAGGCAACATAGAAAAATGGTCACACGCCGTGTGGGATGAATTATCTGCTACCAGTCAAGCATCATACAATACATGCCCTTACAGGGGCTGTGAAAACACTCTAATGAAACAAGGAAAGTGTTACATTGCAGAAAAGAAGCAGCTGCTAGGACAGAGTTCTCAGCTAGGATATTGATCTGACAGAGTCTAGAAGCCCAAAGGTAGAAAATGTCTTTTAGGAGAACCGCAGCCACATTTTTGCCAGTGTCAGAGATACGCTCTTCTAATGCCAAGGCAGTTGTGAAAGAAGATCACAAATAACCAGCTAACAGTCTCCCTGCCCCAAGATGAAGAGTCCCTGACAGGTGGGACAGATAAGTGCTGTATGACCTGTCCCTTATCTCCCTTAAGAGAGTGGTACAATCCACAGAGTTCACATAAACTCTTCTCTGGCTTCGATCCCATTCTGACATTTAAGAGAAAAGTTGACAGTCGTAGATTAAAGGCAAACATTACAGTGAAGTGATACATACACTAGGTGGCTACGACTAAAGATGTGGTTTTGCAAGAATCAGCTGGAAAGACATACTGGTGCACTGAAATGAGTCTCTAAGCTGGTGGATCAAGCTAACATCTTTGTCTTGGTCTCACTGGGGCTCATGCTTCTTTACAGGCTTTGATTTTCTTCATTTACTCACTCAATAAATGTTCATTGAGTACTGTAATGGAAACTGCTGGTGGTACCCACAAATCTAATCTCCTCCCTTCCCTGAGAAAGTAGCTGTCCAGTTAAAATCTAAATTGTCTCACCCATCTTCTAGGGAAGGGAGGTGACCTAAGTTGGCACTAATGGAGACTGAATGGAAGTGACAAAGGCAACTTTGGCATTTAAAAAAAAAAAAAATAAAGCCCTTAACCTGGACTTTTTCTGTTACTTTGTCTGCTTGTTAAAAATGAAAAAGTGGAGGCTACCTACCTGCCATGGACTATTTGTGAGAAAGAAATAAACATCTGTGTTTTGGAGTTTCTCTGTTACATCAGCTCAGCCTTCATTTTCACAAATTTAAGAGCCTTATGAGTATCAAGTAAGCCGGGGTTCCAGCTTAAAATACACATGGTGCATGCCCCCATAAAATGTATAGGTTAATGTCTACCCTAGTCTTCTACCTGGGAATCAAAACCCATGAGATAAGTGTCTATCATAGTCAATAATCAAAATAAAATAGGGCAGGAAGCAAGAGTATAAGAGTAGATAAAGATCTGGGCTTTAGAGACTTCCTTGGTGACCAGTGGTTAAGACTTCACCTTTCAACACAGTGGGTGAGTTAGGACCCTGGTTGGGTAGCTAGGATCCCACATGCCTCGAAGCCAGAAAACCAAAACTGTAACAAACTTTAACAAATTCAATAAAGACTTTAAAAATGATCCACATCAAAAAAAAAAAAAAAGCCTGGGCTTCAATGCTAAACAAATTTGAATTCAAGTCCTTGCTCTATCTCTTATAAACCATATTCTTAGGGCAAATCATTTAATTTATGTAGATCTCATTTACCTCCTTTGAAGCAGGGATGATAGAAATAATTATACGTACCTAACAGAGCCCTGCTCCTGCTGCTTCTTAGCTGCTTCAATCATGTCTGACCCTGTGTGACCCCGTGGATGGTAGCCCGCCAAGAATTCCATGGAATTCTCCAGGCAAGAGTACTGGAGTGGGTTGCCATGCCTTCCTCCAGAGGATCTTCCCAACCCAGGGAATCGAACCCAGATTTGCTACATTTGCTGGTAGATTCTTTACACCAGGGAAGCCCCTAATAGAGTCCTAGTGACAATCAAAAGGATTAGACACGTAATGAATTCCATGGAATTCTCCAGGCAAGAGTACTGGAGTGGGTTGCCATGCCTTCCTCCAGAGGATCTTCCCAACCCAGGGAATCGAACCCAGATTTGCTACATTTGCTGGTAGATTCTTTACACCAGGGAAGCCCCTAATAGAGTCCTAGTGACAATCAAAAGGATTAGACACGTAAGTAGATTAAACCAGGACTTGAGCATCATGTGAAGAGTTGACTCATTGGAAAAGACTTTGATGCTGGAAGGGATTGGGGGCAGGAGAAGAAGGGGACGACAGAGGATGAGATGGCTGGATGGCATCACTGACTCGATGGACGTGAATCTGAGTGAACTCCGGGAGTTGGTGATGGACAGGGAGGCCTGGCGTGCTGCGATTCATGGGGTCGCAAAGAGTCGGACACAACTGAGTGACTGAACTGAACTGAACTGAGCATCAACAATGTGATAATCAGAGTTCAGTCTTGTTATCATTCACTTCCATGGGAAGTGAAAGTGTTAGTCACTCAGTCATGTCCAACTCTTTGTGATCCCCTGGACTGTGTAGTCCACCAGGCTCCTCTGTCCATGGAATTTCCCAGGCAAGAATACTGGAGTTGCCATGTCCTTCTCCAGGGGATCTTCCCAACCCAGGAACTGAACCCGGTTTTCCTGCATTTGCAGGTGGGTTCTTTACCACTGAGCTGCCAGGGAAGCACATGACACTTTACACCTCTGCCATAATTCAACTGAGTTAATTCAGTCTCATAATTATGTTTGCTCATCTGGTACCCCCTACTGTAGCAGAAGGGTTTCCCAGGTAGCTCAGATGGTAAAGAACCTGCCTGCAATGTGGGAGACCCAGGCTTGATCCCTGAGTGGAGTGGATCCCCTGGAGAAGGACATGGCAACCCGCTCCAGCATTCTTTCCTGGAGAAGTCCATGGACAGAGGAGCCTGGCAGGCTACAGCCCATGGTCTTACAAAGAGTTGGACTCGACTGAGCAGCTAACACACACCGTAGCACAAACAACCATTTCTTAAATAGCTCTGTCCCAGAACTTAGTACAATGCCTCGTATGTACGAGGCACTCTATTCATAACTGCCATGAATAACTGCCATGTGAACTTCAAGGAATATTAAAGACTGGAGTGTGAATAAATAAAAACCTACCAATATGGTTATTTGTTTGATGCAAAAAAAGTAGGTACTTGGTTTTAAAAATAAATGGATGGCAGTGAAACATTTAATAAAATCCATCAAGCCTAAGAAATTAATACAGAGAGGCCCCATGATGAAAATGAGTATTTTCCAAAAGTTATATGCCAACTGCTTTGACCTCAAAAACATAATGAAATGCTATACATCATCTTAAGGGTCCAGTTCACAGAGCTTTTTTAACCTTAGTTAAAAGTGACATATTGTACAATAGCATTTAAAAAAATTGTAGCAGACAATATGATTGAAATGCCAAAAAAAAAAAAAGGGAAACAATGTAGAAAAATCGAACTTTTTGTTCTTTTGTGAAAGTAAATTTATGTAGAGAAAGATAAGAAAGAAAATGTTGGCTCTTAAAGGTTCTGAATGCATTTTTGGTGGGTTTATAAGTTCAAGGCACTGGTTGTTTATTCTCCTTAATTCCACATCAAAGTTTCCAGCTTTCATTCCCTTTACTATAGAGATATTGCTAGCAATACTCTTATACTGAATAATCTGGATTAGCCCCTTTTTCTCACAAGGGGAACAAAGAGAGGGAGATAAATGTCTCTAAGATAACTGGGAAAGAATTGGGGAAAAAACTGTGAGTTGTATGTGTATGTACTTAGTCATCCTGTCGTATCCGATGCTTTTTGACCCTTTGGACTGTAGCCCACCAGGTTCCTCTGTTCATGGGATTTCCCAGACAAGAATACTGGAGTGGGTTGCCATTTCCTTCTCCGGGGGATCTTACCAACCCAGGGGGTTGAACCCATATCTGCCATGTCTCCTGTATTACGGGCATATTCTTTTCCCATTGAGCCATCAGGGAAGCCTATGAGTTGTATACGGAAAGTTAAAAAGGAAATAAAGTAAACTGGTCTGAAACACAGTACCTGGTGTGAAATATGCTGACATATGATGAGTGAAATGATAAGAACGGAGAGATGAGGCAAAAGCTTCATAATACTTTAAAAGAGAGAGAGAGAGAAAGCAGGAAAGATAATGGCTCATAGTATTCTTCCATGTTGTACAACAAATAACACCGTCAGCCCAAGAAATTTTGGTTGTTAGTAAGAACAAGAGGAGCAGACACTTTGCTATACGGGAGGAAAGGAAGTAGAGTATTTTCCAATTATAAAAATAGGTTAATTGCAACTTGATTCATTTTTAAGTTTATAGAAACTGAACTGATCTCTTCCTTGTCTGTGAAGGGGAGAACACAAAGGAATAATGTAAAATGGGTATTTAAGTTTACTGAAAATATTAGGAAGAAACTCCCTGACAGAACATACATACAAAGGTTATTTTATGGCAAACTGTGAAACCAATGTGGAAAATGAAATGCTAAGAGGGAACCATTCTTAACCTCTTACATAAAAATTCAGTCACAGTTTAAAATGATACAGATCAAATAATGGAGAATCCCAGAAAAATCTCTGGAGCTTCCCTACATGATTTTAGCAGAATAAAAACGATGTTTCCTGGTTAAATGGAAGACTTTTTTTCCTGTGTCTTAGCCGACTCTCCCTCTGCCCCACTCATATCCTCTCCCCACCTCCGCTGTTTCCTTCCACCCTCTCTCCCTCCCTCTCTCTGTTTCACACACACTTACTCAAAGAGCATCTATGCAAACATCACTGTCAGCACCAAGGACAGCAACCTTCACTTTGACACAGGTGTCAAAGACCATCCTCAGAAACCAGGTATACATCTCAGGAGCTCTTGTTTATTTTTTTAATTCATTTATTTTTAACTGAAGGATAATTGCTTTATAATATTGTGCTTGTTTGTGTCATACATCAACACATATCAGCCGCAGGTATACATATGTCCCCTCAGTCTTAAACCTCCCATCCCATCCGACATCTCTAGGTTGTCACAGAGCCCTGATTTGAGTTCCCTGAGTCATATAGGAAATTTAGGAGCTCTTTTGAATTCAGATGAGAAATGCTTGACTGCCCGGCTAGCTCAGTTGGTAGAGCATGGGATTCTTAATCCCAGGGCCGTGGGTTCAAGGCCCACATTGGGCAGTTGCTCTTCAACATTTGGGGCTTCCCTTGTAGCTCAGCTGGTAAAGAATCCACTTGCAATGCGGGAGACCTGTGTTCAATTCCTGGATTGGAAGATACCCTGGAGAAGGGATAGGCTACTCATTCCAATATTCCTGGGCTTCCCTGGTAGCTCAGCTGGTAAAGAATCCACTTGCATTGAGGGAGATCTGGGTTCAATCCCTGGGTTGGGAAGATCCCCTGAAGAAAGGGAAAGGCTACCCGCTCCAGTATTCTGGCCTAGAGAATTCTACAGACTATACAGTCCATGGGGTTGCAAAGAGTCAGACACTACTGAGTGACTTTCACTTTCACTTTCTAGAAGTGCTTGAAGTTTAACTCAAAGTTGTAAATACCTGATCTACAATACTACTTTTATTTTCAGAATATGATTATCTGTATTTATTGAAACAGTGGACACTTTACTATGTGTTCAGAATAAATAACTGACAAAACTGAGGATCAGAGTCTGCTAGAGCTGGAAAGATCCTTCAGGAGTCTTCAACCCAGCCTCTGCTTTGTAAAGATGAAAAGAATGAGGACAAGAGGTTATGAAGGTAGTTTCTAAACAGACTTTTTAGTCTGGCTATTATAGAAATGGTAATGTTTCTATGTACTTCAAAATTTTGACAAAACTGAGGGGAGAGGTTCAAGTTCACAGTAATTGAAGACAGAGTTTTTATTCAAAAAGATTCAAGCAATCACCTGTCACATGAAAAACGCCAAGCAAAAAATTTTAAATCTAACCCTTGACTCTAACACATTACCACTCTTAACAGCAAGTTAACAATGGTAAGTTGGCTTGTAGCATTGTTTTATTTTTTACAAAATATAACCAATAACTCCACACCTCCTCTGCCACATGCTATATGCTTCAAAAAATATGACTGCAGGTTATCTTTAATTTTGTGTCATGAAGACTAGTATAGTACTTGAATTTCTCCCTAGATAAACATTTAGTGGAAGTGCTTCTAAGAAGTTAAGTGTGTTTATATTCAATTCAAGCATTACCTCTTTTAGGAGACCAGGCCCTTGAAGCGTGGGCTCTATATCCCTCCTCCTCACTTTCATACTAATCTAGACCTATCTATAACAGTCCATTTATCTCTTTATATCAAAATTGACACTTTAGGTGCCTGCCCTGTAGTTCTGTGAGCAACTTAAGGCTAGGTGCAAAGGCCTACCCATCCTATCTCTGTGTTCTCAAAATGAGTTGCATGAAAGACATTGTACTATGTACTGGAGCTGTGCATATGTGTAAAGTCGCTTCAGTCATGTCCAACTCTTTACAACCCCGTGGACTGTAGCCCACCAGGCTCCTCTGTCCATGGGATTCTCCAGGCAAGAGCACTGGAGTGGGTTGCCATGCCCTCCTCCAGAGGACCTTCCCCACCCAGGGATCAAACCTGCATCTCTTATATGGCCTGCGGGGGTGGGGGGTGGGGTTCTTTACCACTAGCGCCACCTGGGAAGCCTGTACTGGAGCTGTGTGCTAGCCACTCAGTCATGTCCAACTCTTGTGACCCCATGGACTGTAACCTGCCAGGCTCCTCTGTCCATGGGATTCTCCAGGCAAGAGCACTGGAGTGGGTTGCCATTCCCTTCTCCAGGGGATCTTCCCGACCCAGGGATTGAACCCATGTCTCCCGCATCACAGGCGGATTCTTTACCATCTGAGCTGCCAGGGAAGTCACACTGTAGAAATGGAAGTCTGATGAAAACATCATTCCTAACTTCGGGAAGTTTAGAATTAAGTGAGGAGAGATGGAGAAAAGGAACTTATTATACTGTGTCTAAGTAAGTAAGTAAAGTCACTCAGTCATGTCCGACTCTTTGTGACCCCGTGGACTGCAGCCCACCAAGCTCCTCAGTCCATGGGATTCTCCAAGCAAGAATACTGGAGTGGGTTGCCATAGGTTCTGAGGTATTAGAGATCGGGATTTAAGTCTTAGAATCTGCTATTCTAAACACCTGGGGAAACTAATTAAATGTAGCCAAAAATGAGATGATGGCAGTAATAACTACTACCTTGAATTGTTTTGAAGATTAAATAACAATAAGCAAAAAACTATTCTTGGCCACAGTAAGTGCTAAATAAGTATGAGAATATGCACACAGCTGTAAAACTGATGGTGTGTATACAAGACACTGACAAAACAAAGAGCAGGAGTGTACAGATTTATCATATTTTAATCAAAGACTTAACTACCCTAGAGAGACGTAAAGGAGTGATAAATGTACCCATGAATGATAAAATAAATCATTATTTAACAAGAGATGGTTGCTTGATTAAGCTGATGAGCGCTGCAGCAGCGTAGAAGGAAAATTATGGGAAGCTCCCCAAAGGAAGTGGTATTTCTATGAAGGCAGGAAAGGTGAGTAGGCACTGACCACATGCAGAGAGGCAGAAGGCAATCCAGGTTGAGAGAGCACTTTTTGCAAAGACCTAAAGATAAGAAAGCACAAGGGGCTTTCCAGTGATTCCAAGTAGTTCTGTTTAACTGTGCTCAGTTAAACACGCCTCAGAGGCTGCTGAGTGGTGGTCAAACAGCAGACTGTAGTCATCAGAATCTTAGGTGTCCTGCGAAGGAGCTAGGACTGTATCATGAGGCAACTGATGACCACTGAAGAATTTTACTCATGGAACTATAGTAATGGAATTTATGTTTTAGCATGATGACTTAATCTAGAATTTGAAGAGCAAGTTGGGAGAAAGTGTAATGAGACCCAAAAGCAAGATCCCTAACTAAGAGACAAGCGCAATAATCTGGACGAGAGCTAAACGGGGCCTAAATGTTTTGTATCCCAAGAGCTTAGCACACAGAGTCTGACTACAGACAGGATCCTAATAAACTTCTGTGGAACTAAATGAATAGTAACAAAAGGAATTACCATGCCATACTGGCAAAGAAGTGGTATCTCTCCTGGCTACAAAGACTCATCTGTATCTATTCCTCACCTGACGCAGTCCCATGTAACTAAAAGTCTTGGGATCCCTTGATGAGAGAAAGGTAAGGAGACGAATAAAATAAGAGAGGTTTGATCACGAAGTGTAATCACTTTATATTTCACAGTTAGGATTAACACACTCTTTTACGCTAATTGGGCTTCCCCGGTAGCTCAGCTGGTAAAGAATCCACCTGCAATGCAGGAGAATGTGATTATCCATTGGAGAAGGGATAGGCTACCCACTCCAGTATTCTTGGGCTTCCCTGGTGGCTCGGCTGGTAAAGAATCTGCCTGTAGTGTGGGAGACCTGGCTTTGATTCCTGGGTTGGGGAGAAACCCTGGAGAAGGGAATGGCAGTCCAGTCCAGTACTCTGGCCATGGAGAATTCCATGGACTGTATAGTCCATTGGCTCCCAAAGAGTCGAACATAGCTGAGCAACTTTCACTTTATGCTAATTGTGATATCAGGTTTTATATGTGCATGCAACTTACATTTCTTGTGCCATGATCTGACTTATAATCTGCCCCAAGCTATTAAATAGCAAAAGATACTAGTGTGTACAAGCCTACTTATTTATATTAATGCAATGCATTTCTACCTCCATATTTGTATATCACCTCTAGTTGAAAATGTTGCAATAAAAATAAAACTTACTAGTAAGGTAGACCTTCTGTCTCACTGTGTCCGTTTCTGGTTTCTTAAGCCTTTTTTTTTTTCCTTCGCTGTTCAGTCTGTTCAGATTGGTGCTTGATATGGGATTCTCAATGCTCGTGACCACAGCCAAATACATCTACATAGGGCATACCCTCCTTGTCCAATCTATTATAGTGCCAGAGGACTTTCAAAGGGCCTGGTGACTTCTGCAGCTTCCCAAAGGCTCTGTGTGTCTGCTTCCTCCTGATCCCCCATTTCTTGGCATCCGTGTTGGAACAGGTGTGAGCAGACACAGGCAGGTCCATGGAGCCCACGGTTCAGTACCGGCACAAGGTAAGGGTTATCTTCCTGCAGGAGATGACTCCAACAATGTTTTCCAGGATGCCAAATTTCAATTAGTGTCATCTTTTGCTCCA
This sequence comes from Oreotragus oreotragus, assembly GCA_006410675.1. Lineage (NCBI taxonomy): Eukaryota > Metazoa > Chordata > Mammalia > Artiodactyla > Bovidae > Oreotragus > Oreotragus oreotragus. Next base: position 81,912 of record SJYX01015668.1, read on the forward strand.
TGTCCTCGGGCAAATGTCCAGTTTACTGTGAGCACACTCAGGCTGTTCTGAGAGATGGCACTAATACCAGAAAAGAGATGCTTTCCAGCTCTTTTCCCCATAGCCAAGGAAGACTAGTCTATCAACGGAAGGCATGGTTGCTGCAGTCCAGTGCAAGGTCAGTCCCTCGTTCATGATCTGGGATGCTAATTTATTTTTCAACTATGAAGCCAAATGTGCCTCCAGATGTTGAGCTGGAAGCAAGTGAAATTGTTGCAAGCACACAAAAAAGAGAAATCTCACAGCTATGACCTACAAATTTTATTTGGGAGACCATTTGTAGTAAGGCAGTGTGTTGTTGTAGACAGCAAGGCAAAATCTTTGTCAACCAGACCCACATGGGTCTTTTAATAGCTACCTCACTATTAACAAAAAACAAAATTTCCTATAGTAACTTTCCTAAACAACCACAGATTTCTATACAGCTAATGTGTGTGTTGGGGGAGGGGGGAAGGCAGAGGACAGGAGGTGAATCCTTATAAGGTTATGTTCACATGATGCCATAACACAGATGGTTGGATCAAGTCAGGGCCAAATATGTTAAAACAGCAACAACAACAACAACAGTGGATCAAGTTAACTACATTTTGGGTTTTGTTGTTTGTTTTTACTGAATGAATGGGGTAAGCAGTCATTAAAGGGTAACCTTGTGTAGGCAGACAGCCTTCACAAAGGCTTCTCTTTAAGGCCTGGTAAGCTGGCAGGCAGGCCTGACACATCAATTTGGTAGAAGAACCAAATCCGAGGACAAATATTTTTTTAAAGATTTATTTATTTATTTATTTGGCTGTGCCAGATCTTAGTTGCGGATCTTTTGGTGTGGCACACGGGCTCCAGAGCATCAGCTTCAGTAGCTGTGGGGTACTGGCTTTGCTGCTCTGAAGTATGTCAGATCTTAACTCCCCAACCAGGGATCAAACCCACGTTCTCTGCATTGCAAGACAGATTCATAACCACTGGACCACAAAGGAAGTCCCAGAAAAGACACTCCATTCTCTTACATGGGCCTGGCCCACAAACAGAAACCTGATCTTAGGCAACAACTCCTTGACTCCTTTTTAGTCCAGACCCCTGGCCAGCTTTGATCTACTCTTTCATGTCCTCATATCTAACTCTAAGGACATTTTACATCCTTATTAATCATTAACCCTTGGAGAACTGCCTCATAATTTTATAGTTACATTGTGGTCGTACATGCCCATCAGCTATTAATCAGAGACATGCTTCACCATTTTCCCTAATCCTTAGCTCCCAATAACAGCCAGGCTATCATCCTGCCTTGCTTTCTCTAGTGCAAGAGAAAAAAAAAAAAAAACACTGGATATTAACTATCAACTCTTGTTGACTAATTTTCAAAGACCAATTTTAGATATAGAGTCATTTCATGAGGTAAACTATTTGGCAATTGTCCTCCCTTTTAAGTACCACCTGAAAACTCATCTGAATTTCACCCTTGTCCAACAACAAAAAATAAAACTAAAACATGAGAACAAGAGTTTTATGTGTGGAACACTACAGGGTAGCAGAAGATATGACCTTTGGAACTGGACAGACTTGATTCTGAAGTCCACTAGCCTTGGCACATTTGCCTGCTATGAGAGCTTATGTAAGTTAACTTGAACTCTGCCCACCTCAGTTTCTTCATCTGTAATGATGGAGATTAAATGAAATAAGGCACAGAGGGATATTAAGCAAAGACTTTTCTTTTTAAATTATTGATGAGGCAGATGAGTTTCCAAACAGTGATATTAGCACATCTATTCCACAGCAGTTCCATTCAAATACAAGCACTTGTCAGACTTACTTGGTGGCCCAGTGGTTAAGAAACCACTGGCCAATGCAGGGGACACAGGTCTGATCCCTGGTCCAGGAAGATTCCACATGTCACGGGGCAACTAAGCCCCTGTACCGCGACTACTGAGCCAGCGTGTTGAGCCCACACACTCCAGAGCCTGTTCTCCACAAGAGAAGCCATAACAATAAGTCCCCCCACTGAAACTAGAGAGTCGCTCCCCCTTGCTACAGCCAGAGAAAGCCTGTGCACAGCAACGAAGACCTAGCACAGCCAAAAATAAATGAATAAACAAATTTTTTAAAATGAATATATGCACTTGTTACAACACAAATGTGGCAGATTATGTTTTGCAAAAACAGCCACAGCAATATTTCCAGTCCCACTTGCTCTTCCAGCACCTCACCACACCTCTATCAATTTTTCCTTTTCCCTTGAATTAGGCAGACCTCTGTGATTTCCTTGACAAAAAGAACAGGGGAAGAGGGATTCCACATGACTTACATGATTAGCCCATTACAGCAGTATAGCTTCCTCCTGGTTCTATCTAGATGCTTGCCCTGGGAACCCAGCCATCATGTTGTAAGGAGGCTCAAGACACATGAAAATGCCACATAGAGATGTTCCAGCCAGCAGTTGTAGCTAAAGTTCTAGCTAACAGCAAGCATCAGCTGCCAAGTATATGAGTCAACAAGCCTTCAGATGATTCCAGTCCCCAGTCTTTGAGCTGCCTTAGCTGATGCTGAGTGGGGTAGAAATGACTGCTTTACATATCCCCAACCAAATTACAGACATGTAAGAAAAATAACACGTTGTTACAGTTTTAAGCTACAAAATTTGAGGGTGAGTTGTGGTGGCTCAAAGAATCTGTCTGCAATGCAGAGACCCAGGTTCGCTCCCTGGGTCAGGAAGATCCCCTGGACGAAGGGATGACTACCCACTCCAGTAATCTTGCCCAGAAAATTCCATGGACAGAAAAGCCTGGCAGGCTACAATCCACAGGGTCACAAAAAGTCAGACCCGACTGAGCCACTAACACTTTCACTTTCTGTTATACAATGAATGGATGATTAGAACACTGAGCCTCATAATTAAATGCATAGCTATTACGTTTAGAGTCAGAAAAGAATTTTTGAATGATGTCATCTGGACTTCTCCTGTGGTCCAGTGGTCAAGACCCTCTTTGCAATGCAGGGGATATGGGTTTGATCCCTGGTCCAAGAAGATATCATAAACTGCGGGGCAACTAAACCTGTGCACCACAACTGCTGTGTCCACTTGCCCTGGAGCCCATGCTCCACAGCAGGAGAAGCTACCACAATAAGAAGCCCACACACTGCAACGAGAGAGTGGCCCCTGCTTGCCACAACTAAGACCATCCACACGCAGCAACCAAGACCTAGGACAGCCAAAAAAATAAAACATAGAAAAACAAATAAATAAGTAAGAAGCTGTCCTCTGAGATTAGCAGAGCCTGATCTGAACTTGGTTGACTTAGTGTGTAAGGCTAGGAGGCTGAATGGGATCCAACAGACTCAACAGCACTAACAAGACTTTAAAAAAAAAAAAAAGTGTCAAACCATGAAATCAGCAGATGTGCTTGAAGCGAGGAGGAGAGAGGGCAAATGTGCTGAATGTGAGGCTGCTATTTTTCTACAGTCAGTTTTCTGAGTGTAAATGCTTAGAAATTCTATAACATTGATCAAACGGTTTGGTAGAAGCCTGCATTTGGCAGGCAGTGAGTTTTCCACACAGTGGTTTTATCTTAATAGGAGCTAATCTATTATAATAGCTTCACATACACATACAGTCCATCAGTTAGACAATGTTGTGTCACATAATTGACTGCAGACATTTCAGTCATTGAAGAGGTGGCAGAAAAGTGTGTTGACATGAATATCTGTCTTTCTTCATTGCCATTAGATATGCAAACTGTGTAAGTTGGCTAACAAACTTTGTGTCTTGAGACTGAAGTGTTTTTCCACTCCCGTTCTACAAGAAAATCAGCCGAGACTAAATGCTACCTATCAAAATAGCCCATGTATTCTTATTGAATGGATATGTAAATGTGACATGTACACAAGTCTAAATATTTATAGGAAGCAGTAAAGGAGAAAATTGGAATAAGGAAAAACAACAAAAGCAAAGAAGACAGTATAACAAAGGATTAGAGAGTTAACTACACTCATCATAACTGTGGTCCAGTGCCTTTCTCTTGGATCTCTTCACTGGGTCATCAGAATAGAAAAAGAGGTCCAGAAAAATACCTTCTTCTGCTTTATTGACTATGCCAAAGCCTTTGACTGTGTGGATCACAACAACCTGTGGAACATTCTTCAAGAGATGGAAATACCAGACCACCTGACCTGCCTCCTGAGAAAACTGTGTGCAGGTCAGGAAGCAACAGTTAGAACTGGACGTGGAACAATAGATTAGTTTCAAGTCAGGAAAGGAGTATGTCAAGGCTGTATATTGTCACCCTGCTTATTTAACCTATATGCAGAATGCATCATGCGAAATGCCAGGCCAGATGAAGCACAAGCTGGAATCAAGATTGCTGGGAGAAATATCATTAACCTCAGATGTGCAGATGACACCACAGTTATGGCAGAAAGCAAAGAACTAAAGAGCCTCTTCATGAAAGTGAAAGAGGAGGGTGAAAAAGCTCGTGTAAAACTCAACATTCAGAAAACAAAAATCATAGCATCCAGTCCCATCACTTCATGGCAAATAGATGGAGAAACAATGGAAACAGTGACAGATTGTATTTGGGGAGGCTCCAAAATCACTGCAGATGGTGACTACAGCTATGTAATTTAAAGATGCTTGCTCCTTGGAAAAAAAGTTATGACCAATATAGACAGCTTATTAAAAACAGAGACATTACTTTGCCAACAAAGGTCCATATAGTCAAAGCTATGGTTTTTCCAATAGTCACGTATGGATGTGAGAGTTAGACTATAAAGAAAGCTGAGTGCTGAAGAATTGATGCTTCTGAACTGTAGTGTTGCAGAAGACTCTTGAAAGTCCCTTGGACTGCAAGGAGATCCAACCAGTCCATCCTAAAGGAAATCAGTCCTGAATGTTCATTAGAAAGACTGATGCTGAAGCTGAAACTCCAATACTTTGGCCACCTGATATGAAGAACTGACTCATTAGAAAATATCCTGATGCTGGAAAAGATTGAAGGCAGGAGGAGAAGGGTATGACAGCGGATGAGATGGTTGGATGGCATCACTGACTCGATGGACATGAGTTTGAGTAAGCTCCAGGAGTTGGTGATGGACAGGGAAGCCTGGTGTGCTGCAGTCCATGGGGTCGCAAAGAGCTGGACATGACTGAGTGACTGAACTGACTGAACTGCCTTTCTCTTACTTCAAAGGGCACACCTCAATAAAGAATAATAAAAGTTTTGTTGATCAAAGTGTTAGCCATTTTTCTCTTGGGAGTTTTAACTCAATACCTTATAGTAATTTGAAGATGTTTCTCTATTTTCCCTAAATGCTTCATACGGTGTTTAAATCAGGGACTAGCAAACACTGTGCCCTCAGGTTACTCATGTTTTGTAAATGAAATTTTGTTGGAATGCTCTTTTGTCCAGTATTGTCTATGGTTTCTTTTGCACCACAATGACAGAACTGCAGTGGAAACTTTGTGGCCCATAAGCTGAAAATATTTTCATTGCTGGCCTTTGAGAGAGAGATTTTAGGCTCCTAGTTTAAAATACTCCCAAGAACTACCAAGTTTGTGGTGCTCATTCTAACTTCTGAGAGCTCTACGGAGTTTTTCATTCTCAATGCAGTTGTCTTTTTCTACTTGTTGGTGTGAGAATTTGATTTTAACAGCACAATCAATAGGATTACTAATTCTATTATTTCGATGACATTGAGAATTTGCTCCTTGGAAGACCCTCCACAAAGATTCACTTTTAGAATTGGCTTACAGAGGACACAGTTAAAGTTTTTCATAACTTGACTTCCTTCATCTTGAAACATGTGTTCATGTGTGCATGCCCAGTCACTTCAGTTGGGTCCAATGCTTGTGTGACCCTATGGACTGTAGCCCACCAGGCTCCTATCTCTGTGGGATTCTCCAGGCAACAATACTGGAGAGGGTTACCCTGCCCTCCTCCAGGGGATCTTCCAGGGATTGAATCCAGGTCTCTTACATCTCCTGCATTGGCAGGCAGGTTCTTTACCACTAGTGGGAATACCTTTCATGAAGATGAACCTTGAGTATCTTTAGCCGTGGATGGCAGACAACTGAAAGGTTGTTGAATTAACGATGCCGGGATTCTTGGCCTCCGGAGGAGAAGAATTCAATCCGGGGCCAGAGACGAGGCTTGATCGCTCAGAGCTTTTGTGTCATAAAGTTTTATTAAAGTATAAAGGAGATAGAGAAAGCTTCTGACATAGGCATCAGAAGGGGGCAGAAAGAGTACCCGTCTGCTAGTATTCAGCTGGATGTTATATAGTCACCAGCAGTCTGTTAATGAAAGAAAGGAATGTTTCAAAACTTAGAATGGCACCAGGCCCCACACCCATAAGAATATTTTGGGATAACCTTGGCTCCAAATGGTTGATCTTGGGCCATAAAATGATTAACTTGAATCTTGAAGAAGGGCAGATCACCATACAAATAGTTTCATTTACATAGATTAGAGGAACAATATCGGAGTGTAACATACTGGTTTATCAAGTAGGTTGAGCCCAAAAGGCGGAACCGACTTGAAGACAGAGTTTGGGGTAAATGCATAGTACATTAGCATAGCTTAAGATAAACATTTCCATAAGAAAAAGGCATTGGTTAACTTGAGGTGAAACCAGGTATCATTATGGCAACACAGAATCTTAAGAGAAACCTCTACAACAAAACTACTTCTTTCTACTTGAGCAAATTCTGCTTCAGTAAGAAAAGTCATATTTCTTTCTCATTTCGCTACAAACAACTGATTTTCTTGTTCTAAGGAAGGAAAGATGAGAAAAAGGAACATCAAAACAGCCTATCTTTTATGTAGTTTGGTGCTAAGTCTTCTGAGCTACAAAAATCTTAGAGGTAAACTGAGACCAAAAAATAAGGGCAGAAAGAGCAAGAGAATGGAATGTAAAATTCACAGAGGAGAGTGAAGCTGTTAATCACTTTTATTGTTCTTACTTAGGTTCTTCTTAGGAGTCATATTTAATAGTCACCTAAGCAAAGTGAATTATTCTCTGTGGTTAAACCAGAAGGAAATGTAGATACTGTCTACTGTTAGGGGATATTTGAAATTGCTCAAAGGGTGACAAAATGCATATGAAGAAGGACCCAGGAGAAGTAGCAACAATGTTGGTATTTGACACTCATGCACAGAAAAATAAATGGTTTCAGAATGAGGATGAAGCCAGAAAATGAAAACAGCAAGTTAAAACATGAAGGAAAAGGAATAAGGAAGCTTAGCGAGGCTAAACTTTTTGTTTTGCTTTGTCTGAATTTATAGTGTAGTTTTTATACATTGCTTTGCAAGAAAAGCACAGTGGAAAAACTTTTGGAAACATCTCCATACAAACCTCAGTGTTCTGATGCCTTTCCAGCTCATGCAAGCTGGGTGCTAATGGCTCATTATAGCATGCGAGATGCATGTATGTTCTCATAATTCACAGGCAGTTACTCTGTACTTGCCTAGAGATGGTGAACTTCCATCACATTTAATCACCAGTTTTGTCAACCTTGGGTGGTTACATTTCCAGATGTTGACTAACTATAAGGATTGGTTGTCTTCCAGATGTGTGAGGTTTTCACACATCTCCGTCAACTCCAAAAGAATATGTGAAAGCTTTTTTGAATCTGTGATCACTGATGGATCTCTCCCAGATGTCTTCTTGGCAAAAAATGCCCCTTCTCTGGAGAAATCAAGTCAAGCACTGGCTTCTATAAACATTAAAATACATTAACCACCATCCACTCCCCCCAACTATTTGGTTTTAGGAAAATGAAAAGCAGACGCAAATTAGCAATGGGTAATATCAGGTCCCACCATTTTGGTATCTCATTTAAATGAAGAGTTAGTGATGTTATAAACTGAAAAATGGTCAGACCTCAGACTTAAATCCAAAAGAAGTAATATCAGCATCAGAAATATGCATAGCAATTCAAAAAGAAAATGTTTCCCAAACTGTGGAAGTAGTTTGGAGCTAGACATTTCATGAAATGTTGATTGCATTTTGTTTAATAACCACTTTTTATTTCTGTTTGCCTTTGAATTTATTGATTCTAGGTAAAAGTGCTAAATACCTTAACAGATGAGGCTTGCAAAGTCCCAAACCAGGCAAAAAGTTGGGACAAGTTTCAGTTAAGCATTCTAAGTTTCTGAGTATGTATTAAAACTTGGTTGGAATTCGAGCCTTCTGCAAATCTTCTATGTTTAATAATTATGCTAATAGCTCACCAAAACAGTATAAGTTATGTAAAAATAAGGCAAAACTTTGGAATAATCCCAAAACAAGCTTTAAAGAGTTTTTCTTTTCCAAAATAGGAAGGCATTTGTCTTTTATTTTCCTGGTGTAGTGTTCATTTCAATCAATGATGAAAATAAAGACAATAAAATGTTATTTAGTAATTACAGTTACAGATTATTAATAAGGATTCAAACATTTATGTATGGATGCATCCTACGTCACTTAAGTTGTATTGAATCTCTGTGATCCTATGGACCATAGCCTGCCAGGCTCCTCTGTCCATGGGATGCTCCAGGCATGAATACTGGGGGGCATTGCCATGCCCTCCTCCAGGGGCTCCTCTTGATCCAGGATTGAACCTGATTGAGGATTGAATCTGCATCAGCAGGCAGGTTCTTTACCACAACTACAACCAATTTGCCACTTAGCAAATGAACTACGTTCACTCTGTGACGCAGAACATCTGGAAAGACAACAAACAATTTAAGTTTGTTAAACTGTCAATCCATTTTAAGTCTTCCCTAACAGTCTGGATATCTGGATGTATTGATCAGTTTTTCCATTTTCATTACAATGTTAGGCATCAAATAGCTAATACTTCACTATAAACTAATTTCAGACAGCCATTGAAGAAAATTTCCATACTGTGCTATGCTTTTCATCCAAAGTATATTTCTCATATATTGACTAGCTTTCCTGGTGGCTCAGATGGTAAAGAATCTGCCTGCAACACAGGAGACCCACGTTCAATCCATGGGTCAGGAAGATCCCCTGGAGAAGGGAATGGATACCCACTCCAATATTCTTGCCCTGAGAATTCCATGGATAGAGGGGCCCACCATCAGGTCACGAAGAGTGGACACGACTCAGTGACTAACACTTTCATTTCCAATAGATACTGACTCACAGAGAGGTTTTCAAAATAACTCATGATGGGAGGCTAATACCTGTCAATCTCAGATTAAAATGCCACACTTAATTGAATAATACATCAAAAAGTAAGGTTTTGGAGAAAGAAGTCCAAGGACAAACTTATGACCACAATAATTTTTTTAAAAAGGAGACATGAAAACAAGGCCACATATTCTTTTTTTTTTTAACTTTATTTTTACTTTATTTTACTTTACAATACAGTATTGGTTTTGCCATACATTGACATGAATCCGCCATGGGTGTATACGAGCTCCCAATCCTGAATCCCCCTCCCACCTCCCACCCCATATCCTCTCTCTGGATC
>SJYX01015668.1:93376-103854 GCA_006410675.1 Oreotragus oreotragus
TATGCCCAGCAGTGGGATTGCTGGGTCATAAGGCAGTTCTGTTTGTAACTTTTTAAGGAATCTCCACACTGTTCTCCATAGTGGCTGTACTAGTTTGCATTCCCACCAACAGTGTAAGAGGGTTCCCTTTTCTCCACACCCTCTCCAGCATTTATTGCTTGCAGACTTTTGGATCACAGCCATTCTGACTGGTGTGAAGTGGTACCTCATTGTGGTCTTGATTTGCATTTCTCTGATAATGAGTGATGTTGAGCATCTTTTCATGTGTTTGTTAGCCATCCGAATGTCTTTTTTGGAGAAATGTCTATTTAGTTCTTTGGCCCATTTTTTGATTGCATATTCTTTACCAAAACTTTGGCCCACTGATCTACAGGGATTGTCTAAAATCATTTGACTAGTCTCTTCATCTGGAGAAGGCAATGGCACCCCACTCCAGTACTCTTGCCTGGAAAACCCCTGGACGGAGGAAGCTGGAAGGCTGCAGTCCATGGGGTCGCTGAGGGTTAGACATGACTGAGCGACTTCACTTTCACTCTTCACTTTCATGCATTGGAGAAGGAAATGGCAACCCACTCCAGTACTCTTGCCTGGAGAATCCCAGGGACGGGGGAGCCTGGTGGGCTGCCGTCTATGGGGTCACACAGAGTCGGACACGACTGAAGCGACTTAGCAGCAGCAGCAGCAATAGCAGCAGTCTCTTCATCAAACTTGATTTAATAGAAAGGAGAGAGAGAAGGGGGGAGAGAGAGATGACACAGGGAAAACTATAAAATTATGGAACCAGGTTCTCCTCTGGATCCATAATGTCCATTATTCAGAAGCCACCACTGGGAAAGAGTGCAGGCTGGGGAGAAAGGGCTCCTTGCTGCCATCTCCACTTTGGTTTATTTTATATGAACAGTCCAGATAAGACTTCACATAACAAAAGGCGAGGGGGAATCTGCAACTATAAGCATTTTGAAAGCAGTCTTCAGAGTATGGTCCCTGGACCAAGAGCATCACCCAAAATCTTGTTAGAAATGCAGATTTTCAGATCTCAGCTCAGATCTACAGAATCAGAAACTGTGGAGGTAGGGCTCAGGATTTCTGTGTTTTAGCAAGCTCTCTAATCAATACATTTTGACAACCACTGTGTTATATGATTCCTAAGCACCACTTTCTCCAAGAAGCCTTCTGTAGCCCAATCTGATACCCCTTTCCCCACCCCCACCCCTCATGCACTTGCCCTACACGCTCACACACATGCCGGGTTGGGGGTCTGTTTTAGTCTATGTGAGCTGCTATGACAGAAAGACCATAGACTGGGTGACTGAAAGCAGCAAGCATTTACATCTCACAGCTCTGCTGATCAAGGAGCCCAAGACTAACAGATGCCGGGTCTGGTGAGAGTCTGCTACCTGCCCCATAGATGACCATTTTCTGCTTGTATCCTCACACAGCAGAAAGGGCAATCTCCGGGGTCTCTTTCATAAGGAAGGGCACTAGATCCACTGACCTCCTAACCTAATCGCCTTTCAGAGCTATCATCTCCAAATACCATCATCTGGCAATTAGGCATCAACATATGGATTTAAAGAGGATGCAAACTTTCAGACCACAGCCGTGCTATTCTGGGTTTACATCAACCAGAGTATGCACACCATTTTTGGTGTTATTATTTCTTTATACGTCTGCCTCTCCTACAGCCGCAGAATCTCATCGAGAACAGTGAACACAGGATACACTCTTTTTTCCCATTTCTGGCACTTAGGATAGTGACTCGCACAAACAGGTGCTCAGTAAACATTTATTAAATGAGTGATGGGTATATTAATATTTGTGTGTTATGTTTATTGGTTTATATTATACCTTCTTCAAATAAATGATTTGAGCAAGCATATATGGAATAGGAAATGGCAACCCACTCCAGTATACTTACCTGGAAAATCCCATGAACAGAGGAGCCTAGCAGGCTACATACAGTCCATGGGGTCACAAAAAGTCAGACACACCTAAGCATCTGAGCACACACACACACACGCACACACACAACAAACAAGCACACAAATACACTATGACCAAATTAAACCAGGTGACCAGGGGCTTTCCTAGTGGAAGGGAGGCTCACCTGCTGAGGAATCTGCCTGCAGTGCACGAGATGCAGGTTCTATCCATGGGTTGGGAAGAAGGAAATCTGTGGAGAGAGAAATGGCAACCCACTCCAGTACTCTTGCCTGGGAAATCCCGTGGACAGAGGAGCCTGGAGGGCTATAAAGTCCGGGGGTCACAAGGGTCACACAGGACTTAGTGACTAAACAGCTAAGACCAACTAAGAGAAATACAGTCAAGATTAGAGGGTTCGGTCAGTCACACGAGGACTCACGCTTCTGTCTCGCTTCGTGCTTGTGGCACCCAGGGGTCACTGCTTGTGACTCCTTATTCAGTGCAAGAGAAACTCTGGCCCTCAGGTGCTTGTCACAGTGGGCTGTGCTTCTGACCACAGCACACCTGGGGATGGTCACTTCATTGGCAACAGTAACTCTTAAAAGGATGAACTAGGGCATATATTTCTTAAAATGCATAAATGAGACAGTGTAATAAGGAAATCCTATATTTTCCATACTCCTTTCACTAACCCACAGTAAAATAATACATTTTCCCTTTTGCCTCTTGGACATACATGCATACCCATACACGCATGTTTTCAGAAATCACTGAACCCTATTCCATGAGCTGTCTTCTGATATTGTCTCCTCTGTTTTAATTTATTCAATTTCACTAAAATTCAAATTTTTTAGATTATAATACATAAATTTCATGACTCATTATTGGGTTACAAACTACAGTTTAAAGAATGCTATAGTATATAATGTATTGGATGAATCTAATTTAATTAAGTGGGTTAGTTTTTTTGTTTTTCTTTTTAACTAAATCATCATTTTTCAGATGATCTCTTCTCAAACTTATCCTCTCTATCTTCTAAGTGTAGAGAGCACTAGTGAATCCCCCCCCACCACCAATTCTTCAGTTGAATTTTCCAGAAATCCCAGTTCTATAGCTTAATAACTATGTGATTTTGAACAAGTGATTGCATTTGTCCATCCTGAGTACTGCTTTCCTTAATGCAGAACAAAAGTCCTAATATCCTTTTTGTAGGATTGTGATGAGGGTTAGAGAAAATATACTAAAAGCAACTTTCCATAGGCATTTAATTGATGATAACTTTAATTATCATCCCAGAGCCCTGAGAAAATCACCAGTTAATATTTTTAAGGCGTTCTCAGACATTCGTGTATAAAGGAGCATCAAAATTTCATGCTACAGGAATGGAGACACTGACACAGAGAACAGACTTGTAGACAAAGCAGAAGAAGGACAGGGTGGGACAGATTGAGGCAGTAGCTTTGAAACATGTACGTTACCATATGTAAAAGATACAGTGTTCTGTAACAACCTAGAGGGGTGGGATGGGGTGGGAGGCTGTCTCTTATACACATCTGAGGGACACCCAGAGAGGTTNGAGGGAGGTTCAAGACGGAGGGGACACATGTTTACTTATGACAGACGCATACCCATTGTTGTACAGCGGAAACCAACCCAACATTATAAACCAATTATCCCCCAATTAATTTTTTTTTAATTCCAGGCTACAGATTAAGTTGTGTAGAAATAAAAGTTCCTATCCAAACTATGATTCTATCCCTTAGGAACAATCCCTACCACCCAAAGCAAGTCACACCTGTTGGGAGCTGGCAAGGTCTCTTTTGTGATGAATAGAATTTGGATCCTGTAAGCTTTCCCATCTAGCACCTTGCAGCACCAATAAATATACCATCTCTTCTCTCCCAAGAGATTCTTTGGCTTTTAAAGACCCATGTGCTGCCTAACCACTTGCTTCAGCTACTGGCACAAAATTCCATGTCCTTATTGGGCTTACCAAACCTGGTGTCTGAAGATTACTGGTATCTTTCATTTGCAGAGAGATAGCTGTGAAAAAAAATTAATCAAAATGTTGAGGTTATATCTGCTTGTGTGATCCTGAGATACTGGATATTTCATAACTGGGCAGAAGCAGACAAAAAGAAACAAATTGTAATCCAGGGAGGCCCTTTACATANCTTTCATTTGCAGAGAGATAGCTGTGAAAAAAAATTAATAAAAATGTTGAGGTTATATCTGCTTGTGTGATCCTGAGATACTGGATATTTCATAACTGGGCAGAAGCAGACAAAAAGAAACAAATTGTAATCCAGGGAGGCCCTTTACATAAAAACTCAGGACCTATGATATTGCTTACAACCAGATGCCTACCACCACTCCATTTCCAGATGCTAAACATCCATCTATCCATCCCAACTCAGATCCACCCAGATGCTGAACTCTCAACTATCCATCCCAACTCCCCCAGAGTTTTGGAGCCCCTTCAAGAATACTGAAATACACAAAACATGTGTTCAAACGTTGAAGGCATGGAAGAAGCTGAAAGAACAATTTGAAGCAACTCATTGCTGAAGCTGGAGCCTTAGGCAGAAATGTACTCAATAATCTGGCAAACGCTTTGCCCAAATATATTTTCCCCTTCATTTCCAAATTATGTTCATCTCCCTTTGTCACATCTCTTGAATTTCACCAAAGATTTTATTAGTTTAATGAGCAGCATTTATAAAGAGAAATTGAGGGTTATAGAGCTGGTATTTGCCCTGGTGCAGGCATACGCCAGGGCAAATAAATGAGATGAAACAAATAAGATCAGAAGATGGATTTAGGACATTATAGAGCATGCTACTGGATAAGGAAATGGCAACCCACCCCATTGTTCTTGCCTGGAGAATCCCAGGGATGGGGGAGCCTGGTGGGCTGCCGTCTATGGGGTCACACAGNAGGCATACGCCAGGGCAAATAAATGAGATGAAACAAATAAGATCAGAAGATGGATTTAGGACATTATAGAGCATGCTACTGGATAAGGAAATGGCAACCCACCCCATTGTTCTTGCCTGGAGAATCCCAGGGATGGGGGAGCCTGGTGGGCTGCCGTCTATGGGGTCACACAGAGTTGGACATGACTGAAGTCACTTAGCAGCAGCAGCAGCAGAGCATGCTACTTCTAAAGAGCTCCTATAATTAAAATTCCCCCATGAATAAAAGTCTAAAAGTGACCCTATCTTCCCTAGCCCAAAATGCTGGACTTGGGCACACTGATGGGATGGTGTCAGTCTGAACACACTGGGGCCCTTGAACTAGGGTGATGGAAGAAAGAGTCACCCAGTGGAAATCAGTTTTCATGAAAACCAAGAATCTCCCAAGCCAAAACCGAGACAAAGATGAGTTCTCGGTACAGCTCAATTTTGGAGACTTTCATCCTCTCTCCCTGCATCCCTTCCCAGCACCCTAATAATAATTAGAACAACAATAAAATCATAAACAGCATTAATTCAGTGTATCTTATGTGCAAGAGTCTCCAGAAGTAAGAACTATGTACATGGCGACATATTTCATCCTCACCACAGCTCTATGAATTGGATTATTGATTATCTCTATCCTATAAATGAGGAAGCTGAGGCTTTGAATGGTTAAATAACCAGTCTGTTGTTACACTGAAGGGATAATCCAGAACCATCGAGTTATACTGTTCCCATTTTACATTCTCTGTGGAGGGAAACAGACGAGATAGCGTGATGGCAAGATCTAGGAGAGGTCGGACTCTCAGAAGAGCATTTGGGTACTAATACAGATTGAGTGCTTCCCAGGTGGTGCTACTGGCAAAGAACCTGCCTGCCAATGCATGAGACATAAGAGATGTGGGTTCGATCCCTGGGTCTGTAAGATCCCCTGGGAGAGGAAATGGCAATCCACTCCAGTATTCTTGCCTGGAGAATCCCATGGACAGAGGAGCCTGGTGGGTGCAATCCACAGAATTGCAAATAGCTGGACACATCTGCAGCAACTTAACACACATACACACACGCAGATTGAGAAATGGCCTCCTAAAGATGTCCACAACCTTATCCTGTGGATTTGTTACCAAAGATGGCAGAAGAGACTCTGCAGGTGTGGTTAAATCAAGAGTCTTGAAATGGGGAAATTATCTTGTATTATCCGGCTGGGCTCAACAAAATCGCAATGGTCCTTGTAAGAGGAAGGCAGGAGGGTCAGAGAGAGAGATTGGAAGATGTCACACTGATGGCTTTGAAGCCATGAGTCAAGGAAAGTAAGCAGCCTCTAGAAGCAAGGAAAGGCAAGGAAACAAATTCTTTCTTAGGGCCTCTAGAAGGACCTCAGCTTTGTCCATGATGGCAGAAGAGACTCTGCAGGTGTGGTTAAATCAAGAGTCTTGAAATGGGGAAATTATCTTGTATTATCCGGCTGGGCTCAACAAAATCGCAATGGTCCTTGTAAGAGGAAGGCAGGAGGGTCAGAGAGAGAGATTGGAAGATGTCACACTGATGGCTTTGAAGCCATGAGTCAAGGAAAGTAAGCAGCCTCTAGAAGCAAGGAAAGGCAAGGAAACAAATTCTTTCTTAGGGCCTCTAGAAGGACCTCAGCTTGGCTGGTACCTTAATTGGGGCACTTCTGACATTCAGAACTAGGATGATGCATGCAGGGTTTTTTGTTTGTTTCTGTTTATTTACTTATTGTTTTGGCTTCATCAGGACTTGGTTGTCGCGTGCAGGATCTTAGCCACTGGGCCACCAGGGAAGCCCCAAGCACATGTTTAAGCCATGAAAATTAGGGTTATTTGTTACAAAAGCAATAGGAAAATAGTACAGAAATTCAGGGTTTCTTTTTTCTGTGCAAATAACAAATACTTTCTCTCTCTCTCTTTGTCTTTCTCTTTCAGTCCCTGAAAGGAAACCTCTCAGAGCAGCGGACCTCAGATTGTAGGTAAGGGCTATGCCTGGTTCACGTGGCAATTGCCCCTTTGAATCCTCCACCACAGTTAGCATGGGTTTGGTATCCAGAAGTCTTTCCCAATTTGCTAAGGACTTCCCTGGCGGCTCAGATGGTAAAGTGTCTGCCTACAGTGCAGAAAACCCAGGTTTGATCCCTGGGTTGGAAGGATCCCCTGGAGCAGGAAATGGCAACCCACTTCAGTACTCTTGCCTGGAAAATGTCATGGACAGAGGAGCCTGGTGGGCTCCAGTCCATGCGGTCGCAAAGAGTCAGGTACGACTGAGCAACTTCACTTTCACTTCACTTTGTCCCTTGGAGCTCTAAGTTTTAACAGCAGTCATTTAGTCATATCTACAGTGTGAAGGTACTGTAAGTCTTCTGTTACAGTGGCTTTCTCCTCCACTGGCTTGATCTCCTCAAGAGGAGACCTCATATCTATGCTGCATTTCTGTCTCTCCGGTTCCCAGCACAGCACCTACTACCCTGGTGATATCTGAGCACAGAGAAAAGGGGATACGGATGGAGCAAATGAGCACAGCAAGATGGCCCAAAGCCCACTCATTGAACGGATAGATCCCTGGGGCCATCGTGACTCTGCTCTCCCAGCATCTGCCCTGAGAAATACACCGCCGAGCAGGAAGTGTTTGCTGCTGTGCACCCCATCCCCTCAGTCCTCAGATATACATCTCCCGAGTCTCACTGTGACCCTTTCCAGACAACAAACCAAGCCCTGATTTATGACACTGTTGTACGAAAGAACAGGAAAGAACAATCAAGCTAGATTTGTGCTTTCCTTTAGGCTGAGCTGGGAAATTGATTTCTACCTATAAGATCCAACATGAATTGGATGCCTGGATTTTAGCCATCAAAGTCAAATTACCCTCTCTACAGAGAAGTCACACTATTTCTGCCCAAAAGAGAGGCAAACCTTCTCAAAAGTTCTGTAAGCTGCGTTATAATCACTGGGTAAAATTTTTCTTGACTTGCATTGTTGGGCACCTTTTATTAATGGCTGATCTCTCTAACTAGATATGAAACAATATTCCTTGGTCAGCCGGTTGACATCTCTAGAGCACTTGTGTATGTCAAGTACTGTGAAAAACTCGGGACACAGTGATTTGAAAAAGTCACAGTTGGGCCTCACTTGGGATTTACAGAAAATAGGAACCAGGCTTTTTATCTCCTTATACCCTCTGCATTCCCACCACAGTGCCTAGCACAGACAAAGTACATACGTGTTTGTTGATCGGCTTCTTGACTGAAATTGATAAAAGAATAGGAGGTCTAGTTGTAGACATATCACACATCACTTACTTAGCTAGAACTGCAGGGACTACAGGTTATCCAGGCCAAATCTTTGATTTTACAGATAATGACACTGAGGCAGAGATCCATGAAGTTATACAACAAATTATACTACCAGGGACAGATGAAGGTGACATCCCTGCTTTTGGCTCCTAATCCAGTGGGCCTTCTGATTGGACCCCAAGGTGACAGTTAAACTAAATTCTGGAGATGGCTCAGGTTGACTCAGCCTGCACTTGCTAGGAATGCCCAGGCTTACTAAGCTGTACACGCATCCAATTGCACTCTCAAGCCCATACCCATCTCATCCCTCCTCACTGTCATTCTCTCTCAGCCTTTCGAAGCCGAAGCTGGTGCTCATGACCTTCAGGGTCACCTTCAGAGCAGCGGACCTCAGATTGTAGGTAAGGGCTATGCCTGGTTCACGTGGCAATTGCCCCTTTGAATTCTCCACCACAGTTAGCATGGGTTTGGTATCCAGAAGTCTTTCCCAATTTGCTAAGGACGTCCCTGGCAGCTCAGATGGTAAAGTGTCTGCCTACAGTGCAGAAAACCCAGGTTTGATCCCTGGGTCGGAAGGATCCCCTGGAGCAAGAAGTGGCAACCCACTTCAGTACTCTTGCCTGGAAAATGTCATGGACAGAGGAGCCTGGTGGGCTCCAGTCCATGCGGTCGCAAAGAGTCAGGTACGACTGAGCAACTTCACTTTCACTTCACTTTGTCCCTTGGAGCTCTAAGTTTTAACAGCAGTCATTTAGTCATATCTACAGTGTGAAGGTACTGTAAGTCTTCTGTTACAGTGGCTTTCTCCTCCACTGGCTTGATCTCCTCAAGAGGAGACCTCATATCTATGCTGTATTTCTGTCTCTCCGGTTCCCAGCANGCAACTTCACTTTCACTTCACTTTGTCCCTTGGAGCTCTAAGTTTTAACAGCAGTCATTTAGTCATATCTACAGTGTGAAGGTACTGTAAGTCTTCTGTTACAGTGGCTTTCTCCTCCACTGGCTTGATCTCCTCAAGAGGAGACCTCATATCTATGCTGCATTTCTGTCTCTCCGGTTCCCAGCACAGCACCTACTACCCTGGTGATATCTGAGCACAGAGAAAAGGGGATACGGATGGAGCAAATGAGCACAGCAAGATGGCCCAAAGCCCACTCATTGAACGGATAGATCCCTGGGGCCATCGTGACTCTGCTCTCCCAGCATCTGCCCTGAGAAATACACCGCCGAGCGGGAAGTGTTTGCTGCTGTGCACCCCATCCCCTCAGTCCTCAGATATACATTTCCCGAGTCTCACTGTGACCCTTTCCAGACAACAAACCAAGCCCTGAATTATGACACTGTTGTATGAAAGAACAGGAAAGAACAATCAAGCTAGATTTGTGCTTTCATTTAGGCTGAGCTGGGAAATTGATTTCTACCTATAAGATCCAACATGAATTGGATGCCTGGATTTTAGCCATCAAAGTCAAATTACCCTCTCTACAGAGAAGTCACACTATTTCTGCCCAAAAGAGAGGCAAACCTTCTCAAAAGTTCTGTAAGCTGCGTTATAATCACTGGGTAAAATTTTTCTTGACTTGCATTGTTGGGCACCTTTTATTAATGGCTGATCTCTCTAACTAGATATGAAACAATATTCCTTGGTCAGCCGGTTGACATCTCTAGAGCACTTGTGTATGTCAAGTACTGTGAAAAACTCGGGACACAGTGATTTGAAAAAGTCACAGTTGGGCCTCACTTGGGATTTACAGAAAATAGGAACCAGGCTTTTTATCTCCTTATACCCTCTGCATTCCCACCACAGTGCCTAGCACAGACAAAGTACATACGTGTTTGTTGATCGGCTTCTTGACTGAAATTGATAAAAGAATAGGAGGTCTAGTTGTAGACATATCACACATCACTTACTTAGCTAGAACTGCAGGGACTACAGGTTATCCAGGCCAAATCTTTGATTTTACAGATAATGACACTGAGGCAGAGATCCATGAAGTTATACAACAAATTATACTACCAGGGACAGATGAAGGTGACATCCCTGCTTTTGGCTCCTAATCCAGTGGGCCTTCTGATTGGACCCCAAGGTGACAGTTAAACTAAATTCTGGAGATGGCTCAGGTTGACTCAGCCTGCACTTGCTAGGAATGCCCAGGCTTACTAAGCTGTACACGCATCCAATTGCACTCTCAAGCCCATACCCATCTCATCCCTCCTCACTGTCATTCTCTCTCAGCCTTTCGAAGCCGAAGCTGGTGCTCATGACCTTCAGGGTCACCAGAAAGCAATTTATTTCA
>SJYX01015668.1:103978-161471 GCA_006410675.1 Oreotragus oreotragus
CAATAGGAAAATAGTACAGAAATTCAGGGTTTCTTTTTTCTGTGCAAATAACAAATACTTTCTCTCTCTCTCTTTGTCTTTCTCTTTCAGTCCCTGAAAGGAAACCTCTCAGAGCAGCGGACCTCAGATTGTAGGTAAGGGCTATGCCTGGTTCACGTGGCAATTGCCCCTTTGAATCCTCCACCACAGTTAGCATGGGTTTGGTATCCAGAAGTCTTTCCCAATTTGCTAAGGACTTCCCTGGCGGCTCAGATGGTAAAGTGTCTGCCTACAGTGCAGAAAACCCAGGTTTGATCCCTGGGTTGGAAGGATCCCCTGGAGCAGGAAATGGCAACCCACTTCAGTACTCTTGCCTGGAAAATGTCATGGACAGAGGAGCCTGGTGGGCTCCAGTCCATGCGGTCGCAAAGAGTCAGGTACGACTGAGCAACTTCACTTTCACTTCACTTTGTCCCTTGGAGCTCTAAGTTTTAACAGCAGTCATTTAGTCATATCTACAGTGTGAAGGTACTGTAAGTCTTCTGTTACAGTGGCTTTCTCCTCCACTGGCTTGATCTCCTCAAGAGGAGACCTCATATCTATGCTGTATTTCTGTCTCTCCGGTTCCCAGCACAGCACCTACTACCCTGGTGATATCTGAGCACAGAGAAAAGGGGATACGGATGGAGCAAATGAGCACAGCAAGATGGCCCAAAGCCCACTCATTGAACGGATAGATCCCTGGGGCCATCGTGACTCTGCTCTCCCAGCATCTGCCCTGAGAAATACACCGCCGAGCAGGAAGTGTTTGCTGCTGTGCACCCCATCCCCTCAGTCCTCAGATATACATCTCCCGAGTCTCACTGTGACCCTTTCCAGACAACAAACCAAGCCCTGATTTATGACACTGTTGTACGAAAGAACAGGAAAGAACAATCAAGCTAGATTTGTGCTTTCCTTTAGGCTGAGCTGGGAAATTGATTTCTACCTATAAGATCCAACATGAATTGGATGCCTGGATTTTAGCCATCAAAGTCAAATTACCCTCTCTACAGAGAAGTCACACTATTTCTGCCCAAAAGAGAGGCAAACCTTCTCAAAAGTTCTGTAAGCTGCGTTATAATCACTGGGTAAAATTTTTCTTGACTTGCATTGTTGGGCACCTTTTATTAATGGCTGATCTCTCTAACTAGATATGAAACAATATTCCTTGGTCAGCCGGTTGACATCTCTAGAGCACTTGTGTATGTCAAGTACTGTGAAAAACTCGGGACACAGTGATTTGAAAAAGTCACAGTTGGGCCTCACTTGGGATTTACAGAAAATAGGAACCAGGCTTTTTATCTCCTTATACCCTCTGCATTCCCACCACAGTGCCTAGCACAGACAAAGTACATACGTGTTTGTTGATCGGCTTCTTGACTGAAATTGATAAAAGAATAGGAGGTCTAGTTGTAGACATATCACACATCACTTACTTAGCTAGAACTGCAGGGACTACAGGTTATCCAGGCCAAATCTTTGATTTTACAGATAATGACACTGAGGCAGAGATCCGTGAAGTTATACAACAAATTATACTACCAGGGACAGATGAAGGTGACATCCCTGCTTTTGGCTCCTAATCCAGTGGGCCTTCTGATTGGACCCCAAGGTGACAGTTAAACTAAATTCTGGAGATGGCTCAGGTTGACTCAGCCTGCACTTGCTAGGAATGCCCAGGCTTACTAAGCTGTACACGCATCCAATTGCACTCTCAAGCCCATACCCATCTCATCCCTCCTCACTGTCATTCTCTCTCAGCCTTTCGAAGCCGAAGCTGGTGCTCATGACCTTCAGGGTCACCAGAAAGCAATTTATTTCATTCCTTCTTTTAAGAAAAGGAAATGCTAATATCACAAGATCTCTGTCTAAAATGCCCCTGGGCAAGCTTCATCTCTGACTTTATTCTCTCTCATTTTCAACTTTCCCTTTTTTCCCCTTTCTCCATGTCAAGTTGTCAGGTAGACTTTGATCTCAGAGACACGCTTCTTCTCCATTCCTGCCTCTGACAGAGCTCCCACCTGCCACCGGGAGACAATTCCACAGAAACCCATGAATTCTTTCAAGTCTAACATCAGTCCCTGTGCTCTGTCCACAGGAGCAGGGAGGGTCCCCCACCACGAAAGAGAGATACAACTCAAAAGAAAATTGTGCATGCCTGTCAGTGGGTCCCTAAAACCTAAAGCAGTTTATCTTCAGTGATAAACTGTGAATCCAGAGATCACAGTTTATCTTCAGTGAACCCAGAGATCACAGTTTTCCAGACTCTCTGTTTCGAGACAACCCCTGGAAACCAACTTTTCGTACCCAACCAAAATCATCTAGCAACTAGAGCTCTGTGAGTCATTCAGAATGGTAGCTGCATATCTGAGCTGTGGGACAATCACGTCCCGTTGATAAGAACCGCATTTCAAACGAAGAGATGATTTTGGCTTAGGGAAGCCCTTTGGTTACAGGAAAATAGAACAACTCACAGGGAAGTTGTCTCTTTTCACCTTCCATTTTCATAAACATTATAGTTAATTCTGGGTAATAAAAATGTGAAGTTTAATCAATAGCAAACAAACATTTTGGCAGGAAACTGAAAATGGTTTACTGAAGAGAAATAAACAGGGGCAGGCACTATCCAGTTAACAGGTGAACAGGTGCTAATTTTCCTTTGCACCTTAGTTTCTGCCTCTCCTCCTCCCCAGCACATCTGTTCCAAAGGACGCATGAGGACAAAAGAGAGAGAGAGGGAAAAAAGAAATACAGACAGAGGACGAAAAGGACTGGGTGGCTGCCTTACAAATGAGAAACCTCTATCTGAACGTTACTTACTTTAGGGGGATCTTTGCACCTTAGTTTCTGCCTCTCCTCCTCCCCAGCACATCTGTTCCAAAGGACGCATGAGGACAAAAGAGAGAGAGAGGGAAAAAAGAAATACAGACAGAGGACGAAAAGGACTGGGTGGCTGCCTTACAAATGAGAAACCTCTATCTGAACGTTACTTACTTTAGGGGGAAATTCATTTCATTTAAAACGTTAATAGATGTGAAAAGCTCTGAGTTCTACAGAATAAAAGCAACTAAGTTAAAGCATCTTTGAAAATAAACAAGGGAGGCAAAGCATCCATCACACTCGGCCCTATCCATCTTCCAAGAAGTGGCAATCTTGGACCCTGGCGGGGTAGGGTGGGGAACCATAATTTCTGCCGGAAAACCTCTCAGTCCTTTTGTATTTCTCTTTCCTTTTTCACAGATCAGAGCAGCAATTTTCTTTTATTGTCAGCTATTTATAGTTTTCTTTTCTCAAAACCTTGGCCAGAAAGAAAATGGGTAAAAAAGCATTTCTTTCAAAAGCCACATCATTTTGTAGCACTCTTTAAAACTATTAACTATACTCAAAAAAGGCAAATATATATATATATATAGCCCCCAAACTTGTTCAACTCATCGTTTGCCACTTGCTCTGTTCTACCCAAAGACAAACAAAGAGGCTCCTCCTGTCTTCTGGCTGGAGAGGTGGGAAGTCCCACCCAAACACTGTCTTTCCTATACAGAAATGGAAACGCAGCAGTCAAGGAAGACACACGGTGTAACGGCGTTGGCGTACACCTCAGGCCTGCTTTCCTACGTCCCAGATATTCCTCTGGAGAGGCTGGGGTGTGTAGAGCCAAGATTCAGAGATCTGTCAGCCACCAACAAGCCCCTGGCATACAGTCATTTCTTTTGTGCCTGTAAAAGAGTGGTTAAAATCATGATTTGTAATCCGACACTATGTGACTCCCAACTCTGCTTCTACCTCTCGATAAGTTTGTGACCTTGGGAAAAAATACTTGGCCTCTCTCACCTTCAGAGGCTCCATTCATCAAACAGGGATAATTTAAACCTTAGCAAATAGATAAAGCTTAACACCTCGTTACCACGTGAAGCACACACAGTGCTTATCCCCTACGATCCTGCCTCATCCTGGGTTTCTATACAAGACGATGATGCTAGCTACTGTTAAGGGGGACAATGTGACTAAGTTCTGGACAATGTGATGTGCAGAGATAATCTAAGTCACCTCCAGGAGTAGCAATAAAAGTTCTCCCTTCTTCCAGATCTCTTTATGGCAATTCTTAAAGTCAGGAGTAGGCCTGAGCCCGTCAGCTTAGATACCTGATGAATAGAGCTCCAATCTGCATTGGCTGCAGAGCATGAGAGCAATCAAGCTCTTTTTGTTAAGTTATTGAGATTCAGAGTTTAACGTGTTACTGCAGCATAATCAAGCCTACCCTGATGAACACTCCTGGAGTCAGTTAGGCTTCTCCAAAGAGCAGATGCCAAGACAGAAGTGTGAGGCATTTGTTAGAGGAACATTGTGTGACAGATAAAGAGGGCAGAGAGCAGAGGTAAGCAGACTATGATGCAGGTCAGATGTGACACCCACAGAAAGACAAGGGGAAGGAAGGGAGTTAATGTTGAAAGGAACTAATCCTTATTAGTAGGCTACTTCATTCAGACTGAGGTTACTCCCCCTACACACCTTAAGTCATCTTTTCAGGGCTGAACAGTGAGAGAAGTTGATACGCTCCAGATTGCCTCAGATCACTTTAAAAGGAAAGTGCAATGACAGCTTTCATATTTTTATTCTGAGGAGCTCTATGCAGCTTTCTTGGGGTTTTAGATTTGCTGCATTAGGTTAGGAAAGATGAAACAAAGTCAGAGACAAGAAGAGAGAAGGTGAAGAAACAGGATAAAATGACTGAACAGAGAATGGGAACAAGGAAGCCTACAGACTGCTCCAAGGGCCTAGAGTTCTGGTCAGATGTGCAGGAGGCATTTGGTTGGTGCTTAGATGCCCTGTGAGATGTGACATTCTTGAAAGACCTCAGTCCAAGCCTCCAACCCAGGACAGCCGCGTAACCCTAGCTGCTGCGCTGTGCTCAGTTGCTCAGGGGTGTCCAACTCTTTGACACCCCACAGACTGTAGCCCGCCAGGTTCCTCTGTCCATGGGATTTCCTAGGCAAGAATGCTGTAGCGGGTCACCATTTCCTACCCCAGGGGATCTTCCCAATCCAGGGATCGAACCCATGTCTCTTGAGTCTTCAGCACTGGCAAGTGCATTCTTTACCACTGCACCACCTGGAAAGCCCGTGTGACCCTAGACGACTCACTTGACCTCTCACGTGCTAAGGAGTACATTCCACGAAGGCCACGATCACGTCTGGCTCGTTTGTACTCTGCCCTCAGTGTTCAGCATGTTCTGGGAGCATGTCTGACATTTAAGTTATATCCCAGTGAAGGGCTCAGAGTTTGAGTCAGACTGTCTGGATTTGAACCACGCCTCTGACATTGGCCTATGTGGCCTGTGGCAAGTGACTTAAATTTTCTCTGCCTGGTTTTTCCATCTGTAAAGTGGTTATACAAATGGTATTATTTCATAGGATTATTATAAAGATGGAGATGAAATAATTGAGCTAAGCTCTTAGAATACTGTCTGGTATACAGCATGTACCCAATAAATGTTAGCTCTTATTATAACCACTGCTTGTTCAGTGAGTGAATTTCTCTGACCTTCCGTTTTCTTACCTATAGAAGACTAAACAGCTACCTTGTACGTTTGTTCTGAGGATTAAGTGAGATAGTATAAGTAGAACACCTTAGATCACTGTCTGGAACAAAGTTGGTCTCCAGAAGTGATAACCACTTCTTCCCCCATTCCCCCAGAACTGAACCCAGGCATTACTCTGTGATGAATTATTCCCCTCAAGGTTCTTGTCCAAGGTTGCCGTATCCCTTCTTAGGCTCATACACAAGATGTTCCTCCAGGTATCCTCTAGATGTTCCTGGAATGCATTTCTGAGTCTCTATAGTGAAATCCACCCTGAATACTCAATGGAAGGACTGATGCTGAAGCTGAAGCTCCAATACGTTGGCCACCTGATGCAAAGAGCTGACTCATTAGAAAAGACCTTGGTGCTGGAAAAGATTGAAGGCAGGAGGAGAAGGGGACAACAGAGGATGAGATGGTTGGACGGCATCGCTGACTCAATGGACGTGAGTTTGAGTAAGCTGCAGGAGTTGGTGATGGACAGAGGCCTGGCGTGCTGTAGTCCATGGGGTCACAAAGAGCTGGACATGACCAAGTGACTGAATAATAAACAGTGAAGTCATTGGAAAGAAACAAGCCCAGAGCCAGGATGCTCGTGAGCTCAGGGCCAGACTTCCATCCCTGTCACCCTAGTTCCCAGCTCTCCTGACCTCCACACAGCCTTCAGAACGCCCTGCCCTCCCTCTCCTCTCACACAGGGGCTGCTGGCTGTCACTAGCTCATTTTCCCAAAGGAGAAAAAGAAATCTCAGCAAACACATCTTTCTCCCTGGCTAAGGCCCTTCAACGGCTCTATTCAGCTTCCCCTTTACAGATGCCCCAATCATCTGCCTTCTGTCATGCAGTCTCCACTGGGTCTCTGCTTACAGCTGAAGAATTCTATGATGCAGCAAGAATATTATGCAAATTAATGCCGCCTGCTCTCTCTTTCTAAATTTTAACCTCAGGACATTCTTCTAGAAGTTTCAACGTCCCCCACAGTCAANTGCCCCAATCATCTGCCTTCTGTCATGCAGTCTCCACTGGGTCTCTGCTTACAGCTGAAGAATTCTATGATGCAGCAAGAATATTATGCAAATTAATGCCGCCTGCTCTCTCTTTCTAAATTTTAACCTCAGGACATTCTTCTAGAAGTTTCAACGTCCCCCACAGTCAGTGGAGACCACAGTAATCAAAAGCACGGTTATCTGCTTTCCACCACTGAGGATGCAAACCCTGCCCATGCTGTGCTTCCGTTACAGATGAGCTGAAAGCTCTAGTGAATCTAGAGGGGAAGAGGAAGGACTGGACAAGACGTGGTTCAAATCGCTGGCACCAAGGCTGGTAGAGCATCGAGACAATCGACCCTGCCTCTCTGGAAGGAAAGCCCGTCCTCTCTTCTTATGGAGACCATATTATACAATGAAAACATCAGGACACAAGGTCTTACAGGTACAAATGGATCTCACAGGACTTTTCAAATCGCTGGCGCCAAGGGTGGTAGAGCATCGAGACAATCGACCCTGCCTCTCTGGAAGGAAAGCCCGTCCTCTCTTCTTATGGAGACCATATTATACAATGAAAACACCAGGACACACGGTCTTACAGGTACAAATGGATCTCACAGGACACTGGGCCAGAATATGTAGAGTTTGAGCTTGATATTGATTAACCAGCCTCACAAAAAGCAGCCCCATTGCAGGGCCGGGAAGGGGAGCACACAGTGAGAACCAGGATATGGGTCTCAGAGACATGGAATAGCTGTTGTTCCTTGCCTTTCATCCTTTTACTCACTGGTTACTTGATGGATTTTCCTTTGAAGAGAAATTTGAAGGATAACACGCAGTGGTTTCTCTCTCTGAGTCTAATACTGAGATGAACAAATAAAAAGAGAGTTCAAATTTTAAATGACCAAGAAAGCAAGACTTGTAAATGGGCGTGGCTTATTTATACACATCTGTGTCATTTGCTCTCCTTGACAGAACACCCTCCAAAGGGGTCAGTCATCCCTGTCATTAAGTCCAATGGGTATTATCAGCCTTCATTTTACTTATCTTCCCAGCAGCTTCCAAAAGACTGAATTCGATTGGGTTGGCCGAAAAGTTTGCTCCATTTTTCTGCAAGATGTTATTGGAAACCTGAATGAACTTTTTAGTCAAACCAACAAAATGGTACTCTTTCTTCTTCACTCTGCAAAAATGATCTTGTCCTTTTCATGACTTTAAACACCACATGTGTGTGTTAGTCACTCAGTCATGTCCAAATCTTTGTGACCCCAAGGACTGCAGCCCACCAGGCTCCTCTGGTCCATGGGATTTGCCAGGCAAGAAAACTGGACTGAGTTCCCATTCCTTTCTCCAAGGGATCCTCCAGACCCAGGGACTGAACCCCAGTCTCCTGCATTGCGGGCAGATTCTTTACCATCTGAGCCACCAAGGAAACCCCATATGCCAATGAAAACCAAAAGTTACAGCCCAGTCCAGACTTCTCCCCTAAGCCCGACTTATTTATCCCTCTACCTGGTATCTCAAAGACTGGCATCTCATATTCAGTGTGTCCTACACTAAACTCACGATCTTCAAGTTGCTGCGTATCACACGTTTCATTCTCCTTCTGCCTTCTATCCAGCTGTATTAAACCACAAAACTTCCCTGGCCACTGTGCGTGTGATTAGTCTCCAGTCATGTCCGACTCTCTGCGGACCCATGGACTGTGGCCTGCCAGGCCCCTCTTTCCATGGGACTTCCCAGGCAAGAACACTGGAGTGGCTTCCCATGCCCTCCTTCAGGAGAGCTTCCCAACCCAGGGATCAAACCCATTGTGTGATTAGTCTCCAGTCGTGTCCGACTCTCTGCGGACCCATGGACTGTGGCCTGCCAGGCCCCTCTTTCCACGGGACTTCCCAGGCAGGAACACTGGAGTGGCTTCCCATGCCCTCCTTCAGGAGAGCTTCCCAACCCAGGGATCAAACCCATGTCTCTTTCATCTCCTGCATTGGCAGGCAGAGTCTTTACCACTAGCGCCACCTGGGAAGCCCTATCTTTTTATAACAAACTGGAAAAATCTAGCAGATAAACATTCTGAGTCTGGGGAGCTGCTCCAGCAAACTAATGGAATCCAAGGAAGCCACTGTGGGAACCTCTGATTTATAGCCATCCCATCAGAAGCACAGGTAACAACCTGGACTGGAGCAGTCTTGTCAGACCAAGCACTTAAGCTTGAAATTTGATGTTATCTCTGAGCAGAGAGTGTGAGAACTGGGTTGCATTAGAGGACTCAGCTGGTGTCAGAGAACTGCTTCACAAGATGGGAAACCACACACACACACATGCACGCACACACACATGTGCAAGTGCACGCACGCACACACACCCACACACACATGCTGAAATTGGTACCCGAATCTTAGTGTATACAGCTTGATTTAATTAATGTCTATTTTCCCTATTAGATTCACAAAGGCATGAGCTATAGGCATGATATCAAGAGATCTGTTGGTATATCACAGGGCCAGGTACACAGTAGCTCTCAATCAATATTCAGTGAATAACAGAAGCAAATGAAATAATACATGCAAAGCAGTGCCCCACTGTCCAGCAGTTCTTTCCTGCCTCTGGGCTCAGTGATCCGCACCACAGGAAAGAAGCAGAAGCTCGGGTGACATAAAACAATAAAAATCCCACTAATATTTCTATCAAGTGCTGGAATATTTGTACCCAGAGAATTTCTTTTTGAAGACACTAATGAAGCCACACCATGACCATCTGCCTTGAGACCCCAAGACTTGTTCCCCGTGTGTTCTGGGAAAAGATGGGTCTTTGCTTCTAAATTCAAGAAAATACAAGAAATGTCTCTTTCCTGGTTCAGATACAAGTCCTTTTCTAACGTCCAAGTTTCCCATTGTTCTCTGATTTTCTGTGTTCCCACTGGCACAGAGGCCTTCAGAGTTCACACACCCTTCACAGAGAACACAATTACTGTAGTGAATCCAGATCGTGCACAGAGTCGCTATGCAACCAAAAAAAGGGTAAACGTATGTGGAAAATCTGTGAGGTTAACATCTCTCTCCCTGGTGAGAAACCATGTCTTCTGTGCCCGGTATGCGTCACTCAGTCAGAGGCCTTAACCTGGCTGTGGCTCCTCTGTCTTGGCAGTTTAACTGTATCACTGGCATGTGTCTGTGTGCTGCAGCAATTCCTCAATAAACCTGGGAGGGATTCTGCCGCTGGCTAAACTGCAATTACTGTTGCCTGCCTGTGACCCAGACTGTGAACTGGACTTTTCCTCAAGAGAGGAAGAAAATTTGGGCTTTGACTCAATACTCTCAATTTGCTTCAGAGGTGAAGTAGAGAATGAAAACAGAAGCTAAGATAGCTTATTCTGTTCCCGATTCCCTCAAGCCCAGGCACCTGATACCCAAGGATGGTTCAGAGTTCATCCCACCCACAGACCTCCCAAGCTCAGAGCCTTGCCGTGCTTTTTGATGATTAGTGACTGCAAAATAAATCTGGGAGAAGTGTGGTTCTTGTCCTTGGGGTGGTCTCACTGCCCCTGTATAAGCATTGCCTTTTCTCCTTCCATTGTGTGAAGCCATTGACCAACAGAAGCATTATGCAGTCCTGCACCCCCAACCCTGGCAGCAGGCCATCGAATATTATTTCAGGTGGTCTGAGGGTCGTGCTGGAGCTCCTACATGTCGTAAATGACACAGAAGAAGCAGACGCTGAAACTACAAATGCCTCTTATTCACTAAACTAGGCGATCTGGCCCCCAAAACTCACAGATGTGGTCACCCTCGGACAATATTTTTTCTCTCAATTTTTCAGGCATAGCAGATCTCTATTTTAACCCTACATATTCTGGCCTTCTACTTCTTCCCTTTATCTAGTGGATGAAATACAATTCTTTGGTAAGTTTAAGTTCCTATTTACTCAGGATTAATAAGTTCATACTTCAAGAAGATTAAAATGCTTTGTGGAAAGGAGTGCAGGTGAACAGAAGCCTGGACTTGGGTTCCAATACATAAATTTCAAGACTGGTTCAGATAATAATTTGCTAGGTTTAATGGTCAAGTCTTCCAACAACTTTAAATTGAATTAATCTCACCTCATACCATGGGAATAAGAATTTCCCTTTCCCACCTGCCCTGTATATTGTGAGGATCAATGCGTAAACAACAACAGTAAAATTGCACTGGAATGAAGGCAGCGTGTGAGTCCAACCTATATGCCTCACTCACCATCATCATCATCGTCATCATGAACATCACCATCATCTTTACTCCCTTTATTACTTTGATGCTTTCCACGTGGTTCTGCTGCCACCTAATGGCAGAGCTGAATGAACCTGAAGCTTTCTTAAAAGTTGCACAGTCCGGTTTTGCATCTGCTTAAAATCTGTGGTTAGATAGCATCACCAACTCAACGGACATGAATCTGAGCAAACTCCAGGAGATAGCAGAGGACAGAGGAGCCTGGGAGCTGCAGCCCACGGGGTCGCAAAGAGTCGGACCCGAGACTGAACAACAACAAAATTTGTGTTCATCCAGACTAAAGTCAGAAAATGCTCAAACTCAAAAAAAAAAAAGTGATTGCACTTGTGATCCCTGGCAAATGGAACTCAGCCCCAACCTTGAATAAATGGGGCAGAAATGAGCCCAAAGTCTCGATTAAAAGGAGAGCCCACCCGGTGGTCTTATTCATTTTTTATTAGTCCAAATGTGTTTTGCATGTCACAAACCATGTTCCTATGAACTGCCAGATATAAAATGAAAACATTTAGGGCAAGCTGTGGACTGACTGTCAGGAGAGGCAGGAGTGTGGCGTTTTAAGACTGGCTGAGGCAGAAAACTGGGTCTGCTGGTGTAAGAAGATGTTGGCAGCAACCAGTCTCAGCAGCTGAGCGGATGGCCTGGCAGAACCTCCGTCTGAGGAGTGTCCAGCTCTGCAGTCACTCCCAAAGGGGCAAGGACTTCTGCTCCCGGACTCTGTGAGGAGATATATGCTTGACTCTTCTTTGGTCCGTCCGCTTTTTAAAACATTCTAGTTAGACCTTCCATGGGCAAGAAAAGCTAACAACAGCTAGCCAGCTGCACTTCGCATTTCCATGGCAACTCTCCTGCAGAGGTATTCCAAAGTCCTCACAAAACCAGGCAACGCTGCCTGGGCTACATCCAGGGGATGAGGCTGTGGCCTTACTTCAGTCCCAGCAACAGAAACCTGCCCATTTTAACCTGGGCATATGTCTTCAGAAAACCAATAGAGCTCCAAGTGCTAGGACCACGTGTCACACACCTGGACAGAACATCAGTGTCTTGTTAAGACAGATGAGGGAGGCTGTTTAACCCAGGCCCCACTCCCAAAGTGAAGGAAGTCCAGTCTAGCAGTGACAGAATGTCTCCATCACAAAGGGACTTGGGACTTTATGAAGATGCAGAAGATTTGGAGAATCACTAGATTTATTACCCTTTGACACAAGAAGTAGGTATATTTTACTGCAGATTAAGAACAAATTTTCAATACGATTGAAAGTCTTAGTGAAAAATGAAAACCACACTAAAAGAAGAGAGAAATATAAATTGTTAAATGACCCAGAGGGATGGTACGGGGAGGGAGGATGGAGGGGGGTTCAGGATGGGGAACACGTGTATACCTGTGACGGATTCATGTTGATGTATGGCAAAACCAATACAATATTGTAATTAACCTCCAATTAAAATAAATAAATTTATATTTAAAAAAAACAAATAAATCAGAATAAAAGGGAAAAAATTTTAAAAAAATGTTAAATGAGAAGAATCAATGTGAGCTCCTAATTTTAAGCAAGAAATATATTTTCCAGCTCTATCAATGATGCAAAAGCAGTAGCTTCACCTTTTTCCAACATTCAGGCATACTTCTAGTCTGTACAACCACCTAGTCAACAGTTCAGGCAAGTCATCTAGGCAAATTTGGGAAGGTATTGTTTTTCAGTGGAGTCTGGTAATATTACCACAAGCATGGGATGAAAACAGAGTAAGTTTAGAAACGTAATCCTGGGAAAGAATCAAAATAAGAGTAAAAATAAGAATACAAAAAGGAATCAGAAATCAAAACTAAAAACAAGATTAAGGACAGAAAAAAGAATAAATCTAAGAATAGAAACATGAAAAGCTACATTTCAATTCATTCCATTTGCATTATGGTACTAAGTTATATTGTAAGTATAATAATTTGGTAACCACTGAGATATTTTCTCTGTGTTCTCTCTGAATCCTAGCCTGTTTAAGCATTTTTTAAAACTCCTAGATATCTGCACTTTTAATTAAATCATCAAGCAAGCTTCATGAAACAAATTTAAGTCTTCAGTCAGTGTCTA
Organism: Oreotragus oreotragus; assembly: GCA_006410675.1. Lineage (NCBI taxonomy): Eukaryota > Metazoa > Chordata > Mammalia > Artiodactyla > Bovidae > Oreotragus > Oreotragus oreotragus. The sequence goes on from SJYX01015668.1 coordinate 116,912, forward strand.
AGTACTTGGGGAAAGTAGTTTAAACTTGTAAGATTTAATTTATCATAATCTAGTAGTATGTGAATATTGAGAATAATGCTTATTATTCGCTGCCTTAAAAATCACTGTTAATTAATAATAGAAATTATTTAAACATTAAATTAAATCAGAGAAGGCAATGGCATCCCACTCCAGTACTCTTGCCTGGAAAATCCCATGGACGGAGGAGCTTGGTAGGCTGCAGTCCATGGGGTCACTAAGAGTCAGACCCGACTGAGCAACTTTGCTTTTCACTTTCATGCATGGAGAAGGAAATGGCAACCCACTCCAGTGTTCTTGCCGGGAGAATCCCAGGGACAGGGGAGCCTGGTGGGCTGCTGTCTATGGGGTTGCACAGAGTTGGACACGACTGAAGTGACTTAGCAGTTAGCAGACATTAAATAAACACCAAAGAGGTCATAAAAAGGCTTTTCTAGCTATGAGTCATCTGGGTAGTAAGAATCTTTTTACAGACAGTTATATTATAGAATGAATGAGTGAAGTTGCTCAGTCGTGTCTGACTCTTTGCGATCCCATGGACTATAGCCTACCAGGCTCCTCTGTCCCTGAAATTTTCCAGGCAAGAATACTGGATTGGGTTGCCATTTCCTTCTCTAAGGGATCTTCCTGACCCAGGGATCGAACCCAGGTCTCCCACATTGCAGGCAGACACTTTACCATCTGAGCCACCGGGGAAGTCCATATAATAGAGTGGGTTATGTAACTTCTCAGCTTCTCTTCTCAGTGGGACTGCTAGGAACCTTACTTAGCCCATGCATCTGAGCAAGTGGTCCCCAGTTTCTATTGACCCTCTTCTGAGAGTCCTTACCATATCTCAGGAGATGTTAGTTTCTCATCTCCATGCCCTCATTATTTTTGTAAGGAGGCCATAGTTTTGTATCTCTGTTTCTAACTGGGTCTGTGTTTCACTTCCTCTATCCAATCAAAGTTTCAGTGTTTTCTACCATGTTGATTTCATGGGAAGGATGTTATTGTTTAGTCGATAAGTCACATCTGACTCTTTCATGACCCCATGGACTGTCGCCTGCCAGGCTCCTCTGTCTGTGGGATTTCCCAGGCAAGAATACTGGAGTGGGTTGGCATTTCCTTCTCCATATGGAAAGCACATGCCAACCCTTGTCCCTACTGCCACTTTGGCGTGAAACAGGTTTATGCTAGTGAAGGACTTCTTGATTATTTGTCAAAAGTCCCCACTCAAACTGACTTAAGCAAAGCAAACAAAAAATAGTTGCTCATGTGCCTTGCACAGGCAGAGGTGTGGCTGGGACAAGCAGAGCAGGCACTCAAGTGCGGCTGGTCCTCTCGTCTCTGCTTTTTCTGAAGAAGTCTTTATTTCCTCTTCATGCAAACAGACTTCCTCCTCATTGTGCTAAAAATGTAACTGCCCAGATCAATGGACTCACACTCTAACAAGAACCTGACTCAAAGACAAAAGTGTCTTTCTCTCCCAGCCTGTGTTTGGAAGAGCACCCCATGATGGGCTAATATTGGCCAGACTATGACCATGCCCAGACTAAAGAGGACTGCGCACTATTCCTGGCTCATTTTAGCTCATGCATTGATGCCTATCATCTAACGGTTGAGGTCTGCTTCCAAAAGAAATAGAAGAGACACGGGTATAGTTACTGGGGAAATTGTCATGATATGGGAAATTGTCGTGAACAACCCAATTTGTACCAAATATAGAGCATGCAAGCACAAGGCAGTACCCATGACATCACTGAAGATCCCAACACTGACAGCATCTGCCAGTGGAAATTAAGTCTCAACCACTTAAACGCTCACCACCTACAGTCTGCATATGAATATTCTGATGGAAAGTTAATTATAAGCCAAACACTATGATATCTGAGTCCATTTTAATAAGCAAAACAATATTCCCCTTAAATGTACTTATATGACTCATCTAAAAAACTTTTCTTGTGTGTGAATAAACAAATTTCTATTTCTGAGCTTCAATTTATGTAGCCAAGGTAGGTTTATAAGTGTCAAAAGGACTAACAGTTTAGAATAAATTGTATGAGCTTCTGACACTGCCAAGGCCTAGAGATGAACTGAGATGAATGAGATTCAGTCCTTCAGCCCTATCTGTTTCTCCTGTATCATAATAAGGACTGAAATTACATTTAAATGTAATCATATAAAGATAAAACTTAAGTAGCATTAAGTCTTCAGGCTCCTTTTAGGATTGAGATGGAGAGAGACAATTAAGAGAAAACATAAATATATCTGGATGCAAATTAAAATTCTGAGTGGTGAGAAACCCCAGAAGCACCAATGGAGCAACTATAAAGTCTTAGTTAACCACTTGATTGGAAGCTAAGTGGAGGCCTTGCAGATATTTTTGCCTCAGAGAGCTGCAAGCCTTGATGGAGCTCAAACAAAACTCATCCTTTTTATAGGAACAGGGTGTGACTGGTCCCCTTGGTGTACTGGGAGCTTTGACGCGTGCTTCTTGCCCTCTGCATTGTTTTTCCAACAGAAGGAATAAATTCCCACTGAGTCTTCTACATTTTTCTCAATCTTCACTTTTGATCAAGTTCACATGTTTTTAGAAACACGACTAGGACTTCATAATGCTTTATCGCTCTGAACCTGACTCAGATTCTAGGACAGAAATACAGTTGGCCCTCCGTGTCTGTAGGGGATTGGTTTCAGGACTGCTTTGGATACCAGTATCTTTAGATGCTCAAATGCCTTATAGAAAAATGGTACAGTATTTGCATATAGCCCTCAGGCATATTCCCCTACACAGTTGTCCTTCAGTATCTGTGATTCTACACTAACAGATTCAACCAACCTCAGAGAGTATATACTAGAGTTATTAATGAAAGAAATCTGTGTATAATTGGACCCACACAGTGCAAAATTGTGCTGTTCAAGAGTCAACTTCACTTCAGATCATTTTCAGATTACTTAAAATACCTAATACGATGTAAATGCAACGTATTTGAAAATACATTGTAAATGCTATGCAAATAGCCCCCAGAGAACAGTAAATTCATTTTGACTTTTAAAACTTTCTAGAAGTATTTTTTTAACAAATATTTTATTTCACAATTGGTTGAATCCACAGATGCAGAACCCAAGGCTTTGGAGGGCCAATTTAATTAGTTGCAAAAATTAGCACTTACTTCTAGAAGTCCATGACTCAAGCAAAATAACTTGGCTTCACAAAAACCCAAAGGAACTAATGAACTCCTTATTGCAAAATTCAGACTTAAACTGAAGTAGGGAAAACCACTAGGCCATTTAGGTATGACCTAAATCAAATCCCTTATGATTATACAGTGGAAGTGACAAATAGATTCAAGGGATTGGATCTGATAGACAGAGTGCTTGAAGAACTATGGACAGAGTTTCATGATCCAGGAGGCTGTGATCAAAACCATCCCCAAGAAAATAGAAATGCAAAAAGGCAAAATGGTTGTCTGAGGAGGCCTTACAAATAGTTGAGAAAAGAAGAGAAAAGAAAGGCAAAAGAGAAAAGCAAAGATATACCCATTTGAACACAGAGTTCCAAACAATAGAAGGGAGAGATAAGAAAGCCTTCTAAATTATCAATGCAAAGAAATAGAGGAAAACAATAGAATGGGGAAGACTAGAAATCATTTCAAAAAAATTGGAGATACCAAGGGAACATTTCATGCAAAGATGGGCGCAATAAAGGACAGAAATGGTATGGAACTAAAAGATGCAGAATATATTAAGACAAGGTGGCAAGAATATACACAGGAATACACATAAGAACTATATAAAAAAGATCTTAATGACCCCGATAATAACCTGTGATCAATAAGCTAGAGCCAGACATCCTTGAGTGTGAAGTCAAGTGGCCCTAGGAAGCTTCACTAAGAACAAAGCTAGGGGACATGATGGAATTCCAGATGAGTTATTTCAAATCCTCAAAGATGATGCTGTGAAAGTGCTGCATTCAATATGCTAACAAATATGGAAAATTCAGCAGTTAAACAATAGAATGGGGAAGACTAGAAATCATTTCAAAAAAATTGGAGATACCAAGGGAACATTTCATGCAAAGATGGGCGCAATAAAGGACAGAAATGGTATGGAACTAAAAGATGCAGAATATATTAAGACAAGGTGGCAAGAATATACACAGGAATACACATAAGAACTATATAAAAAAGATCTTAATGACCCCGATAATAACCTGTGATCAATAAGCTAGAGCCAGACATCCTTGAGTGTGAAGTCAAGTGGCCCTAGGAAGCTTCACTAAGAACAAAGCTAGGGGACATGATGGAATTCCAGATGAGTTATTTCAAATCCTCAAAGATGATGCTGTGAAAGTGCTGCATTCAATATGCTAACAAATATGGAAAATTCAGCAGTAGCCACAGGACTGGAAAAGGTCAGTTTTCATTCCAATCCCAAAGAAAGGGAAATGTCAAAGAATGTTCAAACTACTGCACAACTGTACTCATTTCACACGCTAGCAAACTAATGCTCAAAATTCTCCAAGCTAGGCTTCAATAGTATGTGAACCAAGAACTTCCAGATGTTCAAGCTGGATTCAGAAAAGGCAGAGGAACTAGAGAACAAATTGCCAACATCCACTGGATCACAGAAAAAGCTAGAGAATGCCAGAAAAATGTCTATTTCTGTTTTGTTGACAATGCTAATGCCTTTGACCGTATGGATCAAAACAAACTGTGAACAATTCTTAAAGAGTTGGGAATACCAGACCACCTTATCTTCCTCCTGAGAAACCTGTATGCAGGTCAAAAAGCAATAGTTAGAACTGAACATGGAACAACGGATTTGTCCAAAATTGGAAAAGGAGTACGTCAAGGCTGTCTATTTTCACCCTGCTTACCTTAACTTATATGCAGGGTACATTATGCAAAATGCTGTGCTGGATGAAGCACAAGCTGGAATCAAGATTGCCAGGAGAAATATCAATAACCTCAGATATGCAGATGACACCACCCCTATGGCAGAAAGAGAAGAACTGAAGAATCTCTTGATGAAAGTGAAAGAGGAGAGTGAAAAAGCTGACTTAAAACTCAACATTCAAAAAAACTAAGATTATGGCACCCAGCCCCATCACTTCATGACAAATAGATGGGAAAACAATGGAAATAGTGACAGATTTTATTTTCTTGGACTCCAAAATCACTGCAGATGTTGACTAAAGCCATGAAAGTAAAAGATGCTTGCTCCTTGGAAGGGAAAAGTTATGATCAACCTAGACAGCATATTAAAAAGCAGAAACATTACTTTGCCAACAAAGGTCCATGTAGTCAAAGCTATGGCTTTTCCAGTAGTGATGCATGGATGTGAGAGTTTGACCATAAAGAAGGCTGAAAGCTGAAGAATTGATGTTTTTGAACTGCGGAGTTGGAGAAGACTCTTGAGAGTCCCTTGGACCACAGGGAAATCAAACCAGTCGATCCTAAAGGAAATCAACCCTGAATATTTATTGGAGGGACTGGTGTTGAAGCTGAAGTTCCAATACTTTGGCCACCTGATGCAAAGAACTGAGTCATTTGAAAAGACCGTAATGCTGTGAACGATTGAGGGTAGGAGGAGAGGGGACAAGAGGATGAGATGGTGGGATGGCATCACCAACTCAATGGACATGAGTCTGAGCAAGCTCCAGGAGATGGTAAAGGGCAGGGAAGCCTGGTGTGCTGCAGTCCATAGGGTCAAAAAGAATCAGACACGACTGAGTGACTGAACAACAACACAAAAACCCAAATGCCTGTTCTACCTTATTCCTACAAATATCCCCACCGCTCACTGCGAAGCCAGAGGAAAAGAGACAGTAAAAGACAGACTTCCGTGGAGATTTATCAAGGGCCACCATCTGGTGCCTCGACCATTTCCCTACCCAGAATCTGCTTGGGGTCCAGGAACAAAAATTCAGACATTTAAAACTCAAATAGGAGATTATCTTAAAAAGACATTTAAATCCAGTTTTCTGAACTAGGTTGAGAAGTTCAAAGTTAGATATCACTTTGTGAACCTCCCCTGACTTCAGCCTCTCGTCTTAGACCCAGGAAGCCACGATGGCATCTGTGTAGATGGCAGTGGGCTTTTGTCAATTACAGAAACAGCAGCAGGAGCAAAGTGCAGACCCACCACTGTTAAACCCTTCTCTTTTAAATCTCTTCCTCATATCTTCCTACCACTGCTCATTCCCTGAACACTTATTGTACTTGCTCTAGATTGCAGCTGTGGCTGAGAATTTCATCCTCAACCACATCGAGAGTGCAACTCTGACCGAAAACAGAAATGCTCTCTGCCCTCATGGCATTTACATCCTGAAGGGAAGCAACAGAAAATAAACATCAAAAGCACCAAACTAGACCACCACTGAGAGATTCTGTAAAGTAAACAAATCCGGGGCTTTGTTTTGTCTGTTCTGTTTTGCTAGTGGAGCTCCCCAGGTGGCGCTGGAGGTGAAGAACCTGCCTGCCACTCAGAAGAACTAAGAGATACTGGCTCCATCCCTGGGGTGGGAGGATCTCCTGGAGGAGGAAATGGCAACCCACTCCAGATTCTTGCCTGGAAAATCCCAGGGACAGAGGAGCCTGGCGGGCTACAGTCCATGAGGTCACAAAGAGTCGGACACGACTAAAGTGACTTAGCACACAAACAAAACTGAGTAAAAGAAAAAAAAAAATTAGAGGTGAAGGGATGGGGCTTCTTTAGATTGGATGGTTATGGAAACTCTCCTCAGCAGGTGACATTTTAGCTGAAACCTAAATGATGAGAAAGAGCCAGGATGTAGGGACCTGGAAGAGGAGCTTTGTGGGAAGAGGAAACAAAGGGATGATTGCAAAGAGACCGAAGCAGAGAGGCTGGGAGGCTGAAGCTGGAGACTGGAGGGAGGCGCGAGGAAGTGGCTGAGGACGGAAAGGTGAGCTCAAGAGAGGGCATATAGAGCCCCAGGGACTACTCCGTGACTACCGACGTCTTTCCATTACTGTGCATATAACAATATACTGTTCGAGTTAATCTACTCCTCTCTCTCTGTGAGTAGATGGTGAGTTCCTTAAGTACACTGTATCTTATTCATAATAATAATTATACCTCCCATTTATTGAGGTACAGCAGGCACTCAGCTAGCTACTTGGCATACATTATCTGCAATCTTCACAACAACCCTGCCAGGTAAGTATTATTAGCATAATTTTAACAGATGAAAAAAAGCAGCTAAGTGATTTGCCCAAGGCCAAACAGATAGCATGGGATTTAAATCTATAGGTCGTCAGGCTCGGAAATCCAGCCATTTTTTTTCCCCCCATCGCATGTTGTCTTCACCTCATTGTGCTTAATCATCTTCATAGTCCCAGCTTCTAGCACACTGCCTGGCACGCCAAGCAGTCTCAGATGCTCAACAGACCTGTGGCGTGTTGAATTGAAGTGCACCAAGTATAAGCCCACACAAGAGGAGGCTGAATTGATGAGGCCACAGGTCTGGGGAAACCAGACCACACGAGGCGGTGAAGGTAGCCTTCCATCTCAGGATGAACGTGAAACGTGGTGGAAACTGGCCTAGAGGAGACTGTACTTGATGAAACTAAATGAAAGCGATGGGGTTTCCGGAGCGCTAACGTATGACACCCTGAGACAGCAGCAGTATCGTGTTCTGCAAAAATTAATGGGATTTTAAAGACAGAGGCTGCTCAATGTGCTTGCAAAATGGAGATACAGAAGAATGCGCCCCGATGATGAGGGGAAAAGAGCGGTGAGAGCGGAGGATGGCACGGTTGTAATTGCCTGTAATTTCCACCCCCTCCCCCGACTTCAATTAGGACACTTGCGAGACACACACATTTGTTAGAGTGACAGAGTTAATTGAAGCAAACCACATGTCTCATCAACAACCAAATCAGGAATAATAATCAAAGCAGCAGAAGCAAAATTGGAAGCCGCAGAGCTGTCAAAAGCAGGAGGAACTCAAATACAAGGAGGCATATAATTTAGAAAAAGTGAGAGGGCCCTATGGAAGCATTAAAAAATGGGACAGGAGATAAAACAGAGAGCTCGACTCAACCGGAAATGGTCACTCCCACAGTCTGAGCACCGCTAAACCTGGTCAGAAATCATCTGATCTGGGGACAGCTGGGTCCCGCCATCTCGCTGCCTGGAATGGTCCAGTTCAGGACCGTCACTCCCCATTGCCCCAAGCTCTTCGTTACTTCACATCGCTCCCCTGACCCCAGCTGTGTTCAGTTCTGTCCCAGGTAGACATGGAAAGTGATAGGCCCTCATCATCTTTGATTTTTAATATTGCTTACTTTCGGAGGTCACTATTAAGTTATCCCTTGATCCTCTGTTTGCAAAACCACAGTAAAAGCTGAACGAGCAGGTTGAATTGGGGAAGAACTCTCCCTACTTACACTTTTTCCATAACAGACTGGACATCTTTTGTTGGCCTCCTCAGTATCCATTCTCCCTTCTCTCAATAGCCCCACCCCCCTCTCAGCCAATGCAATCAAGGCAGGGCTCCATCTCAGGCCCAACCCAATGCACGAGAGAATGCATTGGTATATCTGTGGTAGGGGGTCGTGACCCAAGCTGGTCAAGTAGGATCTCAACAAGTTCCCAAGGCAGTTTGGACAATGATGCGCCATCTTTCTCTGATCTGACTCTTGGAACTGTTTAAACAACTTGCCGGGGAGGAAAATTCTCCTGTACTCTTCTGGGTTCTCTGGGTGTGTCTGTGAAACGAACTGAAAACAGACAGATTAACAGGAGAAAAGGCTCGTGAATGCATCTGATGTTAAAAGTTTTATGTGGCACAAGGGACTTCACGGAAATAAGAGAAAAATCCCCAAAGAAAGAACTAAGCTTGGAGGCTTTTATACCATTTGGACAAAAGAGGATACATTTAAAGAGAAGTGACAGGACAAAGGAAAGGCACTTGGAGGTTCGAGGAGCAGCAAATTGTAGGAAAGCAAATAATAGACAAGGGCTAGTAGTAAGGTTTGCTTGTGCAGGCTGAAATTAGGATCTAAGATTTCCTTTGAAAGCACACGCTCTCGACATCCTTTACAATGGCAATAAAAGAGGAAAACGGGTCACAATCTCAATTCTAAACTTCTTACATTCATCCGAGAATAAGTAGAGGAAAATGTCCTGCCTGTTTTCTTCATTTTTCTTGGAATCCCTCTGATAAATCCCTTTAGGCTTTTTCATCGTCCCTCTTTCTTCACATACACTATCACAGATCTGTAGATATTTTTCTTAAGCACAATTCCACAACAGAAGCGCACGGCAGAAACTGAATTGCTTGTCATGATTCGGGTTCTCAAACACCCAAACAGGTGTGTACAAGCAGAGGTCACAGTCCCACAGAGAGAGCCATAGAATTTTAGAGGCTGCTCAATAGGAGAGAAATCGACCATTACAGTGTATAAAAGTAACCTGAAACTAACCATGCGAAGCCATAACAGAGTGCTATTTTCTGGGTCAAGTACCATGTGGGTACATTCTAAGTCGCTTCAGTTGTGCCCGACTTTTTGCAACCCTATGGGCAGTAGCCCTCCAGGCTCCCCTGTCCACGGGATTCTCAAGGCAGGCATACTGAGTGAGCTGCTATGCCCTGTGCCAGGGGATCTTTGCAACCCAGGGAGTGAATCCACATCTCTCATGTCACCTGCATTGGCAGGTGGGTTCTTTACCACTAGCGCCACCTGGGAAGCCTGGGTTAGGTACCACAATCAGTGCTAAATAGTCACTCTAATTCTATTACTAGAGTCAAAAGTTTCCAGGGGATTCCTAAGCTTTCCTTTACTGATTTATGGTAACCATCTATAAATCTGAACTTATACTTTATTTCAAATTTACATCACTGTTTGCAGTGAGGTGGGCTTTACCCAGGTTACTGCCTATAGAAGTACTGATGACACGTCTTTTTTGATTAATTAACTTGCTTTGGGGCTGTGCTGTGTCTTTGTTGCACGTGCAAGCTTCTCTAGTAGCAACGGTGTGGGCTCTCTAGTTGTGGCAGATGGGCTCAGTTGCCCCGTGGTGTGTGGGATCTTACTTCCCAACCAGGGGTCAAACCCATGTCCCCTGCATTGGAAGGCGGATTCTTTGCCACTGGACCACAAGGGAAGGCCCAACACTTCTTAAGCAGTACCAGTCTTGCCTGATGGGGCAGGTACAACACCAGAAAGGAAATGGAAACACAAAAGTCCTTAATCAAATGTAGGGAAAACTCTATATAAACAAAAGTCCCTCTCTCTTTCTTAACATTGATGAGTTCCCAAACTGGTAGCCAGCCCTACAACTTAAGATCAAAAAGGATTTTCACAACAGTCTAGTGGAAAATAAACAGTACTTTTTAAAAGGAAATGCCAGATCTGAATATAACCTACTCATTCTATGAATATTAATAAATTTAAATATATATAAAATAAAGAGATTCCATAATATTCAAAAAAGGGAATATGCACTCAAAGGCAGAGGTAAAATATGCCTTTGAAAAATATTTATGATAGGAAGTGTAAATAAAACTTAGCCTTTATATTATGTTTGCAATAAAATATGTATACTCTATGAAACAAAATATAAAAGATTAATACCCTCAATAGAGATGAAAATAGAACTGAATGAGAGGCAGGAAGGAATAAAAATTAGAACAAGGTGATATAAAATAGAATATTGACAAAATGATAATTCTACTAGGATTTTTAAATCTATTAGAAATAGTAAATAGATGCTAAAGAAAATAAGTAAAATAGATGACAAATTTGCTTGCCCAAATGCAAAAAGAAGAAAGTAAAAAGGATAACAAAGATGATGATAGCTCTGTGCAGAGAATAAAAGATGCAACAAAAAATTCACTGGAAAAAAAAGAAACAAATTTTACTGAAAGAAAAGTTCAAAGATATGGTGAGAGAAAACTTTGCTGAGATGAAAGATCTGCAAATTCGCTAGATATCAGATAACACTGATTAAAGGAGACCAAAATCTAAATAAATCCCACAATCTTAAATTTCAAACATAAAGAAAATAAACTCAATAGCATTCAGCAGAGGAGTGAAATGTTGACCACTAAGCAACTGAAATCAAAGTAGCTTCAGACTTCCCCTTCACAAGATAAAGTGACATAAACAAAACAAGCTGGCCATGAAGTTAATAAAGTTTAAGCTTCAAGACCCAACACTTGCATGGTGACTTTCTGAATAAGCCTTAACTTTCATAACTAGCTTTAGGTTCCTGGTTTTATATTCTTTTTCTCAGAGGTTCCCTCAAACTGTGCATGCTTCAGACTCCACAAAATCTAGATCTGCCCTGGTCAAAAGAAAATAGGAAAATATCTATAAGGCTTTGTTGAAAATAGATTGTGATCCAAGAATTAAAACCATAAATGTTATGTTTCTAGTATGAAAAGCAAGGTGTAATGGCAAGGCGGAAAGGAGTGAAGATGTCTTAAAATTTGCAGCGCCTCAAAAGATTAAGTATCTTTCATCTTTAATTGGGACTTCCCTGGTGACTCAGACAGTAAAGAATATGCCTGCAATGCGGGAGACCTGGGTTAAATCCCTGGGTTGGGAAGATCCCCTGGAGAAGGGCATGGCAACCCCCTGCAGTATTTTCACCTGGAGAATCCCATGGACAGAGGAGCCTTGCAGGCTATAGTCCATTAAGTTGCAAAGAGTCAGACATGACTGAGTGACTAACACTCTAACTTTTAATCTTTTAATTAAGATTAATCATTCATATTTCAGAAGATTTGCCAATTTAAGAGATTTATCAAAATAAAGATTTCAAGAATTGTTTAACTGTCACCGGGGGAAAAAAAAAGGCAGACACTAGGATTGATGATGATTGACATTGAAACCATTAATGTATGAAATTAAATCTAAATAACTGCTATCAATGTGTCTACAAAATATAAGATGAATGTCATAAGTACTGAAAAGAATACATAATCAATATTCTTACATAATTCTAAGAAAGTAGAAAGTTTTGACACAGGTTAAGAGGAAAGCTTTCAGATTCAGCACAGAGTCTGTGGGTGGCCTTAAAGTGAATTCCAGCCATTGTTCATTCCCAGTTTTAACTTAACCATAGTCTAGCTTTCTTTAGAGAAACACAAGCTAAGAGATCATCAGGATGATTGATCACAGAAAGAGGATCTGAAGCCTGGGGTTCATCTGATGAGGTCACGGAAGAGAGCACACGTACAGGACAATTTCCCTCATGATTCCAAGGGAATCCTGCAAACCTAAAGCCAAGACACATGGAGCAAGTTTCTGGACCCCATGTTCCTTGACAGAGCTTGAGCTGAAGAAATCCATGGCATCCGAAGAAGAAAAAGGGCTCCAACCCCTATGCGGGGTCTTGGGGAAATCTGCAGGTTTCTTTGTTCCATGAAGAGCTGTAATCTCAAACTGTGCATGCTTCAGACTCCACAAAATCTAGATCTGCCCTGGTCAAAAGAAAATAGGAAAATATCTATAAGGCTTTGTTGAAAATAGATTGTGATCCAAGAATTAAAACCATAAATGTTATGTTTCTAGTATGAAAAGCAAGGTGTAATGGCAAGGCGGAAAGGAGTGAAGATGTCTTAAAATTTGCAGCACCTCAAAAGATTAAGTATCTTTCATCTTTAATTGGGACTTCCCTGGTGACTCAGACAGTAAAGAATATGCCTGCAATGCGGGAGACCTGGGTTAAATCCCTGGGTTGGGAAGATCCCCTGGAGAAGGGCATGGCAACCCCCTGCAGTATTTTCACCTGGAGAATCCCATGGACAGAGGAGCCTTGCAGGCTATAGTCCATTAAGTTGCAAAGAGTCAGACATGACTGAGTGACTAACACTCTAACTTTTAATCTTTTAATTAAGATTAATCATTCATATTTCAGAAGATTTGCCAATTTAAGAGATTTATCAAAATAAAGATTTCAAGAATTGTTTAACTGTCACCGGGGGAAAAAAAAAGGCAGACACTAGGATTGATGATGATTGACATTGAAACCATTAATGTATGAAATTAAATCTAAATAACTGCTATCAATGTGTCTACAAAATATAAGATGAATGTCATAAGTACTGAAAAGAATACATAATCAATATTCTTACATAATTCTAAGAAAGTAGAAAGTTTTGACACAGGTTAAGAGGAAAGCTTTCAGATTCAGCACAGAGTCTGTGGGTGGCCTTAAAGTGAATTCCAGCCATTGTTCATTCCCAGTTTTAACTTAACCATAGTCTAGCTTTCTTTAGAGAAACACAAGCTAAGAGATCATCAGGATGATTGATCACAGAAAGAGGATCTGAAGCCTGGGGTTCATCTGATGAGGTCACGGAAGAGAGCACACGTACAGGACAATTTCCCTCATGATTCCAAGGGAATCCTGCAAACCTAAAGCCAAGACACATGGAGCAAGTTTCTGGACCCCATGTTCCTTGACAGAGCTTGAGCTGAAGAAATCCATGGCATCCGAAGAAGAAAAAGGGCTCCAACCCCTATGCGGGGTCTTGGGGAAATCTGCAGGTTTCTTTGTTCCATGAAGAGCTGTAAAGCACTACACAGGGGGACTGGGTTCCTTCTTGACTCGAGGACTTGCAGTGGTTGCAGCCAATGAAATCAGCAGAGAAGCTTTCTCCTGCCGTTCAAGAGAGGACCAATTGCTCACCGCTTGCTACACCATCAATCCACAGGGAAGGAACAAGTATGTCTGTGTTAGTCACTTAGTCATATCCAACTCTTTGCGACCCCATGGACTGGAGCCCTCCAGGCTCCTCTGTCCATGGGATTCTCCAGGCAAGAACACTGAAGTGGACTGCCATTCCCTTCTCCAAAGGAATTTCCCAATCCAGAAATCAAATCCTGGTCTCCTGAATTGAAGGCAGATTCTTTACCATTTTAGCTACAAGTGCTGCCATGCAAACCAATAACCCTGGGCTTGCTACTCTTAAAGTCCTCCTTAGAAAGCTAAGATTAATCTTGTCTGATCTCAAAGCTAAGCAGGGTTGGGCCTGGCTACACTTGGATGGGAGAAAACTAAGATTAGGACTTTCCTGGGGGTCCAGTGATTAAGACTCCTCCCACTGCAGAGGGCGAAAGTTCAATCCCTGGTTGGGAAGTTAAGATCGTGGATGCCACATAGCATGGCCAATAATTAAAACAATAAATGTCTTTTTTTAAAAAAAGAAAAAGAAAGCTAAAATAAGTAGAGCACAAGCAAAGGAAATGAACAATGCACCCAAGGAAATCTAGCAATCCCAACACTGAAGAAAAGAAATTTCTAATTACACACCTTCAAGGGACACTGGACTCGTAGAGCACAAAGTAGCTTTCATATTTATAAAGAGAAAACGCTGATCTAAGGAAAGGATTATCATTATCGAAAGCTAAATTAGTAACTTGGAACATCAATCAGAATAAATATCTCACAATGTAGAGGAAATAAACTTAGAGGTAGATATGATACAAGAAGAATAAAAAGATGACCAAGTTATGGGAGTTTCAGAAAAAGGAAAAGCTAGAAGACAGGCAAAAAAGAAAAAGCAAAGAAGTATTCCTGATGGGAACACTTGATCCTGCAGATTAAAAGGGCTAAGTTCCAGAGTGATGAGGAAGGGAAAGAGGGAAGAAAAGAGATGGAGGAAAGGGTAATGGAAGAAAGAGGGAGACGCAGTGAGAGAGAAAGAGGAGGAGAAAGAGGAGCCTTGACAAAATGTAAAAGAATAAAACTGCTATCGGCTGAATTCTGTTCATACGGTGAAATTACACCCCCAGTACCTAAAACGTGACTGTACTTAAAGAGGCAATTGAGTTAAATGGCATTATTAGGTTAGGCCCTAATCCCGTATGACTGGCTGCCTTAAAAGAAGATTCGGACACAGACATACGCCGACAGAAGGTCAGGTGAAAGCACGGGGGAGAGACAGTGATCCACCAGCCAAGGAAAGAGGCCTCGGAATCCACTCCGCCAGCACACTGGTGTCGAACTTCTTCCAGTCCATAAGAAAGTAAACTTCTAATGAGTAAGCAACCAGTCTGCGGTACTTTGTAACGGCAGTCCTAGCAAATTGATACAAAAACTAGCATCAGATTTTTCAGCATTTGATTTGAAGCACTATTTACAGGAGCCAAAATATGGAACCAATTTAAAAGTCTATTGCCAGATACATGGATAAAACTGATGTGAAATATATGCAATATATATTACTCAGTCATAAAAAAATATGAAATAATGCCTTTTATAGCAACATGGATGGACCTAGAGATTGTCATACTAAGAGAAGGAACTCAAAGAAAGACATACCATCTGATATCACTTATATGCAGAATCTAAAATTTTTTAAAAGATACAAATGAACCTATTTACAAAAGCAAAGAAATGTATAGACATAGGAAACATATGGTTACCAAAGGGGAGAGTGAGGGGAGAGCTAAATCAGGAGGCTGGGATTAACACATATAATACTACTATATATAAAATAGATAACCAACAAGGACCTATTGTATAGCACAGGAAACGATATTCAATATTTTGTAGTAACCTGTAAAGGAAAAGAATCTAAAAAAATTAATCCCTACATCTATGTATAACTGAATCACTGTGTTGTATATCTGAAATGAACATGACATTGTAAATCAAGTGTACTTCAATTTAAAAAATATTTTACTGTAATTTTTAGATGCTGGAAAACAGGAGGACAATATTTATCTGGATAATGAGAGAAAAGGATTACAACAAAATAATCTTATACTCAGAGGAAAGAAGTCTGTTTACAGATATATAAAGGATTCTGAGAGCATGTCACCTACAGAACCCAACTGAGGAAAATACTTAGGAAAGGACTGTAATCAAATAAGTGAACAGAGCAGGTGGCAAGATAAGGACAATGACAAGGAGAGAAAACAGCAGCAGGCAATAAACTCTGAAGGGATAATGGCAGAGTAATTAGGAATTTGCAATATGAAGAATTCTTAAGCCAGAAGAGTCACCTAACAAAGCTGAAACTAACACAAGTGTGCAGCTAAAAGAGGTAAAATATCTCAGCAAAACCTATGACCTGTGAGAGAGCAGGGAATCGGAAGCAGCGCTTCTGAAAACTTTTTATATTGTGCTCACTCAGTCATGTCTGAACTCTTTGTGACTCTATGGACTGCAGCCCAGCAGGCTTCTCTATCAGTGGGGTTATCCTGGTGAGAATACTGGATTTGGGTTGCCATTTCCTCCTCCAGGAGATCCTGACACAGGGATCAAACACGCATCTCCCAAGTTTCCTACACTGCAGCAGATTCTTTACCACGGAGCCACCAGAGACAGTTTATGGTGGAGTAGAGCCAACTAACCATGCTGTAATAGCTTCAGGTGAACAGCAACTGTACTCAGCCATACGTACATACATGTATCCATTCTCCCCCAAGCTTCCCTCCCATCCAGGCTGCCACAAAACACTGAGCAGAGTTCCCTGGGTTATAGAGTAGGACCTTGTTGGTTACCCATTTCAAATACGTCAGTGTGTGCATGTCCATCCCAGACTCCCTAACTATGCCTTCTCCACATCCTTCCCCCTGGTAACCATAAACTCATTCTCTAATCTGTGACTATGTTTCTGTTTTGTAAATTAGTTCATTTGTATCATTCTTTATAGATTCTGCATAAAAGGGATGCCATCTGATATTTCTCCTCTGCCTGACTTCTTCATCAGTATGACAATCTCCAGGTCTATCCACGTTGCTGCAAATGGCGTTATTTCATTCTGTTTAGTGGCTGAGTAATATTCCATTGTATTTTGTACCGCATCTTTATTCATTCAGAAGCAGCATTTTTATAGCACATTAATAAGAATCGCATAGATACTGCTTCAGACACTACACTTAATTAAATCATCACAACAACCCTAGGAATAAAGTCATACTATTATCATCTTTTTACAGATGAGGAAAATGAGGCAAAGAAAACAACTTACCGATGATTACAAACCTACTAAGTCACTCCAGAGTCTGTTTTTACCTACAGCACTAGGCTGCCAAAAAAAAGAATTAAAGGCATTCTAGTGGCTGCTACATAAAAGGGGCATGGGGAGAACAAAGTGATCTAAAATGTTTAGTTGACTGTGCACATTTGATTGTGTACATGTAATTTACTGAACAAACAGGGCAGCCTTAGATTAAAGGGCACAATTATGAATCATGCCAAGAAAATAGAAATAAACCAGGAGTTGCATAAGCAAATCAGGACATATAATCATCCTATATCTTTAGGTTTCAATATAATGATCAGAAGCAGTAAATAACCTTGACTGAGAGATCCAGTTAATTTCTTTATTTCGTATAACATTAGGGAAATATATATTCAACTATGCATGTCAGAAATAACAGGATTGCAAAGACTTCAGATGAGAAAAGTACCAAGGAACTACTAAACTAAAATAGAAAGAAAAGTCAAACATATGAGTATCCTATGATATAGCATTTCCACTCTTGGTATTTTCTTCCTATAAATACCCACGAAAGAAATGGACACTTATGTCTACAAAAAGACTTGAACATGAATGTTCACAGAAGGTTTATTTACAATGGCTGAAAACTTCAGTAATATGTCAAGTGTTCTTCTACAGAAGAACTGACAAATTATAGTTTAGCCACACATAGAATACTACTCAGCAAAGGGAAGCAATGATTTACTCAGACATACTCAGACATACAATGTGGATGAACTTTCTGGGAGAAGGAAGCCGGACAGCACATTCTAATTATGCCTACAGATAAAATTAACCTATGGTTAAAGAAATCAGAACACTAGTTGTCTTTGGAAGAAGGGGTAAGGACTGACTAGAAAGAAGCATGAAATATATTTCTAAAATGATATTCTATAGTTTGTTAAAAAAAAATATATGCACTAAGCTGTTCCAGCTCTACTGTTTCGTGAATCCATGGACCAAGGTGTAGATGAGGAAGAAGTTATAAGAGCAGGCTCCCATCCTGGCTACCACTGCATGCAACATTCAGGCCATACTAAATCCATTTCATACTTTCAGAAGGTGGATTCTGTGAGCACTGCAGGAGCTTGCTCAGTAGGGAGAAAGGACGAATCACTCATGCTCCACAGCAAGCAGTCCTCAAGCTACCTGGCTAGCCAATGGCAGGGAAGAAAAACAGCTTAGGGAGGTCTGGTGCCCAAACACAGTCACGACTCAACCATGGGGTTTTGATGTGAAGGAGTCAGCAAAGGGGAAAGGTTGACAAGATACCCAAACTCTTGGCTTATCTACACAATGGAAAATGCATAAACGCAAGCTAGAAATGATTTATAAAGAGAATACATTTGCAGAGTTTTATGTCAGCACCCATCTCCTTCATCTCGGGCCAGCCAGCCAGAGCCCAGGGATGGAAGTGGGGAAAGAAAAGACACCGGCTACAGAGTTAGGTTAGGAAGCCCTCTCTTGTACCATGTCATGAGGGCTTTTATGTCAGAGAACTTCTCTATATCTGGATAAAGGAAACGAGAGCCACCGGGAAAGGGATGCAGGGGAGAGGGTGGTGGAGTCCATGAAGAGGCCCTCAGGGCCCTCCTTTCCTGGCACAGCAGTTTACACTCAGCAGGACTCCCCTGGAGAGGGATGGGGAGGTGGGGGGCAGTCCAGTGAGTATCGGGATTCTTCTCTTAGATCACCCTATGTACCAGCTGGCATCAGTGGCATCAGAATAATCACCGGCATCAAGCATGGCACAGAGCCTAAAGCTGCTAACAGAGAAAAGGCTCTGCTGCCCAGATCAGGGGCATCTGCACAGCTCTCTTATATTGACTAAAAATCAAGGGTCAAACCTGGTGATGTATCTCTAAGCAGATTCCTGGGTAGACATATGACCTGGAGGGCTACAAGCCTCCCCCTCCCCAACACACTCAAACAAGGCCACAGCAACCTGTAAATCCTCCTAACCTTGCACCTAATGGAGAACACAGCTGAAGGGGGGTTGGGAAAATACCGTCATATTATAGAAGAATAAAGAAGCAATATTCCTCATATGGGCTTCCCCTGTGGCTCAGCGGTTAAAAAAAAAAAAAAAAATCTGCCTGCAATGCAGGAGATGCAGGACTCAGGTTTGATCCCTGGGTCAGGAGGATCCCCTAGAGGAGGCTATGGCAACCCACTCCAGGGTTCTTTTTTTTTTTTTTTTAATTGGAGGCTAATTACTTTACAATATTGTAATTGTTTTTGCCATACATTGACATGAATCAGCCATAGGTGTACATGTGTTCCCCATCCTGAACCACTCTCCTACTCAACTCCCCATCCCATCCCTCAGGGTCATCCCAGTGCACTCGTTTTGAGTGCCCTGTCTCACGCATCCAACCTGGACTGGTGATCTATTTAACATATGGTAATATACATGTTTCAATGCTATTCTCTCAAATCATCCTACCCTCGCCTTTTCCCACAGAGTTCCAAAGTCTCTTCTTTACATCTGTGTCTGTTTTGCTGTGTCGCATATAGGATCATCGTTACCATCTTTCTAAGTATTCTTGACTGGAGAATTCCATGGACCAAGGAACCTGGTGGGCTACAGTCCAGAGGGTCACGCAGTGTCAGACACAACTGAAGCAACTTAACACACACACATATTCCTTGCACATCTGATCTTGAGTTACTCAAGTCTTTCAGCTTCTTGTCAATGAACTATACTTACAGAAGTTTTAAGCAATATTATTTCTGTTCAACTCTCTTGCCAGTCAGAGCTTGAAGGTCTGTGAAATCAAAGCATTTAATACTGCCTCTCCACCCTCTCCACTCCCCACCAAGAACTGCCTATGGAGAACTGGAGAGAGACAGAGGGAGGGGGCAGGGAAAGAGAGAAGATGGGAGTGCTGGGTCTGAGGACTCGGGTCTGCCTAAGGGACAATGCTATTTAGCACTAACATCATCTCAGCAGCAGGCAGTAACTGACAGAGGGAAAGTCTTAAAGGAATAGAGAAGAAGGCTAATAGGCTTGTAATCAGACCATCTCAAAGTCAAGTCCTAATTTTGCTAGAAGAATTACTAATTTCCACATCAGAAATATGCATATTTTAAAATTAAGAAGTCTGTTACTTTTGTTCCAGTTGGTTTCTACTCCTTAAAAGCACAAGTAGGCTATCACTCCTTGTTAAGTCAGATTAAGTGTCAGGTTGTTAAATGTCAGATTCACATTAAGACAGAAGCTGAATAGTCAATCAATTAATATGATACAGAATTAATATCATTAATGATCTGGTTGATCAAATCTACAAAAAGTCCAGAAAAATATTCATCCTTCACATATGGATATAGTTACATCTTACAGTAAGGGTATACATTTTAGAAATGAAAAAGTAGACTTTAATGATGTAAAATATTTTTCACTATTCACCATCCATGGATCTAGTTCCTAGACACAGCTGAGACAACAGTGCAGATTGTTGCTTGGTTTTCTGTTTCAAATTTACCTTAAAGGTTTTTATAACCACACACATAGCAAACAGTTCATCACAGGGCTAAACTATTTTCTGCCACATTGGTTCTAACTGATTAATCTTTTTTAATGAGGCAAATTTCTTTGAAACACAGGACCACAAATAAATATGAATGTTTCCCTGGGAAAATTGAAAAAATAGTAATAATACAGGCTGATTTACGTGCCTCCAACCATTAGGCTAGGCGAAGATCTAGAATATAACTTGATTCTTAAAATAAGTACTGGAACAAGGTCATGGTCACCAATTCCAGGCCCCATTTTTGAAATACAGATTGGAAAATCTGGCCGTGATAGAAGAAGGAGACCAAGAGGTTTATTTTAGACATTTAAAGGGAGTTGGGAGACATGTAAGGACGATCACTGTTCTGTTTGGCATTAGAAATGGAGAGAACTGGCCTAAAAATAAACCCCTGTTTTAAGCAAATTTTGCTAAAGGGACTTTTGAAGATAACCTTAATTAGAATTTCAACCAAAGGAGAATAAAAGGAGACTGTGTGGAAAAGCAAAGGAGACATCAAAGAACTTTCCATAAATACAACTACAAGGGAGTATATTTTTTTGTACCACAGAATACCAAAACCACCACAGAAAGCTGCCAAACAAAGATCCATCCTTTTCTGACCCAGCACTCTCTATAAATATTAATGCTGGGTGGTTGAATAGCCCCATAGGGGTCTAAAATATGAAGGAGACAAATCAGCAAAAAGCTACAACTTACTAGCTCAATGCATTCATTTCATGATAAAGAGAGGCTACTTTAGGACCAGTAAGTAATGATTCGTCCATCCAGAAAATCCAGATAAACCACAGGTGATTATGGAAGTAGAGTTGCTTGGCAAGAACTCTCAAATTGATTGTCCTTACAATGAAAGAAACACAAGCTGGAATCAAGATTGCCAGGAGAAATATCAATAACCTCAGATATGCAGATGACACCACCCTTATGGCAGAAAGTGAAGAGGAGCTAAAAAGCCTCTTGATGAAAGTGAAAGAGGAGAGCGAAAAAGTTGGTTTAAAGCTCAACATTCAGAAAACGAAGATCATGGCATCTGATCCCATCACTTCATGGGTAATAGATGGGGAAACAGTGGAAACAGTGTCAGACTTTATTTTTGGGGGCTCCAAAAACACTGCAGATGGTGACTGCAGCCATGAAATTAGAAGATGCTTACTCCTTGGAAGAAAAGTTATGACAACCTAGATAGTATATTCAAAAGCTGAGACATTACTTTGCCGACTAAGGTCTGTCTAGTAAAGGCTATGGTTTTTGCTGTGGTCATGTATGGATGTGAGAGTTGGACTGTGAAGAAGCGCCGAAGAATTGATGCTTTTGAACTGTGGTGTTGGAGAAGACTCTTGAGAGTTCCTTGGACTGCAAGGAGATCCAACCAGTCCATTCTGAAGGAGATCAGCCCTGGGATTTCTTTGGAAGGAATGATGCTAAAGCTGAAACTCCAGTACTTTGGCCACCTCATGTGAAGAGTTGACTCATTGGAAAAGACTCAGATGCTGGGAGGGATTCGGGGCAGGAGCAGAAGGGGAAGACAAAGGATGAGATGGCTGGATGGCGTCATGGACTCGATGGATGAGAGTCTGAGTGAACTCCGGGAGATGGTGATGGACAGGGAGGCCTGGCGTGCTGCAATTCATGAGGTCGCAAAGAGTCGGACACGACTGAGCGACTGAACTGAACTGAACCCATATATGAACATGGAGGACCCACTCAAGGTACAGTCACTTCCCTTTCATCCCAGTGAAAGTCCTGGAATCCTAGGATTCACAGTTGATTCAAGACAAACATAAAAGCTGGGAGAACTTGTTATGAGTTACTATCACCCACTTTGGTATGCATGACCTGGATTATTTGAGAATATTATGGTGAGAGTTGAATGTGTATTTATATGTGTGTAAATGGCAACCCACTCCAGTACTATTGCCTGGAAAATCCCATAGATGGAGGAGCCTGGTAGGCCACATTCCATGGGGTCACAAAGAGTCTGACACGACTGAGCGACTTCACTTTCACTTTTCGTACATAAAGAAATCCAGATTAGCAATTTCTAATTACTAATCTATTACTATTGTTGTTCTTTAGTCACTAAGTTGTGTCTGACTCTTTTGCAATTCCACAGACTGTAGCCTGCCAGGCTCCTCTGCCTGTGGGATTTCCCAGGCAAGAATACTGGAGTGAGTTGCCATTTCCTTCTCCAGGGGATTTTCCTGACCCACAGACTAAACTCGCGTCTCCTTCATTGGCAAGCAGATTCTTTAACACTGAGTCACCTGGGAAGCCCCTGTTACTATTACTAATCTGAAAACTCCAGATGAGTCATCTACAAAGGGTACAATACCCTGGTTCCAGAATAGCTCTTTTGAATAGGCTTTAGCAATGATAAGGAAATCTCAATGCAACATTTCACCACTATCTCAATATCTTCCAATATCATAGAAAATAAAAGGAATAAAAAAAGAGTTTCCTGCTACTAACATCATTTTTAAAGAGCCACACATCTATTCTAGAAAGTTTTCTTGCACCTCAGCATCTGGGGAATCCTTAGAATTCTGCATCAGAAGGACAGATAAGGGACTTCTCTGCAGTACAGTGGTTAAGACTTTACCTTCCAATCCAGGGGCATGGGTTCAATAGACTCCACGTGTATTATGGCCAAAAAAAACCCCATAAAATAGAAGCAGTATTGTAACAAATTCAATAAAGATTTTTAAAATAGTCCATATCAAATAAACAAATTTCTTTTAAAGGCTAGATAAATATGGAAATTATACAACCTTACTAGAATGTAAATTCTAAGAAGGAAGGGAGCATTTCTGCCTAAATTCCCAAACCTAAACACATATCAAGTACTCAATAAATATATATAAATAAATATATATATAAATATATAGCAAAGGGAAGCATGAAGGCAAAATGTACCAAAGCTAAAAATTTTCATGCTGTCACCTGACATGTCTAACTGATGACCCTGCCGTATGTCAGAGGAAGAGCTGTGACATTGCTCAATTATGAAGCATAGTAGGGAAGAAATTTAATCTAAGTAACTAAGACTTTGAAACACTGATGTTCAGAAGGCTTCTCCAATTCTGATTCAAGTCACCTGAAATAGATGAAAATAAATATCTGGAAAATTCTGGCACTTACAGGCAAGATAATCTTGTTCCTTGAGCTTCCTTGGACCTTGTCAGAGATATTTTGATAGATTTCAAATCAAGAGTGTCTTAAGCAATGAAGACATTTCACTTTCTCACAGGACAATAAGTCTGAAAGTAGCTGGTCTAGAGGTAGAGAAACTATTTCAGAACATTATCAGACACCTAAATTCTTCCCTATCCTGCAAGACTCTCCTCAGCATATTGCTTCTTTGTCTCAAAGCTTTTAACCTCATGCTTTCAAGACAGCTGCCATAGCACCAATCACAAAGTCTTGGCACACCACTTCGTGGCAGAAAAACAGAATTAGCCTCATCATCATCTCTTGTCTTTCCAGACAGCAAAATCTTTCTCAAACTACCACAACTGATTTTCTTCTATGAGTCACGGCTTAGAAGCTGTTCTCGTACTTGCCCTCAAAGTAAGCACTAGCAAAGGGAATTAAATGATACTACCTGTCTAGTCAAGGCTGTGGTTTTTCCTGTGGTCATGTATGGATGTGAGAGTTGGACTGTGAAGACAGCTGAGCACTGAAGAATTGATGCTTTTGAACTGTGGTGTTGGAGAAGACTCTTGAGAGTCCCTTGGACTGCAAGGAGATCCAACCAGTCCATTCTAAAGGAGATCAGCCCTGGGATTTCTTTAGAAGGAATGATCCTAAGGCTGAAACTCCAGTACTTTGGCCACCTCATGTGAAGAACTGACTCATTGGAAAAGACCCTGATGCTGGGAGGGATTGGGGGCAGGAGGAAGAGGGGATGACAGAGGATGAGATGGCTGGATGGCATCACCGACTCGATGGACATGAGTCTGAGTGAACTCTGGGAGTTGGTGATAGACAGGGAGGCCTGGCGTGCTGCGATTCATGAGGTCACAGAGTCGGGCACGACTGAGCGACTGAACTGACTGAACCTGCCTTAGACAAAAGGCCAAGTGATGGTTTCAGTCTATTTACCCAGGAATTTCCTATCGATCTGAAAATAATTACAAGTTCATTTAAATAAATGCCTACTATCCCAAAGCTAATAAAGGGTGGAATTAAATCCAATTCTGACGTCCTCTCCTTTAGTTTGCAAAGAACTATTTCCACTGGCGTCCACCACCCTGGAAGTGCTCATTTGCTCTGAAAGTCATTAGACTACAACCGTCGGCTAATGAGGCAGTAAGTGCTTGGAAGCGGCCTGGACTACTTCAGCATATCCAAGTTAAAATAAGGCAAATTAGTAGTGAAATCAAATTGGTTTAAACTGTGAAGTGAGTGTGAAAACTATTCCCCTGGAAAGTAGTACTGGGTCAAATTGCTGCACTGGGACATCGGGGATGATGTCAGCCTGCAAGAGAAAAATGTCACTTTTAATGAATTTCATTCTTTAGAAGGCAGCATATCTTAATTGTCCTGAAAGTCCAAAGGTTTTATTCACAGAGAAAGAAAAAAAGATATCCAGAGAGGTAACAGTACATCCTTCCCCCATCAGAGGCAAAATTCATTATCCACACGAGAGCATGTCAGGGAGAGGAAAGGAGAGAATCACACTGATGTATTAAGAATTACATCAGGAAGACACACGTAAAACAGGGTGTTTGCTCACCCTAAGTATCTGACACCTTTAGAAAAAGGATCAAAAACAGGATGGGAGAAGGGAATCTCTACTCTTCATATTCAAGGAAAGCTAGAAACCCACTTGTTCAGCACATTTTGAAGGGAAAGAAGGAAAGGGAAATGGGGAATCATGTTATTGAAGAGCTCAGTTACACGGCACCAAGGCCAAAGAAAACTCAGCTTCGCCCACTTTCCCCACTCCCACTCAGGCACAAAATGTCCAGTTCTTCTCTTAAGCAAATGATGCGCCAGTATGGTTGTTGTGTTTTTTATTTTTATTTTTTGACCACACCCTGCAGCCTGCAGGATCTTAGTTTCCCAACCAGGGATCGAATCTGTGTGCACTGCATTGGGAATGTAAAGTCTTAACCACTGAACCTCCAGGGAAATCACATGGTGAACCAATATAAACAGAGATATCAAAGCCATGCAGATACAGGGATTAGAGGACTCAAACCCACTAACTGAATCCGGGCCCACAGATAGATGTGTCTTGTTTCACCTCAGAGATGTATTTTCCCTTGAATCTGAATTATCTGCCAGTATGTGAAGACTGGAATAATTCACTCACACACTTACGTATCCATCTTCTCTTGAACAACAAGATCTGATGATGGGTCCACATTCCTGCTCATGGCAGTGAGTGGTAGAGCTCACTGGTTGCTTCCCCGTGATCTTGACTGTCTTGGAATGAGATGAGGAGCTGTGTACAAAGGGCTTATTGGAGAGGTCCACTGTGAGAAGGTGAAGAAGCAGAGGGAGAAACCAGCCTGTAATTCCCTGGGATCTTTGAGGCCTTAGGCAATCCCGTGAGGGGCTCTGGAGCAGAGATGGGCCTTCAAGCATGTCCAACACCGAGGCACAGTGTCACTGAGCCCCTGAAGGGTCCTCTTGATTTGATCACTATTCCTGAGCTTCTCTTGTTTATTGACCTGGCCTCATGCACCAAGAGGGCAGTTAAGGGATCCAGGCCTTGTGGGACCAAATCCAAGGTTCTGTCTCTCACCCTGTCCACCAGATAAGGCGGGGGCGGGGGGGGGGTACGTGGTGAGGAACAGATATTCTCTAGATAACCAAAAGCAGATTTTTCCATGTTTGTTCCAGGCTTACAGTATTAGCCCATAAGTGGACCACAAGACATGGACTGCATTAATTATCTACTGCTGGATAACAAGTTAATCCAAGAATCAACAGCATAAAACAGCAAACATTTATTATCTCACAGTTTCTGTTCATCAGGAATCCAAGCATGACTTCCCTGGGTGCTTTTGCCTCCAGGACTCTCATAAGCTAGCAGTCAAGGTATCAGCAGGGCTTTATTCACATACAAAGGCTCAGCTGATGGAGAAGCTGTTTATAAGCTCACTTGTGTGGTTGTTCTCAAGATTTGATTCCCTATATACTGGGAGACAGAGGCTCTCAATTTCTTTCTAACTATTAGTCAGAGGCTTTCCTCAGCTCCTTCCACAGGGTAGATCACAGCACGGCAACTGGTTTCCACCACATCAAGCAGGCAAGAGGGACAGTGCTGAAAGGACAGGAGTCACAGACTTGTTGCCTAATCTTTGGAGTGACATCCTAACACGACTGCCTTATTCTGTTCATTGCAATCCAGTGAGCAAGGGATCGTACAAGGGCATGAATACCTGGACAGGAGGATCATTGCAGATTATCTCAGAGGCCACCAACCACCTGGACCTTAACAAGTAGTTTATGGTCCAATTGGAAAGATAAAAACACACATACATATTAAATGCTAAATAAGCATGTATATGTTAATAACAAAACTAGACAAAACTATTAAGCTTTTTACTAAGGAGGCAGATAGAGTAAGTCCCCTACATATGAACGAGTTCCAGTCTAAGGAAGCATTCCTAAGTCCAAATTGTTCATTAAGTCCAACAAAGTTAGCCTAGGTACCAACTATCACAATCGGCTATACAGTACTATACTGCAGTAGGTTTATAACGCTTTTCACAAACACATAAAAAAAATAAAGAAAATATTTTAAATTTTACAGTATACCTTGAAAAGTACCATAGTATGGTACAACAGCTGGCGTACGGGGGCTGGCCTTGAGTGAACAGGCAAGAAGAGTTACTGATTGGAGGAGGGAGGAGTGGAGGGAGATGGTAGAGCTGAAAGATCGTCAGCAATAGGAGACAGAGGACAAACTGCAATGTCAGTCATACTTGATGTTGATGGTACAGGTTCTGGTTCCTTGCTGGATTCAATTCTATCTACCCTCCTGAACACAGGATCCAGTGATGTCCAGGTAGTAGCACATTCACACCTTTGAAAGTTTGCAACTGGCAGGTTCACATGTAGGCACCTTACTGTATATATGAACACCAGATGAGAGCTGAGAGTAATTGGTGCCGTTCAAGAAGTTCAGATAAAGAACTCACCATGAACTGGAGTAATCAGAGAAGGCTGTGTGCAGGTGACGTGCCTGCTTATGAGCCATTTGAATAGATGATTACAGTCACGGGGTTCCAGCATTAGACAGATATTAATCAAGGATTCTTTCATGACATTAAGAAAGACAAGATACACAAATGTGACAGAGACGTGTGGCATGCGGCTGAATGCCAACAGTTAGCTTAGATATGCTTCTAATTGTTCCCTCGTTCTTAAGATAAAGCCTGTAAGACTCCTTTAGATTCCCTTAAGCAAAAGATTAGCAAAGAGAAAATGTTAGGATGGGGAGAGGCTGGAGGAAATGGAACGGGAATAATTTTCAATTGATTTTATGTGCAAGGCACTATATAGCTTCAGAGTAGAGAGCCTGTAGGCTCACCTCCAAAATGGCATGACTGGTCTGGAACCTGCCATAACTGTAAATAAGAATAATTAACATTAAGAGCTTGTTGTGTGCCAGACACTGAGTGCTTTCCATCTCACTTTGAAAGTGACCAACCAAAAATGAAGCAAGTTGGCTGGCTCGGGTCTTCCCTTTCTGCTCCCTTCTCGCTGTTTACTGTGGCGTTTCCCAGGCGGTGCGGTAGTAAGGAATCCACCTGCAGTGCAAGAGATGTGGGACACGTGGGTTAGATCCTGGGGTCAGAAGATCCCCTGGAGGAGGAGGAAATGGTGACCCACTTCAGTATTCTTGCCTGGAGAGTCCCACGGACAGAGGATCCTGGCGGGCTACAGTCCACGGGGTCGCAAAGAGTCGAACACACACACACACACTCCCTGTTTATATCTTTCTTGCCATTCAAGGCAGAGGCTCTTTCTTTCCTGAACCATTAAACTCACTCTCAAGAGAGTCCAGACTCAGTCACTCACACCTCTGTGTGTTCTTAGGTCACACCTAACGTGTGTTCATTATGAACCTTATTATTGACTTCTAAATGGAAGGCATTTTTTCCTATAAAAGACATTTCAGGCATCAGTGGGCACACAGGAGCCATATTTTCCATTTGGAGGATCAAGGGAGTGGTATTTCAGCCCCTGAAATGAAACCATATGGGGAGTTGCCTACTCATCACGCTGGCCTTGGACGTGACCCATGTAATGGGTATTTGGTTAATAAATAGGGCCTTTCAGCCAGATACGCACTGACCTCCTGATCTGGCCCAAAGGGGCCCATGTTTTCCATTCACTAATGAGGTAGATTTGGGCTTCTTCCTGTGCCAGTTGAAAGTGTAATATTTTGTTTCTCTTTAAATCTCTAAAGAGAGAACAAAGTTGTCAGAGACTCCTGCTGGTAAGTATAGAAGACAATCTGGGCCATTAAAGAAAAATTTGTTTTTCCTCTTCCCAGGGAAGCAGGTGAGGATCAGATAACAGGGTAACCGGAGGCCTCTAGGTGGCCGCAGTCTTTGCCACTCCACTAACTGGGGTCCTTCCTGCGAAACACGCGGGCTTGAGGCAAGGCTGACACCGGCTTTTCAAGAGCCTCCACTTTTCCTCATTAGGAAGGAGTAGCCCACACGTTTGTGTCCCTCAGTTCAGTTCAGTTCAGTTGTTCAGTCGTGTCCCACTCTTTGCGACCCCATGGACTGCAGCACTCCAGGCCTCCCTGACCATCGCCAACTCCCGGAGTTTGCTCAAACTCATGTCCATTGAGTTGGTGATGCCATCCAACTGTCACATCCTCTGTCATCCCCTTCTCATGCCTTCAGTCTTTCCAGCATCAGAGTCTTTTCCAATGAGTCAGTTCTTTGCATCTGGTGGCCAAAGTATTGGAGTCTCAGCTTCAGCATGAGTCCTTCCAATGAATATTCACGACTGATTTCCTTTGGATGGACTGGCTGAGGATACAAATTTTGTCTCTAGCAGGAGAGTCAAGTTTGCAGCATTTGGGTTTGAAATATGCTTTTCTAAGAGGAGTTGAAAAGGAAACAGAATTTTTTACCTTTGATCTACACTTATCTTCAGGGCTCTACGTTTTCATATCTCACTCCCTTCAACAATCTATTATGAACAAGGGGTTTATATTCTGAACATCTGCTGTTGAAGCTTTGGTAAGCATGTTCCTATTTAAAGCTGTGTCTGTAACTGAAGGAAATATGAGGAGTGCTTTTATTTTTTTTTTAAATAATTTTGATTGGCCTCTAATTGCTTTACAATGTTGTGTTACTTTCCACTGTACGACAAAGTAAATCGGCTGTACATATACATATATCCTCTCTTTTTTGGATTTCCTTCCCATTTAGGTCACCACAGAGCACTGGGTAGGGATTGACAGACATACACTATTGATTTTATGTATTAAATAGATAACTAATGTGAACCTGCAGGATAGCCCAGGGAACCTGACTCAGGAGGAACATTTTTAAACAGGAAGTCTGTCCAACCACAAACCTTTTCCCTTAAGGGGACCCCCTACTGTACTAAACTTCAATGGATAGGAGCCACTACTCTGATCCTAAGTTCTGAAAAGTCTGTGAGGTTCAAATAATGAAGTCTTGGCCTCTGGTTTGACTAAATAAATAGTCACAATCCGCTCAGCTCACAAAATGCTACATTAATTGGACTGTATATTTCTAAGATCGGAAATTTAAAGCTGGCTAACTCTAGCCTCTAACAAAGGCTAAGGAGGGAAACCACATTGGGTGGTGAGTAATGGGTCAAACCATTTTGCCATCTTACACTTTGGATTAATTCCTTTCTTCTTCTTGGCACACACATTCACACCCCTAAACATACACACATGTGTGAATGTTGTCATGAGTCAGGATGAGTTTTCACCTTGGCTTGTCTAACATTTTCTGGGCTTCCACCCAATTGAAAAAAAAAAAACAAAAACCTTACTCCCCTTTTAACAGCAGGACTTCTTCACACCTCTGCAGAAGCTAAACATCACACAGTTTATGGTACTGCCTTTAAAAAAAGAAAGAAAGATCTCGTGTTTTCTTAACTAAAGGGAAAGAAAGGTCAATACAAATACTGAAAGGAAAGAAATTGCTTCTGGCAGCCAAGCAAAGGGACAGACAGGAGTTAGCATTTGCTAAATACCTACTGTGTGTTGGGCACCCTGTTCCTATTTTCTCATTTCAAGAGAATTTCTCTGTCTCTCTCCCTAAACTTTTTTTTTTGTATGTTACAGTGTGCCTAATCACACATCAATACTTTTTTTCCTTAGAGCAACACTGATCTATGCACCCACTCAGACTAATGTCTCTGCCTCAACTGCCTTATTTGCTAGGAAGAATGAATTCAAAATGTTAGTATAAATTTAAAAAAAAAAGGAAGAGACATTGTAGACTCTGTCAGGATAAGAGCTTTGTAACCACATTTTTCAACCAGAAAAAAAAAAAAGGTTGGTGGGGGGGGGGGAACTCTTGCTATTCTCTCTCCTGTTAATCATAAGCACAGTCTTCTTTCAACAGAATTTCTCAGTCTGGTTCTGATTTGGTATAAATCAGATTTCTGACATGGGGGAGCTATGTTATAGACTAAAAACAATGTGAATGTGTAAGAAGACTGGATCTCTGTAACAGTCTCTTTCAACTAGTAAAAGGTTTATCAAGGAAGACACAACTCAAAGCAATTATTTGTAATAAAAATAATCTAAGAGATACTTTAATATTGAATAGACAATTGTTCTAACTTCCATATTTTTCAAACATAACAAAATGTCAGACACTGCTCAAAGCATGTCCAAAATATTCTTATTTAATCCTAAGAGTGGTACTAATATTTTATTCCCCATCTAATAAGTGAGGAAATTGAAAACAGAGATTAAGTAAATTGCCCAGTGTCTCACAGCTGCCAAGTGTCTGGGCTGGGACTAGAACAAACCATTTATGACTTAAGAATTGATATCCTCAATCACAGTGTGATCTGGCCTCTATTCTAAAATGAGTGTAAAATACAGAGCAGATCAATCAAACGCCTTTAATAGAATGAGTACACAAACTCTAGTTGTATAAGTCTATATATTTGAATGTGAGGCCATGGAGTGTAGCAGAGAACTGAAAACCAGGAGACCTGGCTAGGTGCTTGGGTAACGAGTCTGGTGGTCCTAAAAACAAAGGTCAAATGTGAGCCTCTTCCCATGAAATTAGCAAAACATTTCTCAAAGCCACACAAGGACTGAATTGAGAACATGTTTGCTGTTCTGGTTTTCATGCTGGTATTCTCCAGACAATTCTCTGGACAATAGTCTTGACAATCACGGGTTTGAATAAAGCCTGAAAGTGAAAATGTTAGTCGTTCAGTCCTGTCTGACTCTTTGTGAGCCTGACCGTAGACCATCAGACTCCTCTGTCCACGGTATTCTCCAGGCAAGAATGCTGAAGCGGGTTGCCGTTTCCTCCTCTGGGGCATCTTCCCAACCCAGGGATAGAACTCAGGTCTCCCGCATTGCAGTAGATTCTTTAACATCTGAGCCACCAGGGAAGTCCCTGAATAAAGCCTAGAAACAGTTAAAAGGAAGGAAAAAAAAAAAAAGGTGACTTTATATCTGTAGACAGGTAAGAAAGATAAGAACCCTTAGGGTAGAGAAATAAGAGAGTAGATAATCAAACTCGGTGCTATTGTTAATTGGATGAACACATCAGACAAGTAGATCAAGTTGCCCCTTCCCCAAGTTCAATTCAGTCGCTCAGTCATATCTGACTCTTTGCAACCCCATGAACCGCAGCACGCCAGGCCTCTCTGTCCATTACCAACTCCCAGAGTCCACCCAAACCCATGTCCATTGAGTCAGTGATGCCATCCAACCATCTCATCCTCTATTGTCCACTTCTCCTCCTGTCCTCAATCTTTCCCAGCATGAGGGTCTTTTCAAATCAGCTCTTCACATCAGGTGGCCAAAGTACTGGAGTTTCAGCTTCAGCATCAGTCCTTCCAATGAAAACCCAGGACTGATCTCCTTTAGAATGGACTGGTTGGATCTCCTTCCCAAGAGCACTACTTTAATTGGTTGACTCAGGAGATGACATAATCTGAAAGGATAGCAAAGATATGAAATACAAGTCTAACAAGAGGAGTCAAATTCATAGGTGATACATTAATGGTGAGTTATGGGAAGAAGCTGTTGTGCATGGCAAATATCCTCTCTATCGCTCACTTTGTTCTATCCTCTGTCATCACAGAGTTAAAAACTATGTAATTTCATAAATGCATTTGTTGTATTTAAAATCTCTCTTATGCCCCATGAGGTTCACGCTAGACTGTAAGCATTTTGAAAGCAGAGACCACATCACTAACATCCTCATATGACCCTTAGCATGCTCACCAGTAAATGCTTATATACATTAAGTGTTAAATATAATCATTAAAAACAAAATGAGAAAACCAACCCAAAGTTAAAACACTGTATCTGTACTCAAAAATACTAATTTCATTTTTGACTCACCTACTAACTAGCAGCCTTGGAGGTCTCCTCTCTCTGATATTTCCCCTGAAATGCACAACCTCACTTCCTACAAAACAACAGGCTTATCTGTACAAGCAGAGACAAGAAAGGTGTGAAATTTTTTCTTTAAGTTCTATAGAAATATCAAGCAGAATTTGAACCTAACTCAGCCCAGTTCTAAAATGTCTTCTTTTTAAGTTTCACCACACTACCTCTTGGAATCCTCACTACCCTGGACCTACCTTAAGAGTCCAAGCCTTGCCTTTTACTTCTCACCAACCTTTCTGCCCCTCGTCTACCCTCTTCCCAGGAGCTGACACCCACAAGGTGCCTCTTTTTAAAAAAAAAATTTATTTTGTACTGAAGTACAGGCAATAGTTGTGATACAACGGTACAGCCACTGTGGCAGTTTCAGGTGAACAGAGAAGGGATTTAGCCACACATACACGTGTATCCATTCTCCCCTAAACTGCCCTCTCATTCAGGCTGCCACAAAACATTGATCAGAGTTCCATGTGCCATACAGTAGGTCCCCACCAGGTGCCTCCTAACTCCCTACCCACTCCCCATCTCAGGGGATGAGGCAGGAAAGAAGAGAGGCTGGAATGATCAGTCCATAATGCTACTTGTGCAAAGAAGAGGTAAACACAGTCAACTGTGAGACAGGAGACTGCAATCTTTGGAAAGGCCTGCTGCAAGCTTAGCCTTTGGCTGACATCTGGGAACTAGAATTTGGGAGTTTTCCCACAAATTTCCAGAACTGATAAGAATGGCTCACTGTGCCTAAACTGTTTGCACAAACAATATGGTTTATTCTGAACACCTGCTTTTATTCTGGGAGTCCGGAGTTTGGACATGTCAGGCCGAGGGTACTTGCGTAATCCTCTGTTTAAAAATGTGGTCCTCAATTTAAAAACTTGGATACTAAATCTCTACAAGCTTCTCGGATAGATAACATTTCACATCTGTTGCCACAACTCATCACTGGGGAGTGAAGAATGTCCTCTCCACCGGGAGAGGCTTCAGCCTGGCTTCCTCCCCACTTCACTCCACGTGCCTTTTCCCTCAACTCCCTTTGTCTTTTTCACTGTGATGAATCTTAGCCATGTCCACTCTGC
Organism: Oreotragus oreotragus; assembly: GCA_006410675.1. Taxonomy (NCBI): domain Eukaryota; kingdom Metazoa; phylum Chordata; class Mammalia; order Artiodactyla; family Bovidae; genus Oreotragus; species Oreotragus oreotragus. The sequence continues at coordinate 151,094 of SJYX01015668.1, forward strand.
ACTGAGTCCTGTGAGTCCTCCCAGCAAACTATTGAAATGAGGGGTGTTCTTTAGCTCTGCTGAAAATTTTCCTGGGGGAAGAGAAAGGGCTGAAGGATGAATTGAAGCTTGAAGGGCCTCTGGAGATCCTCCAAGGATTATTCTGGAACTCTATGGCCCACATTCTGCTATTTAATGTTTCAGGGAAAATATTCCCATTATCCTCCAAAACATTACACATTTTTCTTAGCTATGGAATAAGGTTTTGCTGGCACTCTGAAAAGGCCAGAAGGTGTGGATACAGAGCAGCCTCCAGGATCTGTCCTTAGGAAACAGGCAATGTGAACGCTATAAAAACAGCTTCAGAGTGTTTACAAACCATGACATCCTTTGGGATGGGAAAGCGCTCTATAAACAAAAGGTGATTTGCCTACGCTTTGTTCTCAAAATAAACATGCTTTTGATTGGGGGTGGGGGAGTGTGGAATGGCCTTACTTGCTGGTGAAAATTTTCAGGAATTTCCTTTTTTACCACCCCCATGATTAAAACAAGCACCTATCTGGATTTGTGTTTCTAATGACAACAAAAGACATATGAGGCCATCATGAATATCTCAATCATTGGAACATCTCCCGAGGAGCAAGGCAGAGCAATGAACATGACTGTGTCAAAAAACACTGGGGGGGAATAAAACCATATTTGCAAGGAAGAGAAAACTCCAGAAACTTTTTCACTATCCATATTAGACTGAAAGAAGCATACAAAGAAAAGTCTCTCATCTGAGTTCAATTTTCTTGATGAATGCTGTTGAATTAGTTGTTTGGTGGAGGCATTTTTTTTTTTTAATCGTTTTTCTGCAATGCAATAAGATTCGCATGGATTTTATCCAAACCAGGCTAGGGAACTAGGGCTTTCTGTGTCTGTCGCCAGATTAGATCCTTGCCTAATGAATGAGTTTTGTGCATCCTGACTGTGGCAATTTACTCCAGAGAGTCTCCTTCTGTTGCTTTCTCTGGAGTGGGGAGACTGGGTTGGGGGGGTGAGGCCAGGAGGTAGGGGGTAGGTTTATTACTCCCAATATGTGCTGTGCTACTGTGCCTGTCTGTGCATATGCCTGGGACTTGGGGCATGTGGCCCAGGGGCTGCTAGTGGCCCGCTTAGCAGCTGTCTCCAGTATATTCTGACATAAAAGCCATTATATTTTTGGCTGGCTGAATGCTTTTTATTAAACAATTGTTGGAAGTTGGCTGATAACTTTGATGAATTTGAAATGAAAGCCTCGCTGAGAACTTCTGAAAGCGCACAGTGCTTGGTGCACCTGGGAAAATCTGAAAGGGCTGGTGTTCCATCTGCCAAAGGGAACCTGTATCAGGCCCAGCAACTGAGTGCTAGAGGACAGCTTCCATTTCTCAAAGTACTGGGCTCTGCTGAAAGGCCAGTGCATGGCTCTGGAACAGGGTCCAAAAAAAGTTACCCTCTTTAAGATCTCCTGGGGAAATACAGGGGGAGAAAACCTCTTTTTCCAACCCCCAAATCCTCTCTATAAAGCTAGTACAGAAAAAAAAAAAAAAAAAAAACACCACTCATTATTGAAAAAGCATTAAACCAGAATGTGATGTATATCACAGGCAATCTGCTAAGAGTTTTCAAGGACAGAAAGAAAGTGTTTTCAAGAGAAACCATAACTAATCCTCAAGTAAGAGTACTGGAAAGCACCATTTGTCACACATAATTCGTCCTAACTTTACCCAGTAATTGGGGTGACCATCTATGTTAGCTTGGTAACTTAATCCACAAGGGAGAAGAGAGGGACGTCTGTGACAGGTGGTAGTTTTACAATATGGAACAAGGCACCCACTGAAGTTAGTCCACCATCCTCCCAGAAACTGGGAGGCAGGGAGCCATTCCCTTTGATGTTCGGGTTTCAAAGAGAAGCCTTCCAGGTCCTCAGAAAGACAGTCCTGGGTCATAAAGCTGACAAAAAGGCTTATTCTGTTTCTAAAATGATGCATTTCAAAGACAGAGAGAAAGTACCTGCTTACAAGTTTTCTAGGGTAAATGTTCTGAGAAAAAGCGACAGGAGAGAAAGCTCTTTATTTTCAACAGGGAAAACCAACTCTCTTATTTTTCGATCATATTTGTCCTTGCAGGTCTTATTTTCCAATAATAGGTATTAGGGTTTCTCTAGGGACCGGGCTGTACCTGATTTCCAAGACACTGAAGATAAAATTAACTGCAGTTAATTATTTTGCTCATTTTTATACCTAAGTCCTTCTTCAGAAAGAAAAAGATACAAGAAAGACAAGGAAGGATTAAGGAGGGAAAATATAAAGAAAATTAGAAGGAAATTACACAGCAGTTCATAGATTTTCTTTCAAGTTATTTAGCATTTTTAAACAGTTCTCTAATGTAGAGAGGAGAAGTGGCCCTAAAAAAGGAAAAATGGAGGAGAAACAAAAGATTTTTGTCTCCATCAATTCCATTCTACTCTGAGGCTATACACAGATTCTAACCTTAACTCCACTCTGAGATTCCCCTATATGTTGGCCACAGGAAGCAGGAAAGAAATCGTCAAAGACTTTGGAGCAATTTAATGGGGTCGCTAAGAGTCGGACACGACTGAGCGACTTCACTTTGACTTTTCTCTTTCATGCATTGGAGAAGGAAATGGCAACCCACTCCAGTATTCTTGCCTGGAGAATCCCAGGGATGGGGGACCCTGGTGGGCTGCCGTCTATGGGGTTGCACAGAGTCGGACACGACTGAAGTGACTTAGCAGCAGCAGCAATCACTAACCTGAGAAATATTCTTCAAACTGCAGATCCTCTGGCCTTAAGCTACACACGCGTTGAATTTTCCTTTCCTATAAAGACACCAAGTCTTTCGTCCTGAGGGCCTTTTCCATGGGTCCCTCTGCCTGAAACACTTCCATGTCTATGCCCACTGCATCTTCGTCCATCTCTTCACCTACTTAACTTCTTTTCAGCCTTCATGTCTTAGCCTCAGTGCCATGTCCTCTGAAGTCCCACACATCAGCCCGCCACCCCATATGCTCCCATGGTGCCCAGTGCATCCCCATATGTAACACACCACACTTGCACTCACGAGAAAGGCAATTTCAAGTGCACACAGAGGCTGGGCATTTAACAAATAAGCGAGCTGGTGGGGATCTGAGACCACGGCAGCACATGCCACTCGTAAGGACATTCAGTTCTCATTTAAAATGAGCACCAGCCACAACACGTATTTGCTATTCCAGTTTAACTAGCTGCAGAGCTATGGGAAGGACAAATGTCAAACCCCATAACAAGAGTCAAGGTATGAACTTTATTGAGCAAATTTGCAAACAGGCTCAACCAAAACAGGTCCACCAGCCCACATTCTCTCATCACCCCTCACACAGCCTACAGGGTGAGGGAGGAGCCTGTGGACCAAGGTTTCTGCTGTGGGAGGAACACAGAGAGCTGCCCTCCTGCTAGTCTACCTTCTTTTTCTTTAAGCCATGTATTGATTTCAATTTTTTTTTTTTTTTTGCTGTACTGCCTGGCATATGGGATCTTGGTTCCCCGACCGAGGATCATACTCACAGCCCTTGCAGTGCAAGTGCAGAGTCTTAACCACGGGACTGCCAGGAAAGCCCCCATCTTCTACCTTCTTCCAGAACAAGCAGGAAAGCAAGCTGGTCAGTGGGAAAACACTCAGACAGGAAGCAGTCCTAGGGGAAGGGAGAGGACACCAACCCTGCAAAGAGTCCTCAGAGTCCCAGCTGCCAGCACCTTGCAACCTTACAAGATGGCAGAAGCAGGCAGCTGGAGGGTTGGGACTCCAGTCCCATAAGAAGCTGTGTTTGAGAACAGCACCTCCCACCAGGGAGGGAGAAGCATTTTCCCCAGCACTCTGAGCTTCGGGAGTCCCTAGTCCATCTTCCTTATCTCTCTTCCACACAGGGAGCCACTAGCTCCCAACTTTTTCCCCTACAAGACTGTATCATTTCTATCTTATACAGCTGTATTCTCAGAGGCTGACTCAGTACCTGGCATAAAGTAGGAGCTAAAAAAAAAAGTTATGTGTTGAATAAATGAAGAACCATCTTCACGGTTTAAACACATAGCCTAGAATTGCCATCAAGGTGTTTTACTGTCTCTCAAAAAAAAAAAAAAAAAAAAACTGTCCTGTGAAAACTGTAAGGTGGGAAGCAAGCAGGAAAGCATTCCTTGTCATCTGCCTGTTATGATTTCCTCCCGCCCTCCTTTTTTCAGTCAAGCCTTGCTGATTCTCTGGGGCTTTGCTCTGTCTCATTAATGTTGATGTCTTAGCTGATCTTTCCCCAGCTCTCTGCAGTGGTGGGACTTCTCTTCCACTGCCTAATCTCTCTTACTCTCCATCTTTCAAACTGTCCACCCCAAAACTTTTTCCTCTGTAGCTTCAGGCCAATTCATGCCTCTTCTGAGACTTAATCATTTTCCTTTTGGCCTGGTTAGCTCAGAGAAGTAGACTGAAAAATGCAGAAGGGCTTTAGAAAAATAAAGGAGAAATTCTGTACTTGTCACATTCTTATAACCAGTAGGTTCATTCATTCCTCATTTCCCCTTTCCCCTGGGAGTCGAGGTCCTCCTGGTGGAAGATTTGATGTCAAGTCACAGGGCGGGGAATGAATAGATCTGCCTGCCAACCAGATCCCAGAGTAAAAGTAGAGCTGAGAGCCTGCAATTCCTGCTAAGTACCTACACTTCTTGGAAAAGACCAGAAGTTTTCTATCAAGGTCACCCTGTCTTTAGATCAATAAGCAAAGAAGATAGCAGATTGTAAGTGTCCTCGTGGGTCAAGTAAGACCACAGGGAAGCATAAGGAGGTGAGAGGGTTAAGCCCTGGAGTTCACAGGCATTTAGATCTCAACTGTTTCTAGATCTAATACTGCAGCATTTAGCTTCCTCAGACTGCACCTGTACTCAGGCTATTTGAGTCTGCAAAAAACTATAAAGCAAACCATCAAAACAGGACTGTGACCATTACCCCAACCAGGTGCTGCCATTACTGAGCTGTTTGAGACACCCAGAGGCGGTTGACAATGGAGCTGAGTGGGAAAGCAATCAGATGTGAATGTTTCAGTCAGGGAACAACTTCAGATTGCTCACCCTCTGATTAACTGCTTCAAAAAAAAAAAAATGGAGCTCTAACTTTATATTCCATTCTGCACTCTGAGTCATGATTGCCCTGTAAAATGTCCTTATCAAACATGAGGGGGGAAAATTAATAAGCTCACAGAATGAGTGGAATTACTCCAGCCAAACAAAGAAGGCAAGAAAATAATGTCTTGGCTGTGACTATTTAAGGTCAAGACAGGGATTGGAGAACAGATATTGACATGCTTAATGATACTCAAAATGGGTAACCTCAGGAAGAAAGACCGGGCTAGCAAGAAGCAACAGAGAGAAGCAGCACAGAGAGACAATATAACCAGAAAACAAACCACTACTCTCATTTTTGTCTAAAAAGTCTCTGTTAATAATCTTAGTAAACTGAGAATGGGAAGAAATCATAGCATATGCTGTCGCTGCTGTATTTATTCTTGTTTGGCTCTTTCCCAGAAGAACACTAAAGCTTGCACTCTGAGCTCACCTTTGAGAAATGCAACATAAAAAGGCAATTTCAGAACATCAGGGCATGGCTTCTGACATCTGATCGACAGCCTAAATGCATTTTATCTTATCAGCTCCTCTCGTTCTCACTCGCCTCATTTTTCTTTATTCCCAACTGCAGCCATCCTTTGCTCATCCTCAACCCCTGGATTCCCATCTCGCTCATGGAAGATTTTAAAAGAAAAACATGTTTTTTATTAAAGTCATATACAAAGCATCCCTGTGTCCCTAGGCCCTCAGGCATGTGTACATATTGGTTTGCTCTGTTTAGGAAAAGAAATTGGTGGCATATTTTGTTCCCTATCTGGACACCAAGAAATTAAACTGAGTATTTTCCTGTCAGTTGCTATACAAGAACCATACAATCAGCCTGGCTTGTTTTATTCTTTGGGCCCTCTGAATGAAAATAGTTTCAAAAGTGTGTTTCATGAATGTTACCCAGATGGATGCAACGACATTGTGATATGAATTAAGATTTAGCTAGTTGAGAAGAGAAATGAAAACTACAACCAAAGTGCTCCAAAAGTAAACAGAAGTCAGGAAATAATAAAGTTATTCAGATTATTCAGAACACCCAGCAAACTGGAGAGGAGTAAGATGGAAGATAAAGCTTTTTGAATTACCTGTTTTAGCTACATACATCCATCAAATTCAAGAAAAAAGGGAGAGGGGAGGGAGACAAGTAACTGACCATTATGAAATTAATTAACTGTGCCTATGAATAGATATATGTATTTTCCTACTCTCTTCTCAAACTGTTTGTCACTCAGTCATGTCTGACTCTTTTGCAACCCTATGGACTGTAACCCACCAGGCTCCTCTGTCCATGGAATTCTCCAGGCAAGAATACTGCAGTGGTTAGCCATTTTCTTCTCCAGGGGATCTTCCCGACCCAGGGATTGAACCCGGGTCTCCCACATTGCAGGCGGATTCTTTACCACAGAGCCACCTGGGGAGCCCCTTTTCAAACTAAGGGTTAGTTTAATTGCACTCTGCCATCGTCATGACTGAATGACAGCAAAAGAAAGCTATGTTTTACTCAGTGTGATTAAAACAGATACTGAGCTATTGTTTGCTGCTTTATTTCTGGAGATGATGAGAGAAAGAAGCACATCATATGAATGTTAAAGCATAAGTTTGAGAGTCAGGCCACAAACGCTCAGGTCCCAGCTCTGCCACGGACTAGATGTGTAAACTTGGACTTTGGAAACTCACCTCTGCAAGTCTCAATTCCCCACATATAAGATTAGATATCCTACTTTCTCGAGTGTAGTGAGAATTAACGGGGAAGGCAATGGCACCCCACCCCAGTACTCTTGCCTGGAAAATCCAATGGACGGAGGAGCCTGGTGGGCTGCAGTCCATGGGGTTGCTAACAGTCGGACAGACTGAGCGACTTCACTTTCACTTTTCTCTTTCATGCATTGGAGAAGGAAATGGCAACCCACTCCAGTGTTCTTGCCTGGAGAATCCCAGGGATGGGGGAGCCTGGTGGGCTGCCGTCTATGGGGTCACACAGAGTCGGACACGACTGAAGTGANTTTCACTTTTCTCTTTCATGCATTGGAGAAGGAAATGGCAACCCACTCCAGTGTTCTTGCCTGGAGAATCCCAGGGATGGGGGAGCCTGGTGGGCTGCCGTCTATGGGGTCACACAGAGTCGGACACGACTGAAGTGAATTAGCAGCAGCAGCAGCAGCAGTGAGAATTAAATCATCATCCATGAAAGCTTTTTACAGAGTTCCTGGGGCACATACATACACGCACACACACGCACACACACACACTCACCACTCAGTGAATGCCACCTGCCTTGATGATTATCATTAGTAGCAATTTTCAGTTTAAAAATCTTGAGGAGAATAACATATCAGGGGGCAAACTGAATGAATAGATCATCTTAAAGAGAGCAGAACTGTCTGTCTCTCTTTACAAAGTGTGCACATTTACTAGAATTTAAGGTTAGAATTTAAGGTATGGGGATGTATAAATCACTATGAACATTTTTTTGTCCATGAATTTGTTGAACAAAGAATTACTTCTAGCATCTACTCTGCGTACAGAAACATATCACTTTAGCAACATGATCAGGTAAAGGAGATATCCATGGCACAAAAGGATTTCTTCAGTATGAAGAGGCGAAACAACTAGATAGAGAGACAAAGATAGAAATGGAGATTTAGTTGGGGGGAGGCGGAAGGAAGGAAGGTGTGAGGTTTTTATAGAAATTATTTCTGAAGGCAATAAGTACTCGCCCAGGTTCCAAAATGTAACCTTTTCTGAATCACACATCGCTGATAGCAAGGGGAGCTCGTGCTTCACGCTGACTTCTATTCTCCCTAAATAGAAATGTTCCTGCTGCAGTGTACAGCGTAGTAGAAAGAACTCTCTGCCTAATCGCAGAGTAGCCTGTAAGTGTTACCTTTTTTAAAATTCTTCTTTCAACATCATGCAGTTCTTCTATGTCCCCTCAGCCTCTGAGTCACATGTTTGTTTCTTTCTTTCTTTGTTTGTTTAGATAGTGTTTACGGAACATCATGTGTCAGCAACAGTGCAGAGAACACAGATGGACCACGTTAGCTATGCTGAGGGAGACTGCAGTCCAAAGGAAGATATGAACTTTGGTTATTATGTCTTCCTCTACACAATGCATCTGCTTATTCCTCATTTCTCTCCCTACCAACCCTATCTCCCTCTCGCTTCCTTTTGCTCTAGGCAAAGAAACCAATCAGCCTAGCTGGTTAGAATGATATTTTTTAATGAAAGCAAGCATATTTTGAGTCAGGAGTTCTTCTTTTAGTCAAATATTTGAAATTTATTTTTAATGACCTTGATCCATCTAGTTGAGCTGTTTAGAAACCATTTGTTTTACTTCATTATTTTCTCCAGTGTTCCGTGGAGATGAGGTTGCCAGAGTAATGACCAGTGGATAAGTGAGGAATTCGTGTATTATAGTAAACAAAAACCTTGCAGTTAGCTAACACTTTCAAAGGAGACTGTAGCATAAAGCCTGAATATTTAAGCAATGTTTATGGTATCTTTGCAATAGCTTTGGCAACGAAGACTGTCCAAATCCCCATTTTAAAAACTGGTATCTAGGAGGCCTCTGTCTCTTCTCTCCCCCTTCTCTTCTCTACCCAACTCTATGAATCTCTGTGTGTTCCAGACGCAGGAGAACACTTAAGGAACTGGCTACTGGCTGGATCTGTCTCTCTCCTTTTCATTTCCCTCTTTTATCCTCCTGGCCACCTCTGTCTACTTCCTCCNTATGGCAAAAACCACTACAATATTGTAAAGTAATTAGCCTCCAATTAAAATAAATAAATTTTTTAAAAAGAAGTAAAAAAAATAAAAACTGGTATCTATGTTTAGAATCCTGGAGAAGGAAATGGCAATCCACTCCAGTGTTCTTGCCTGGAGAATCCCATGGATGGGGAAGCCTGGAGGGCTACAGTCCATGGCGTCACAAGAGTCAAACATGACTTAGAGACTGAACTACTACTGCTACTATGTTTAGAATAGTCCTTTGTCCCAGATCACACACACACACACACACACACACACACACACACACACCCGGTTTTAAACACTAGCATTTAGGGGAAACGGAGGGAAGTATTACTTCAAATAAGTACAGCTACTAACTCATGACCCCTGAGAAGTTACATGGGCTACACGTGTGAACAGATTAGAAAATGACTTGAGGACAAAGGCAAGGTGGCCATGTGGCTAAACTTCCGAATCTCTTCAAAAGAGACAAACATAAAATGGACAGTACAACTAAAATGTCAAACAACCCCCCAAATTTCCATAGATATAAAAAAAGACATTTTTCTCATTTCAAAATCATTAAAATATAATTGGGTGTTTAAAGCAAAAATAGTAATAATAAAAATAGGGCCTATGACTCAAATAGAAGTAAAATATCTGACAGCAGAAGCACAAAGCAGAAAGGATGCTGCTTTAAGATTTTGTACACACATTTACACAATATTATTTGAAGGTAGATTACATTGTAATGAATCAAAGACGCATACTGTAAATTCTAGAGCAATCACTGAAAACTAAAACAAAAAGGAATACCCAAAAAGCCAAGGGTGGAGATAAAAATGAAGGGACAGAAAATATTTAGTTAATCCACTGAGGACAAGAAAATGGAACAAAAAACAGTGGGACAAATAGAGAGCATACAGCAAAATGCATTTTACCTGTCTCCCAAGAACCTGCCTGCAGGTCAACAAAAAAAAGACTAGAAACAAATGTGAAACAACAAAATTGGGAAAGGAGCACATCAAGGCTGCATATTGTCACCCTGCCTATTTAATTTATATGCAGAGTACATCATGCAAAATGCCAGGCTGGATGAATCACATCTGGAATGAAGGTTGCCAGGAGAAATATCAACAATCTAGATAAGCAGATCAGTTCAGTTCAGTTCAGTCACTCAGTCGTGTCCTACTCTTTGTGACCCCATGAATCGCAGTACGCCAGGCCTCCCTGTCCCTCACCATCTCCCGGAGTTCACTCAGACTCATGTCCATCGAGTCCGTGATGCCATCCAGCCATCTCATTCTCGGTCATCCCCTTCTTCTCCTACCCCCAATCCCTCCCAGCATCAAAGTCTTTTCCAGTGAGTCAACTCTTCACATGAGGTGGCCAAAGTACTGGAGTTTCAGCTTTAGCATCATTCCTTCCAAAGAAATCCCAGGGCTGATCTCTTTCAGAATGGACTGGTTGGCTCTCCTTGCAGTCCAAGGGAC